>JAECWJ010000564.1:1757500-2212500 GCA_018150375.1 Drosophila sturtevanti
TGAGGCACAGAAACTCTCCTACAAATACAAGTATCTTCTGTTTCATATACATAGGAGTATATGACTGAAGCTGTAACTTGAAAAAGTTGTAAATTAGTTTTGTGCCACCTGAGAGTACATATGTACATACATACATGCATACATATACCTGCCACACTCATGTGTTGTGCACACAAAATTCATGAGTTGCTCGTGCAGATTCTCTCCATATCGTAATTCTCTCTTTGATTAAAGGATGAGTGCTGTCTATAGATTGCCTTGGATTTAGCCCTTGACGCGATAACAGAAACATCTCAATATAGTACACACGTACATACATATGTATGTATGGGTGTCTGTATATATATTTTTGAAGACTTCTTGGATGACATTTCTGTTCCCCTAGCGACACTGTAAAAATGTTGTAACTCCATCAACATTTGATGTTTCAATTGCACACTCGTTTGCTCTCTTAACGGTCTCATTATACCCTAACTTAAAGTCTAACAGATCTGTTATTAGTCTAAAGAATATTTTTATTTGATTTTGGATATTTAAAGATCAAAATGCAATAGATTCAGCATCGCTTAACAACTTGTTTAAACTTTCCAATTAATTTATGTAATGTAATTAATGTATTGTCAGTGTATTTAGCCTTCGGCATGTCAGTCTCAGACTCTTTCTCCTTGAATTATTTCTTGTGTTGATATTTTTGAGTGCCTTGAGGGGTTCCTTCGTTCGTTCGTTCGTTCGTTCACTTCTTGTTGCTACGGTCGTTAGTCCTGAAAACAACAATTTGCAGGAAATATTTCAAAATGTCAGATTCAGGCAATGGAAAGAAGTCAGCGGCTGAGAAGAAAAATTGTAAGTCAAATTACTTTTGCCTATTTTCCAGTTAGGGTTGTTGTTTTTGTTGTTGTTGGTGCCCTCGTGACTGTATTAACTCTCTTACTCGTGATTGATAAATTGTAAATATTGACTAATTCATTGATTTTTCGTCTTTTTTTTTTTCTTGTTTCTTAATCATTTATGTTTATAATTTATTCAATTGTTTTGTATAAGCAAAGTAAACAAATTGTCCAGGAAAAAATGAAAATCGATTAATGTTTTGCGTTTTTCCTCTAACATTTCGTTTGATTTCTGTGATTTATTAATGGATAAAGGAAATTGATGGAAAGGGTAGACAACATGAATTGTTGAATAAACAAAAGAGGATTTGTGTTTAGTCGATCAAAAATGTAAAAAATAATTATTGTTTTTGTTCAATTTAATGCGATTGATTAAGCGGAAATTGCTTCATCTATACATACATACATATGTATATAAACATATATACATATATACATATATATACAACAAAAATAATCCAACTATTATTGATTTCTCGAACATAATAGACGAAGTGAAAGTTTTGTTGAAATTTGCATAGTTTAATGAGGCAGAACCCACAAACTGAATAAAACTGTAAGAAAACTGTGTACAAAATTACTCAAAATGTCAGTCAGGCAATTTAAAAGGGCATAGTGAAAAACCTCAGTGCCACCCAAGCCTCAAATGTACCCATCATCCATTCCTTTCCTTCTCCCTTGTGGAACTTGGGAGCGGATGCTGTAAGAAAACTAACAAAGTGCTCTAATAGAGCCAAGGGGCAATTGCAACAGCAACAGCAACAGCAACAGCACATGGCTGTGGCAAGTGCAACTGCTGATGCTGATGCTGATGCTGCTACTGATGCTGCTTAGAAGGTAGTACAAGACAGAAGGGCGTCACTTGAATGGTTATTTTTTTTTTTTTTTTTGGGGCGTGGCGTTGTGTTGACGCATGTTGACGATGCTTTTGAATGGCTGCTGGTAATTTGCAATGCAAAAACAAACTTCAAGTGACTGAGACGAAGACGAACAAGAACAAAAAGCTAAAGCCCTATTCCTGCCCAACAACAACAACAGCAACAACTACAGCAACAATAAACTCATCGACCTTCTTAACAATGTTAAATATATTCAGTGGCAGATTTCACTTACATATGCACATTTATATATATATGTATATATATACGTAAATACATATATATAAATATATATATATACTTGTATAGCGTATTGAGTTTTGATTAAATGGGCTGCCCCGTTTAGGGTGAATCCCAATCGGTTATCGCTGACATTTAGCTGTCATTTCCCTTAAGTAAAGTCGGCGGCTTATCACAATGAACGAAAGAAAAGTCCCCTATCATATATATGTATATGTACATACATATGTATATACAGACATATTTGCTATTCCATCAGATTAGCTATAAAAAGCCCGTCACAATTCCATTCAGAACATCAATCAATTGTTTGACATCATCTGAGAAAGATGCAACTGAATCTTGGTGCCCTTTTACTTTTTGTCCTGGCTCTGGCTCTGTCTGGCGGAGAGGCACGTCATCGGCAAGGACCCATATTTGATACAAGGCCATCGCCCTTCAATCCAAATCAGCCCAGAGGGCCGGTATATTAAAAAATAAAAGCCATGAGATACCGTTAACACATTTGTTTTATTAATTTGATGCAATTAAACTTTAACTGAATAAATATCAAAGGCGCGTCTGAATAATTGAATTACATTTAGAATATTGTGCGTCGAAAACTGGTGAGTGAAGTAACGCGAAGGGTTCCTGCTGGAAGTTCTTAGTTGAGGGGGAAAAAGGGGGAGCACAGGCAGGAGAAGGAGCAGTGTTTTGTTTTAGCTGCAAAATTTGCAAGTCATAATTGGAAATTGGTGCGTCTACTGAGTGGCGGGAATTCCAGGCTGGGCTCCAAATTGTTTAATAGACAAATTAAGACAATTTAAAAGGTCGCATAACTAAGAAATTCAACTAAAACTCTGCAAAATTGGTGAATTTTTTAAAGTAAACTTTCCATAGAAAAACAAATAATAGTTCAAGCAATTAAATTAAAGTTTATACAAATACTTGGGCAATTTATTTAAAGTTAAAATATGAGATTAGGTTGTGAATTAATTTCATCTCATTATTTATTTTATGAAATGAAATCAAATTATCAAGAAATTGCCATATATATGTACATACATATGTATGTATATAGCAGTACATAGCATATATGATATAATCAACCGATTCTGATGAAAATTAGCAGGTTCATAAAGAAGTATATAAAACTAATCGCACTAAATTTAGAACTTGTTAGAAATAAAATTTTATTTGTTTGACAGGTTTTAGATGTACAGATCGTAGATAAGTAGAAGTTGGTCGATTTTCATAGAACTTCATAGAGATTGATTTGTATATCATAAATGGGGCTATGGCTATATCAACTTAGCATCTTGTGCTGAGCAAGATCAAGATATACATATGTATGTATGCATGTATGTATGGACATCTGTATTTATCTTAATTTACTGATTCTAATTTACTCGTTTCTTAGAATAAGGTTACAAGGTTTATTTAATTAATATGATTAGTTGTCCTTTATTAAGAGTAACTTTGAATTGAAAACGCCTAGAAGGGTCACTAATTAATGTTCAAAATTTTTAAAGCAATAGAAGAAATAATCCACAAATTTTAGGTATAAGTAAACTAAGTTAAACTGTCTGCAAAACAACTTTAATACATTTTTACTTAATTATTTTTGAAATAGAAATATCGTGTAAGGCAATCAATATAAAATCTTCAATATCTAAGTATATATTTGTGGTCTCATAATTTCCATATATTATTCATCTTCATCCCGACAGTAATTATTTTTGTGTTGTGACGTCTGGAAACGCTTGTTTTTCCCCGACATTGGAAGATTTTATTTAAAAATAGCAAAAGTTGACAATATACATACATATAATATACAAAATCACGACAAAATAAGGGCTGAAAGTTAAATACAAATTAATGATCTCTATTACTTAAACAAAATGATTATCTTTGGTTGTTGCAAAATTCAATAGTTCACATTCAAAATTTTAATATTCGATAATAGTTTTCTCATTTTTTTATTTTAAGAAATTTCTGTGGAAAAGAAATAAAACTATTTATTTAGTCGACATTTACTTACGGGAAATGTAGACCATGTTTTAGGAAAACTTTTCAAATTTTTTTTTTTTTTTTAATGTCAAAATGTTGATATGTATATCTTTTATTATGTGAGCGTTTGGCAAAATACTTTTTGCTAGTGTATTTTATACATTTAAGCAAAACAAAATGAACAAATTCCTATGGATGTATGTATGTATGTACATATAGTATATTATTGAATTTCAAAGGGCTATTGTTTAGTTGAAGGTCTCAATATGGTCGATTTTAAATTATTTTTGTGATTTTCATTTCTCACGCGACCCTCACGCGACTGTTGCGTTGACGCATCTTGAATTTGATTTGATTTTTCATTGACTATAAGTAGATATTACGTAGTTCCCCCTCTTGTTCGTTTGGTTCATAAATAATCTTAATAATAGGAATGTCTAAATACATAGTGCTTATAGTCTGTATGTATGTATGTATCTTTCGGAACAAAGCCAGCCTTCAGGTGTGGAAGATGCCCGTTTTATGGCTAACACCTCATACATATACATATGTACATATGTATGTATGTACATAGTCTAATAGATGATGTTGGAGCGACGTATCGGACGGGTAGGCAGTTGTGATGCCATTTATAATTTTAATGCAATTTAAATTTTGTTTGTGTTGACTCGATTCTTTTGGGGAGCGGATGAGTAATCAAAGTTGCCATCAATTCTCATCTACATACTTGTGTATAATATACATACATACATACTTATAAATATATGCATGTACATATGTATGTATGTATTTATACTATATACATATAAATGTTGAGTACGCGCAAACATTTCAATGAGCTTTACACACACAATTTTCATTTGATTCTATTTTCAGATGCTGCGATCCAAGAAAAGCGCAAAGAAAAACACTTGCAAAAATTAGCAGCTCACTGTGCGCGCTTCGTTGACGGCGACCAACGACCAACGATCAACGACCAAACGACAACGGCCGTGCATCTAAAAATACATAGTGGAAGAATATTGTATGCGCGTGACAGCTGCCTGTGACAACGGCAAACTAGTGACGTCATTTATACTCGATTTCCACCCTCCTTCACCAAACAGCCAAGGTGGATTGCGGTGGGGACTGACAGAAAAGTGAGCTAACAGAATAACGTCATGAATGCGGTATAAACTGGACCAGACATTTAAAGTGTACAGTAATAATAGTCCGACCAGGACAGAAGTGGCAAACAAAATGAACGGTGTCGGCGAATGATAATAAGTATCCCACCACTAACAACATGCCAAGTGGCAGCAGCGGTGCCAGCATCAGCCATAGAAGAAGCAGCATCAGAACCATGAGAATTGCACGAAAGCACAGCAAGAAGAAAGAAACGAGAAACAAAAACAAAAACAGAAACAGAAATTGTGCAAATATTTCAAATACTTACAGCTGCTGCTTTTTCGATACCGTTCAAGACTCAGTCTAAATTCATCGTCGATCATCGGCAGCAGCGCGTGGTCTACGATAAAGTATTTTCCCATCACTGTGTTTGTGATTGTTTTGTTGTTGATTTTTATTGTTGGCTGCTGCTGCTGCCGCCGCTGTCGCTGCTATTGTTGATAGACCATCTTGTTGTTGCTTACAATTCTGATAATGATAATAATGATGATGATGATGCTGATTCGATTTCGATGTTGATAATGTGCGGTACGACAAAGTGTTTAGTATTCTGTGTTTAGTGACTAAATCGACTTAAACGAGCAACGAAACGAATAAATAAAAACTTGATAGGAAATCAAAAAAAAAAAAGTAAACAATTATTCTTCCAATGGATTAAAGTGAACAAAAAATAAAGTGAAATATAAATCAACAAAACAAACAAAAATATTGGCCACAAAAGTTCAAAAAGATATATAATGCCAGCTATAAATAATAATTCAAGCAAAGGATTTATGGCCATAAGCAAATTGCCACTGCAGCAGCTGCTACTCTAAACGGTAAGCCGAGTCCACTTAATTAGCTAAGTGTACCAACATAGCGACAAATTCACATGTATGTGAGTATGAGTGTGTATATATACATACATAGGTAGGTACATATCTCCCCATATCTCTGGTTTGGTCCCATCTAGATGACCCTGGCACGCACAGGCAAAAAGCAATCGAGAGATATCATACATAGAAAGAGGATACTCTGCATCCATTTTGGCCAACTTCATATCTCCATCTTCAGCTCTGTCAGTTTTAGCTTCATTTCATAACTTCAAATTGTTATACGTTGCGCATACGCAATTTTTTTGTTATTCATTTGTTTTCGTTTTTTTTCCTTCTGTTTTGTTTCGGTCTTTCGTTATTTTACGGTTCTCATTTTCAGAGTGCGTGCGTTTCCCCTTCCTGTTTTGTTGAATGTTTTCATAAATTGAGTTTGCTTTCTCCGACAGCAGCTTGTTGTTTGTTTGCCTTCCTTTTGCCATGCCTCCATCTTACCTTATCATCGTTTGCCCACTTCATATAATGCGAATACGAGTATATCCTGTGTGTATGGGTCTGTACATGTACACATACTTACATGCACATACATACATACATACATACATATGTACATATCTACACATGAATGTATCTCTATGTAAGGTATATGTATATATGTACATATGTACCTGTTTTTTTCAGTTCATGCTCATTTCAATGCAATTGGGGGAATTATGAGGAATTAAGCATCCACATTTATTAGCAGAATGTGAGTGAGCTACATTGTTAGGCTTGTTATATTGATGGGTATTAGTCTTTCCTTTGAAAACATAATTGTTAGCTGGCATTAAATTGATTGAATGCCAGGATACAGCAAAATACTCTACTGTATAAATGCTTTTGATTAGCTCAGATGTACATATGTACCTACATACATACATACATATGTATGTATATACATATGTACATATGTACTTACAAAGATTTTATTGGTGGGTAAATTGGTACTCAAAGCTAAGCTAATAGAAGTTTTATTTGTATCGTTTAATTCAGTGTATTAAAAATTAAATTTATAATTGGTTTAAATTGTATTTATAATCTTCGATTTTTCTTCTTTCTGTAATTAGTCTAAAGTAATGGTTTGAAGTTTACGAGCTGAAGTTTGTTTATGCGAAGTTTACTATACCGATAATTTGAACTTGCCAGCAATAACTTTTTTTTTTACTAATTACGGGGTTTTCGATTATTCAAAAGGCTTTTTACTACAAAGATTTTCTTAAAAAGTGCCAGTTTGCCAGTGTTGTACATTGCATGTTTTGCCAATTATTTTATTCCGAGAAATAAGTAGTTAATACTGATAACGTCAGTTGTAGTAATATAATATAAACTTAAGTAAATTAAATAATAATATTATTGGAGAAATGTTAAACATTAAAGGGCCAATAATCATAATGTTGTTGAATATAAATTTATTTAGAATGTAAAATATATAATTATCCGATCGTTGTTTGTTATTATTTAATGACAAATGACCATTTCCGTAAGTAAGATGTGTAAAGGCGAGACAACTATGTATGTATATAGTATAAGTCTCGCTTCACGCTTAACGGACTTACTGAATGGATGGCAACCTTGGATCATTTGAATTTAAAAATTCTTTAGACATATGAACATAAAGATGTAAACATTGAAAGTATTTTTCTTTTTTTTTGTAGTCAGTAAAAGAATTTAGTTAATTTAAGTTTTTTTCATGGTGGACAGATCTACAAATATAAATAAATATGTGGAATAAGAACTTTTGTGTGGCATCTTCGGTATTTCGGATTTAAGTATTGGGCGCCCAACATGGGCGCCTTGCCATGTAATTATGTATATGTATGTATATGTATGTATGTATGTCTATATGAATACATTTATACGTACATATGTATATGTATGTATGTATGTATGTTTATTTGTTTATGTCTATGTTTTTCTTTTTGCCTTCACATTGCTCTTAGTCGGCCTGCCTTGACAATGCACTTGAGTCAAGTTGCTTCCTATGCTATCTATTTTCTTCTGCATCTGCTTCTGTTTCTACTTCTGCTTCGGTTTCTGCCTCTACTTTTTGCTTTGCTTTGCTGGGCGTCCGCTTGCCAAATTGCATGAGAAAACTGAGGGGGAAAAGCTGTGGGATGGTGGTAAAAGTGGGGAACACGAACTTTGCTTGTTTATTTATTTATAACATTTTGTTTGCTGCTTGTTTCCTCATTATTTTGTGTTCACATTTTCATGCTGCAATTGTTGTTCTTGTTGTTGTTGCTGTAGCAGCAGCAGCAGTTGTTCCCAAGAGCTAGTCCCATGAATGATAAGCGATTGCCCCACCACCCCGCTGCCATCCTTTTAGGCCATTGTTTTTGTAGTTAATTAAATTTATATAGTCACCGTTGCACTTTTATGGCAACAATAACACAACAAAAAATAATGTAACTTGCCTGAATGCCTTTAGTTGCCAGCAGTATGACTGAAATGGCTTTCACTTTGTTTTCCCGTCGCCAAAAGGCGTTTCATGCAACGACATTGGGTTTCTATATGTATATAAATACATATATATTATTTTGTATGTCTCCTTTTTGTTCGGGTAAACTCTTTCTTACTTCACCTGTGGCAAAAAAAGAACAGAAACTAGCAGAGAAAAATTGAGAGGGAGAGTTTGAGAGAGAGAGAGAGCAGGTGGACAAGGTGGCAACACTATGTGGGTGTGGAAACAGCAGCCCCCATCTGATTGATCAATGTTGACAGATTTAACGAGCTGGAAAAGTGCAGCAAAATAATTCAATTATCTTATGTTAGTGTGTATATGTGTATATGTATGTATGAATGTATACATATATTGTATGTATATATGTATGTATGTATGTATATTTCTTATATTCAAGTGGATAGTCTGTTTATGTATGTATGTATGTATCAGTGTATAAGAGTAAAAGTAAAATGTTTTAGGGTAAATGGAAGGGAAATATTTGCATATTCTGCATGAAAAAGTTCCATCACTTGGCTTTAGTTCCCTGGCCATTAAATATAGGTGTGTGAGTGTGTAAGTGTTTGTGTATGTGCGTGTAATTATTCATGTGGCATGAATCTTCCATCGTTCCCAACATTTCCTCTTCACATCGTGTGTCTCTACCTTGCCCCCCTGCCCTTTCCCCACAATCGTTCCCCTATTGCTGGCAACTAATAAATAATTCACATTGAATTAAATTGCGTGATTTCTTTTTAACTTGCCTTGCATGAAACATTCTTTTTGGCTTTTTATATTTCTCTTGTATATAATTTTTTTTGTGGTTTTTAATTCATTTAATGCATTTGGTTAGATTTAAATTTTTATTTTGGGTTTTTCCTCTGTGTGCTGGTTTCCTCTCTGAATCAGTGTTGCTCGCGGCAAGGTCTATTTGGCTTATGACAATGCCAATTTAATCGTATTTAAGCCAACCGAGGCATTTATTGCGGTTCTTCTATTATGATTAAAGGTATTCTTTTTTCCAATTGTTTGTTAAATTTCAATTATATTTCGATTTATATTCATTTATACCCTGTCTCATAGTCATTGAAAAAACTTACTTGATTTACTACAAGTACTATAAGTAGATATATATATATTGTTAATCCGATTATGTGCATCTTACTGTCCTCTTATTCTGCATTGATGAGTATTTCAATTTAAATTTCCAACTATAGTTTACATGGAGATATGGCAACTCTACCAGATTAGATTCCACGCATACGATAAATTGTTATTACAAAGGAATTTATGTGAAAAAACCATTTAATTAAACAATTTAAATTTATTTTACTTGGCACAGAGCATTTTAAGGTCGGCAAGATGATTAATTGTAGAAAATTGTAATTTACAATCACATATTAGATTTATAAATTCAATTAATTCTATTATATTTGCACATTGGTGATTATAGGGGCGTAACAAGAGGGGGCCATGAGCAAAAAAATATCGACTGAATAAATGGTGGTCGGGTAGGAGAAAGTAATTTGATAATACTTATTAAGAAATTCTGCCATTAAATTGCGCGATTTTAAAGTGAAAAAATCCACGATTAACCGAATGATGTCTGTTTGGAGGGTGTTACGACCTCCATATCCCATTTGCTTCGTCCCTGGATGAATATATGTACATACATACATATGTATAAAAAAGGAAGCATCTATACATGACTGTGACATAAAGGGTGTAAAAGCAGGAGGTACTAGATTTGTGTTTTATTATTTAAATGGACCATTTGTTCGTAATCTCTATAAATTGGAATGTATTAATTATGTATGTATATGAAATCATTATTGTTATCATGTTTTAGGATTCTCAATATGTATATATGTAATTGTGAATTGTTGATATTTTTTATAATTTTTGTGGATTTGGATAACGGTTGATTCAGAATTAGCTGAAAAATAAAAAAAACAATTCATTTAAGGTAAACAATGCAATGAAATATGGAATTTTTGTATTTTGCTGAAATCTTAGCTAAATTATTTTAAATAAAAGTTCGCTTTTGCGTCAATTTTCATAAACATAGAATAAATCGTCCGATGGTACAGTTTCCTTTAAGATCCACGAATGCTCTCTGTGGAGTAGTGACTTCCGATATTCATTTCATCTACTTCCACAGGCGACAGAGAATCTTTGTATCAAAAAGAAATTATAGAGGGAACTAACACTATCTACAGATTTAATTATTTTGTTTTCATTCAGAAGTAAAAATGAATAAGTAAGCAAACTTACATATGTATGTATATACATACATACATATAGATGCACATATGTATTTTTATGTTATTTAAATAACAAAGTAGAGGAAACCCATTTCCAAATTTCCATTGCTTTTTTTATACCATATGGGCAAAAGGGTATATTAAAGTCGTTAAAATGTATGTAACAGGCAGAAGGAAAATATTCCAACCCCATAAAGTATATATATTCTTGATCAGCATCAACAGCCGAGTCGATATATGGTCATATCCGTCTGTCCGTCTGTATGAATAACTAGATCTCAGAGACTATAAGAGCTAGAGTAACCAAACTTGGTGTCAACATCCGTCTAGTGTATACGCTGATCAAATTTGTTTCAAATTTTTGCCACGCCCCCGCAAATTAGAAAAAAACTATAACTAGAGTTCTTTTAAAGCTACAGTATTTATATTTAACAAACTCAATTATATATCCAATATGTACCATTTGACCGAATTTCACCGAAATCGGTCAATAAATATCGGAGATATACATACATATACATATGACGCATTAGATTCGTTCGTCTAGTGCCTATGCAGATCACGATTGTTTTAAATTTTTGCCACGACCACTTCTGACCCGGAAATTAGAAATAGCGAATAACTAGAGTTAAATTAAGGGTTATTGTATCCTTTTTTAGCACTTTGAATTATGTATCATATAACCAAATTTCGAAATCGGCCAATAAATGTCGGAGATAAAACGCTTTGTACTGAAATGCCAAGGGGAACAGTGGCTGATATGACTGAGCGAAATAGCATGTTGTCGTTGCTTTGTACCGAATGACGCATCGGTTTCGTTCAATGACAGGAGTGAGTGAGAAAGCATGCATTTGCTGTTTCGATTTGTTAATAACAAATTTAATATTTAATCAATGGCAATTCCGAGGGTGTTTAACTTTATAAAGTATACTAGACTGTAGTTCAAATTTTGGTATTTATTTCATTTAAACTTTCTCCGAATTTATGTATAAAGATGTTCCCCTTTGATAGGTTTACCTTTCTAACTAGAATCTAAGCATTATGGAAACTAATGCATGTACACCTACATACATACATATGTATGTATGTACATACATATACACACATATGTATGTACATAAATGAACACTTTTGAAGGATTTGTTGTGGGAGTTATAATAATATTTGAAAACAAAAGTGTAATGACTACAATTGGATGATAAGAGAAGTGTTACTTCAGTATATACATACATACATATACACATACATGCATACATACATACATACATATGTATATGCATATGTATGTATATATATATTATATTATGTGCGAAAAATTACCATATTGTTGGCATTTTAAATGAATTATTAAATGGAAGAGTGGGGTGGGGGGGAGCAGCATGGGAAGATAGAAGGTAACCAGGCAGACATCGATTATCATTAATATTTCATGTTAATTTAATTGATAGGCCTCATCAATTGGCTTATAAAATGCTATAATAATAAGCCTTGCATGTGGCGCCGGCACGCACCGATCCACATTGCCCCATTGCCCCACCGACCCATCTGCCTGTCGTTGGCAATTTCTGTTAATTTGTCTGGGAGTCTCCTTTAACCATTAAATGGTCAATTATGCAACTTGGATTAGTTGGCATGAGCAAGTTCTGTTACCTGTACTGAAACTGGCCTGCCATGAGGTCCTGAAAGTAGCCTTGAGTCACACCAACATGGTCAGTCAGAAAGTTGGGCAAATTTTTGTTTGTACAAACTTTGTTTAGCCAAACGAAAGCAAAGAGAGAGAGAGAGAGAGAGAGAGAGGGAGAGAGAGATGGCAAGGGGAGAGAGAGAGAGAGAGAGAGGGATAGATAGGTGAAGAGGAAGTGGAAGGTACAAAAAAGTTAGAAAGGCTGAAAAAGTCGAAGAAGTAAATTCCCTGACTAAATAATTTAATGAGCAAAAATACTCGCATGAGTGAATGGGCAAATGTTTTAATGATGCTGCTAAAAAGAAAACTTTTCCTTACACTTTTCTGTTGTGTAACGTTTATTGTATTTTTAATTAAACCACAAGCAATTATTACTAATGAATCTTTTCCTTTTTATCTTCCTCTTTTTTTTGTTTGTTTTTTCCAGGTGTCTCCATTGTATAAATCGGCCATGTGGCGCTCTAAATGACATTACGATCCCAAAAAGTTTGAACTCGCCTTGTGATAACCTTTTTGAAATTGAAAAGAAAGTACGTTTAAGATTTTAGTTAGAGTCACTTAATTTAATTTGTATACCCTTGTTTTGTAATTCTCTTTAGTTGATTGAGAGAGAGACTAAGTAGACAACAGGAAGATATATAAAAGACACAATTATCTGATATTGACACTGCTTACTGACCCTAGAAAAGACAATACCTAGAACTCGAAATAAGCCCAAGAACTAGACCTTAACTTAGACCTTAGTGACAGTTATCAGTTAGACCTTATATGTTGTCCACCATGCCACATGGGGACCGTAAGGAATGTACGTAATATATCCCGCCGATGAGCTCATCTTGATGACCTATGGTTTCTTTGCGCCACGTGTGAAACCGCGACCCACTCTCGACTGCCTGCGTGAGCCGCTCGTTCCTATCGAGTATCCTGCCAGATCCAGAGCCACAGCCACCAGCGCCACCGCCAGCACAACCACCAACACTACCACCACCAACGCCGTTGCCAACGTATCAATCGCCGTTTCTGTTGACGCTTCCCCGCCCATATCAATTCTCAATCCGGTAGCCACTCCCACTCCGCCAAATTCGCCGCATCAGTTATCCGCACCTATCAACACTAATTTCTTCAGTTTCGAAGAGGAGCCAACGATCTATCCCATTCAGGTTCAATCGCAAAGTTTGCCACCCACGCCAACTCGTCGCACTTCACGCTCTTCACTCACCCACTCCAATTCGCACCACTCGAATCACAGTCATAGTTCCAGTAAGCGCGGCAGCGTTAGAAGCAGCCGTTCCAAGGCCCCATTAACACCACCGCTGAATCATCAGCGAACGCTGAGCACGTCGATGTATCATGATGATGCCAACAGTAACACCAACACCAAGACCAACATTGGAACAGGATCTGGTTCGGCACGAGCACCATTCCAGCGCAGCAGCGCCACATATCTTGAAGAGGAGGGAGCTATTGGTGGCTTAGATTATGGAGGTGCTGTCGTTGATCGTTCACGTAGTCCCAGCATCTTTCTTGAGCCGCCAACTCCCGATCCTACACATACCCATTTTGGTCCCGGATGGGGGCGCCCTATGTCACCCATGGATTTGCCTCCAGAGAAGTCATCGAGCAGTGCGGCTAGCAAATCTCCGCCTAGCACCAAATCGCGTTTGCGGCCCAAATTGCATATTCCTTTGGGGCGATTGGGGCGTTCGACCTCCTCGGACACCAGGGAGAGCAATCGGCTCCGTGAAGATGTCCATGTGCATGTGGAGAATCCGGTGTTCAGTAGCGAGAACCTCCGCCAAAATAACTTCGATGCATTCTTTGAGGCCCGAGAACCGGTCATTAAGTTGCATCCAAAAACTCCAAACACGGCGCCGGCAGACAGTAGTCGAAGCTACTCGCCACCCCTGGAGAACTATGCGGGTGTTTATGATTCACCGCGAACGAGAAGTCCGGCTGGTGGAAGACGGGACGGTGGTCTCTTTGCTCGTTCGCCGCGCGAGGAAAGAGATAGGATGGTCAATGCCCGATCGCGTAGTGCGGATCAATGTGATGCGGGTCCGTCGTCTGCGTCTGCGGCTGGAGGGGGAGCAGGCTCGGGTGGGGGTGATGGCGTTAGCAGAGCTCACTCCAAAGGTGACAGGTGCCTTTCAATTCCACTATTTCACTAGCTAATCAAATTGTTTACAGTTATTATGCTCTGCCGCTGCCGCTGCTGCTAAGCGCAAGCAAAAAAAAAAAAACTATTAAAAAATAAAATATAAAAAGCGTAGAACAACGTTCAATTTGTTGGAATGAATGTATGAATTTTCAGAACTTTTCCCACTTTTTGCATACCAAATTTGCATATCCTGAAAGATGCTACAATTCCTTTGTTATCCTTAAAGAAGAAAATACTACTCATATTGTACAATCCTATGATTGCTTTTCGTATCCAAATGCATGATAAATATATCTATGTATATATGTACATATATTTCAAGGGTTGTTGGATATTACTGCAGATTGTAGTCATAAATGTAAAAGGAAAACATAATGTTTCTCTAAAATGCACATTTGTTCATTATGGGGAAAGCCCATCGAAATTATTTTGGAAAATCTTAAATTATAAATAGTTAAATAGTTAAACCAAAGAACCATAAAATTGTACCTTACAATGATATCGATTCATTTTCTCAAGTTTACTTATATCAATCGAAGATCTCATAATTCAATTCAATACGAAATATTATTAGTAGGTATGTTATTAACACAAGTTCAATCGATTACAACAATTATCGATCAAAATCGCTAACGCAATAGGTCAATACGATTGTTTGATAAAAAAATCGAAAACGATTTAAATTTACTTTGGATAAACAAACATCAAAGAAAATATCATTTCGAATTTCGAAATGAATGTAAAATCAATGTCGTTTTTATTTTTCCAATGAAGAACAGGACTTTAATTATTTAAAACTTTTCCGTTAAGCCGTTGTGCAAATTTTTGTTCAGCTTGCTCTGGGCTAATACCATGTGGGTTAATGTAAATTTCGACTTGAAATGAGATGATTAAGGATATGCAAGCTTTGGCCTAGCCAGAGAAAGCTTTTTATGACTTGTATGTTTGTGTGGACATACATACATACATATGTACATACATACATATGTCAATGAAAAAGAGTGAGAGAGAGAGAGAGAGAGAGCGAACTCACCTTGCATCACTAAACCAATCTGAGCAGATTTTCACGAATTTAAAATGCTTGACTACCTGCCTGTTTTTTAAGCTGCCTTTTTCTAGTTTTGGCCCATTACAAGTTACCCTTTTGCCATTGCATTTGCCCGTTCCCTATCGTTTGCACATGCAAGGTGTATTTTTTTTTTGGCGTTTGTGCATGTTAAGTGGATTACCCGTACGTACTACATACGATGTGCAACTGAATTTGCGTGCCTTTGAGCACAACATTCTTCACATGCCAGCACGCACATAATTTCTTAGCCATCCATAGACCAGCTTGAAAAGCTAGAGAAGAACACATACAGAAAACTGAAGGCAAAAACTGAGGATGAACACGACCAGATCGAAAGGGAGGAGCAGGAGGAGTAAGAGAAGGCGGTGGAGAAGAAATAGGAAAAAAAGTTCGCAGTTAGTTCTCATAGTGCAGCATCCAGCTGCGACCCATGAAATGAATGTCAGCTTAGCAGGGCGTGAAGTGTAATCAACAACAACTACGCCGACAACGGCAAACGGCACATCTTTGCAGATGGCACGTGAGGATGCCTTTAAGATGGCGCACATGCCTCACACACGCCATCCACAAGACACCCACACGCCAACCACTCGCCACCCACACGAATTCATTTAAAAGTTCACAACGCGGGAAATTTGATGACCAGCAGCAGTAGCAGCAGTAGCAGTATCCCGACAGCAAACTAAATCAACAGCGTGCGCTACGTGATCCAAGACTTCAAGGCAAATGTCCGGATGGAGTGGGGGACTGCTGAGAATCACAGACACGTCATACCAAATTGCACATGGATAAAGGGATAAAGCGAATGGCATTTATGTGGCTAAATCATTTCTATAGGGGCACAAGGATGCAAGGCAATGGTTTTCCTCCTATTTTTTTTTCTTTCTCATTTTCCATCATTTTTTTCATCTCTATTTTCATTTTTCCTTATTGCCGCCTGCCGCTGTTGTCCCATTGTTGCATATTTCATGCGGCCCATTGGTAATTGAGCTGCGTGTATGGCCAATGACTAAAGTCAAACACAGTTGGACAGTTTGGACACTAACTAAATAACGCAAACAAACAGGCAGAGAGACAGACAGACAGTCAAACAGACAAACAGACAAACAGACAAACAGTCAAACAGTCAAACATGAAACATGCCCACGAGTCTCTTTTGCCTTAACTCGAATGAAATTACGCTTCATTTATTGATTGAATTTGAAATGAAGGGACTTATTTTTTGGTCCGTGGCCGTGTTGACTTTTGTAATGGGCCGAGAGACCGACAAAGCAGCACTCGAAATTTCCAAAATAGATGAGGAGAAAAACAAAAAAGAAACCAAAAAGAAAAGGCCAAAAACCCAAAAGAAAATCAAATGACTGCCATTGCCTTGGCCTTTCCTCCATCTAAACATTCTTCCCTCCAACTCAACCCAAACCAACACCCCCTCCCCCCCACCAAACTCATTATTTATGCATAAATACAAAAGGCAGCGATCTGTTTGATTGGCGTGGCGAGGCGGGGTGGGGCGGGGGGAAAAAACAGATTTCAGGCTTCAGATTTGTGTATAATTCTTGGCATGCCCTAATGATTATTTTTACCAGACTTCTGACTAACTGACTCTCTGACTGACTTACTGACTCTGTGACTGACTCTCTGACTGACGTAATCATACCGGTCTATGCCGGATAAAATCAAATTCAACACAAACATTTCTCTTTTTTTTATACGTTATACCAATTCGTTTTGTTTGAAATTTAATATTTGATTTTCATTTTCATTTATGTTTATTGTTGGAAAATTCATTTCTTTTTTTTTTTGTATTTTGCGTTTTTGCTTTTAAAATTTTTTGCTTGGTTTACATTTTTATTCTCGTCTGAGTTGAGTTCAATAATTGAATTTTCATTTTAAAGAATTTTCTATTCATTTGTTTATTATTTCAATAAGCAATAAATAATAATTATTATTTTTCAATTATTGATTTTAAATCAATTCTGATTTAGATTCTTCGGCAAAATCTTCAAGTGGTCGAAAAAATCGTAAATTCTTTGGGTGGAGGGGACCACAGGGTGGTTCCCTTAGCCCACAGGGCAGCATGGCATCCTCTAATGGTGTGCTTAAGGATTACAGTCATAGCAGTTTGAATGAGGCTTTCAAATCCCAAAACAATGTCAACTTTAAGTTAATTAAAACAGGTGAGTAATCTTAAATAGAATAAGTTTATTAAATTTCTTTTATATGTATGTACATACATATATGTATTTTATGGCACCACAACCCGAGGATTCACTCAAATGACACATTCCCCATATAGTATTGTACACATTCACATCCATATCCATATCCATATCCGTAAATTCCACATTCCAATGCCAATCCCAGTGAAATAAAAAAAAAAAAATAATAATAATATAACACGCACAGCAGGTGGGCGGACGAAAATTAAACGTGTAGTTGCAGGTGTGCACAAGGATAAGTTTTTGGGTTTTACACCTGATACGAAGCGATTTATATACCTTTATATACCTGTGTGCGTGTGTGAATGTGTGTTTTTATTTGATAAGTTTTCTCTGTGCACTGGTTTTTTATGGCTTATTGATTTCTTTTAGATGAGCCTATTGCTGCCTCTATGTCATTGTCTTCCTCTCATTCTGATTGAGCTATAAATCTATTAAATTCATTGACTGAAAAGAAAATAACAATAATTCCCAATGAATGGGAAAAGTCTGGGCTTTTGGTTAAACTTTGATATTAAAACTTTGTAATAACATTTTTCATTCCCCTTTACAATCTGATAATCCCCCTCTCCCCTCTCTTTGGAAAACTGCATCGAAACTGTGTTTCAAACTAAAACAATTATCGATTCCACTTTCCTTCCCCTATTATATGCCTGCACACATGATTCAGATATGCATATATGAACTCTGAATCCTTCATCCATGGAGAGGGGTCCTTGGCATTTGTGTTTCACCTGTTGCTCAATCTGGATGGGTGAATGTGCATCCATCGAGAGTTCTCTTCAACTTTAACGCTTAAAGTTAAAAAGCAAAGTCCTTTATATTTATATTCATATTTAAATAATCGTAAATGTTGATGGATTACCTGGCTGACAGGCAGTTTGGCACTTTTACTTTTTATGATGAAGCATTTTCTCCACCCGCCCCCAACCGTCAACCCCCAACCCGTGCAATTTTATGAGCATTTTCCACATTTTGTGTGTGTGTGTGTGTGTGTGTGTGTCTGTGTGTCTGTGTGTTGAGCATTGAAACATTTTGCTTAACAACAAAGTAAATCAAATGTCCTTACTTAAACTTTAGCACTATAAATGCAAAAGCAGCTTTTAAGCTGATTTTAAGCTAGTTTAAAATAGAATTTTCAATGGGTTGATATGAAAAGCACTCACCAGATCCAAGACGAAGACACTTTTAGCTGTCCATTGTCATTCAGACAGATAATGGATATACATATATGTACATACATACACCCACATACATAAAAGGATATTTTTGATTTTCTCTTTCTCTCTCTCTCTCTCTCCGTCTCTCTTTTATTCACAGTATCCGATTTCAATGAAACACTTTCCCAACTCTATGAGGAACATGCTACTGCCCTACAAACTTTAGTGTCCAATTATCGCAAAAAAAATGCCGAATTGCGCAAGGAAAGGTATGTACATATGTATATATATATATATATCTATTTGTTTGAGATGAGTGCATCCAATTACTCAATATGGAAAACTTACAAGTGCATTTTCACATACATCGATGAATTTAACAATTTTTGCAGACCCGCCTGCCATTTGGCCATTTTTCAGGCATGGGAAACATTCCTACAGGAAGCGGAAAACGATTCACAGGCCTGCAACGATGTGGCCAGTGTCCTTTCGCGTCAGGTGAGTGAGTCTAAGAGAAATTTCATTTTCCGTTTAGTTGACGGTTTAATGTGAGAATCATGTTCGACCTTCAAATTAATCATGCAGCATCCAAAAATAGGATAAAAGTGGTTTTTCATTGCATCTCGCAAAAAGTGCCTTCTAAAAATAAATATAAATTTTCTACACTTACCTTCATTTGAATCAAAAAAAAAAAAAACAAGAAAGTTGTTTATTAACTTTTTCAATCGATATTTTAACGCAAGCAACGGCCAACATCATCAAATTTCAATTTACCAGCTAAAGTCTGTCCCAGTTTTATTCAACTCGAAGATTGTATACCCTTATGCGTTTATAATATTTAATAAAGTAAAATAAATCAACTCTAATCTTTCGCAAACTCTTTAAACAACAAAATTGAAATTTAAATAACCAAAACTAGATATGAGAAAAAATAATAATACTCTCGCAATCCAAGCAGATTTGTTTATAACAGAAATATGTATATACATACAAACATATATCTGGAGATTCTTTCAATTTTTAATACTCTTTGTGTAAGAGTATAAAAGCCACATACTAATTGTGTTTAATTACTCCTGTTGGGGGACTAGTGGTAGGAGGGAGAAAGGGGACTTTTGGGAAATGACATGTGTAATTTGAGTGCCGAATAATGTAATTCTTTCTTTTTTGTTATTCTTTTTTTCTTCTTGCTTTCTGTTTTTTTGGGTGGCATTGTTTATCCTTTGTTATTGTGTTTTATTTTAATTTTGAATTTAATTTCCATTTCATATGGTGATTTGCATATTTTGTATACCCTATACCGATACGGGCTTACTTATTAGAGTACATACTATCAGTAATTTATGTAACATCAATAGCAGCCCTAATAATAAAGACAATCAGATTTTTATACTCTTGGATGTCTTGCTCTAATTATTACAATTACATATATAAAGACAAACTTGTGCTCAGAAATTTTTAAAGACAACAAAGCTTTAACATAAAGCTAACATATGACTGTTACTTTACATTAACATTGTCTGTAGTCGAACGTATGACATTAGCATTGAAATCAAAATATATCCGTTAAATTTGTTCCTGCTTGAATGATGACTATATCATATAACCATATCTGATTTCAATAATTATCCGTGCTTAGACATTGTCAATGTGGAATAAGGTATACTTTTTTTATAAATTTTTTCGCAACATATTATTGTGGCAAAAATAAATTTTACGTGACTTCAGGCTGAATTTTGTGGCCATTGGTGACAAATCATGAATTTGTTTATATCATCGGGCCAAATATATAAAGCAAATTGACTTTATGGGCACTTTAAAATGAGTCAAATAGAAAAAAATGTTGTTTTTACATTCAGTATTTTTTTGCAAAGTTGATTTTAGGGAATCTCAAAACTTGCAATTGTTTAGTAATCTGTTTGTACTTATTACCTAACAACTTTGTGTTGCTTTAAACTAGAAAAAATGTGGACCTTGTTGTTAAACAGTTGCCAGTTAATTTTTTTTTAATATTCGTATTTGTTAAATAATTTAAATAGTTAAAATAGAAGAAAGTAATATTTAAAACTTTTGCTTTTCGAACTTGACAGTAGCATTTAAAAGTTGTTTTCCTGTGTTCTTCAAGTATGTAGTAGATAGTCCCTTGTACATATGTATTAATGTAGTATTTTAAATATGTATATACATATATTTATTTTTATTTCTGTATCTCTTCATTTTAATGGTTGTTTTTTAAAGAAATTTTGTTTCTCCCCAATTTAAGTTCTGTAAAATTTTCATGTTCTGTTAACATCTCAGTTCTGTTAAATGCTAGTGTTGGTAAGAAAGTACAAGGATGTCTCCCTGACGATCGTTACTTCTTGAACCAATCGTACTGCAACGAGTGTTGGGAAATAAATATAGACCAAACTTTGAGTTTTAGTGTATATAGTATGAGTTAAATTAGTTTTTTTTTTATTTATTTATTTATTTAAATTTAAGCGCTGAATCCAATCTTTAAATTAGTGCATATAGTTAAGTTAACTTATTTATTAAAGTTGTTTTGGACTGCACACAATTGAAAAATTAAGTTAGATAGTGTTAGCCCCAAATAATTTTGTAGAACTTTTAAGTACAAATCACTTTAAATTAAATGAATAATATATTCAATTTACAATTTCAATCTTGACTAAATCTTTACTATTTGCCAACAGCTGATAAACCTGTTTTATCCCGAATTCTTTAAATATAATGATAACAGATTTAATCGATTTAATCCAAATCTTCACTCTTTAAGAGTGATAGAGAATATATATACATATTTTGATTTTAAAAAAGTTCATTTATAAAGGTTTCTTCCTTTACCAATAACGATCTCTGCTTTTTCCAGGTGTCGCGTCCAATGTTGGATAAATCCTTTCATCGCAAAGTTCAAAGCCGTAAAATATTTACACACAGGGAGTCTTTTGAGACTATTATCGCAAAGACTGAAGAGAAGCTGTCAAAGGTGAGTACCGCCCTTCCACTTGCACTTATTCAATAATAGTCCGTCATTATAAAGTTAAAAGTGGATGTGTTTAGTGAAATTTCTTTGTAAAGCTGATTTCAAATGTTTCTGCTTTGCCATAGGTTGAGTGGGCCCATCTCTTTTAAGACCAGTTAGCAATTTATGGCCAACCTACGTGCCGCATTCACAGAGTGCGACAATTTGCCATGGCCGTTATTGTATATATATGTGTGAGTGTGTGAGTGTATGTATGTGATTGTGATTGTGTGTGTGTGTGTGTGTCTGTGTGAGTGTGTGTGTATCCATCTAGCATATTTACCCTTTTTGTTATAAGGCATAAATTGTTGAAAGCAACCGAGTAAATACCTTCCTCTTTCCGACTAACCATCCCCTGTTTTTGTTCTTTATAGTGTCGCCTGGACTACAAGCAATGCCATATGGCCCATCGACAGAATCCCAGCCAGCATTCGCTTACCGAATACATTGATGCACACAATGCGTACGTGCAACAATTGCATGCCACCAACGGGATGCTGGAAGCCTATCACTGCGACACTTTGCCTCAACTGATGCAGGAGCTGGAGGAGATTCACAATGACCTAAGCGGCATTGTGTCCGAGTCGTTGTTGCAGGGGGCCGATATAATTGCCAGCAAGGTGAGTTATTCAATGGGTTAAAGGGGATATAGGAGGGTGCGGTGGGGGGGAAGTGATTTATGTATTTTAGTTGGGTATGTATGTATGTATGTATATACATATGTACATATACAGCGAACAGCAGCGGTTCATCAGGTGGTTTCTGTGGTTGTGGCTTGTAGTTACCAGGTAGCTAGGTTAATTCGCTTTTGTTGCTTTTGTTTCCTGGGAAATAATTTGTCCACTATTATAATAATTGCTCATAGTCGCAATTTGCCCCAGGTAATTTGACTAATGGTAATAGGCGTGACCATTGCGGGTGTTAATTGCGTGAGGGGACAAACATAAAATGTAAACACTTAAATATATACATATGTGAAAATCCATTTAGATTAGAGAATTTTGAATTTATGAATGAATTTTTGAATGATTTTTATTTCAGGCCCAAGACCAAGCAAAACGCTATTCGAACCTGACCATTCAGTGCAATGCCGTGTCACCTCAGCAGGATCTCACAAATTTTGTGCGTCTACTGGCCCAGCCTTCGCAGGCACAAAAAGTTCCTAGACGTGTGTTTGCACCACCCCAAAGTGAGCCTGGCGATGAGACGGGCGATTATAATGTGAGTACAATTCGTGTGTTTTTGGCATTTATCAAAATTTGCATATTATTGGATGGGTTGGATTGGTTGAAATGATTTTGGGATTCCTTCGTTTCAGGAGATGACGCCCAGTTTGCGCAACGAGCTCGTCTTTGACCGCCACTCAACGTTGTCGCAGCGTTCGGCTTTGGAGTCGCTTAAGCGTGAGGCTATCGAATTGGAATTGCAAATACGTCAGTTGCAGGTGCGTCCAAAACAGACTATGAGTGAGATGGGATGCATTTGAGTGTTATGGATAATCTTTCTGTACATATGTTCAATTTATGTCCATTTTCAGGATTCAATCGATGCCCTGAATCGAACACAGACCAGAGGCATTGAGGGGCAGCTGTATAATAAGGTTAACGAGCTCCAAGAGGATTTATCCATGAAGAAGTTTGATTTACGCGCCAAGCAAATACATTTGGCGGCAATAAAAGCTCAGGTGAGTTGATAAGCTTTTTGACATTTAGTTGATACTCGAACCCCTCGTGTTAGTTAATCCTAGCAAACTTAAAGCTTAATGCTAAAGCTCATTTTTCTGTTCCAAGAACATTTGTCATTGAGTAAAGCTTCTTCCAATGAGCACCTGTTGATTAATTGTTGTTATATTTTAAGGGAAAACCTCTTCTAATACTGGCTAATTAAAAATGTTATTGACATGAACCGAAATCTGCTATGATCCATTGGAATATGGTTGATTTTACATTTAAAAACAAAGATATATACATTAGTTGTAGCTCAGACTTCTTTAGAGGTTCCTTTGCACGCTTCAGAGTGCAGATGAACTGATGTTCGTATGTAGGTCAAACAGCTGAGTTTTTGGGTATTCGTTTCCCCCACTCACACGAAGTGCGCATGTGACCTAAAACGGAAACATCTCCCTTCGTACGAACCGCCCACTCCACCACTTCATCTCTCTTTTTCGCTCGCCTCCTCTATTTGTTAGTAATACTCTGCTCTTGTAACTCTGTACGATTGTGTCCTTCGTTTAGTACTGCGGTAGATTAGCTTGTGCATGGTCAGTGCGGATAACGTTTTTGACCAACATCAACGCAAATTGAATTGTTGCGTGCACGTGTCGTAGCATTATAAATAGATTTGGATTTACGTTGTGGCCACAACAGAATTATATTAGATTTTAACAAGTCTATCAGTTATTTGAACAATTTCAATTGTTTGTGATTGAGGTGTTTGTTTGTTTTCTTGTTTTTCAATATTGTTTCAAATGCAAATAACTGTAACCTTAATCTCAGTATCGTGTATTTCAATCAGCTGTTTGCCGAGTCAACCGTTTCATCGTTTCATACCCGAGAGAGAGAGAGAGAGCCAAAGTCAGAGCCAGAGCCAGAGCCAGAGTAATGCATTGTGCGTAGGGTTGCCAGACAATCGGTTAAGGCGTGTGTGGGTGTGCAGTTGTTCCTGTTTATAAAACGAACGTGCAACGTTCGTTCCGAGTCAGTCACGTGCTTGCACTTCGACGTATTCCATACGCGCCGTTGTCGCTTCATTTAAATACTGCCCGTCGTCGTAGTTGTTGTTACTCCTGCTCTTGCTATACAAGTGATCCCGTTCAACAATATTAACCGTAATCGCAAACACAGCCGCAATCATAGTCCGTAGCCGTAGCGGTAGCCGTTGTCGTCGCAATCGCGGTCGTAATCGTAATCGTTCGTCGCGTCGTCTGAGGTTTGATTGGCTGCTGCTCTGCTACCTAAATATATGGCACAAATTGCAGCCGAAACTAACAATTAAGGCATCGAAACAATTTTTGTTTAGCATAATAAGATGAAATAACAAAACACAAGAAACAATATTCCATTTAATAATTCTAGAGCGCAAGTCAGGCAGGCTTTCATAAATCACTTCTATTATTTCTAGAAGCGAATTCTTATCAATTAAAACATACATAACTTGAGAGCATACATA
This sequence comes from Drosophila sturtevanti, assembly GCA_018150375.1. Lineage (NCBI taxonomy): Eukaryota > Metazoa > Arthropoda > Insecta > Diptera > Drosophilidae > Drosophila > Drosophila sturtevanti. The sequence goes on from JAECWJ010000564.1 coordinate 1,782,697, forward strand.
GTTAAGCAAAAGTAAAAAGAAAAAAGAGAGAAATATAATACCCGTAAGTACGAGTAATTCATACAAAAATCAATTCAAACAAATTAGATAAATGCGAATTAGTCGACAGCCTTGTAAAATAAAATTAGCTTAGAAACTATCTAAATAAAATCACACCAATCGAATATGTAATTGGTGTGCCACAGAATTCGCTCTCTTCAAAATCAATCTTAACTATCTTTTACTATATGTATGTATATGTAGCACTATCGGAAAACAGAAATTCCAATTCAAATTTGATTTCACAATTTTGATAACCAAACCAAAAATAAATCAAATCTAAACGCTTGTGTAAAATTACTTAGCGCCTTTTATAAACACAACCCAATACACACACACACACACACACACACATATATATACACACATTTATACACAGCCACCATAACTAATTTTATATAACGAACACACACACACACATATATATATCATATATAATGTATATGTATATTGTAAATAACAATTAATAACTTTTACTAATCTAGTAGTAGCCTTACACTTAATACTTAATACTGTAACAAAAACCGCTAGAAGCTCGTCTATTATATACACATATATACATATATATTTTTTTTGCATTTTGTCACTTGTCCTTGGATGTGTGTGTGCGTGCGGAACACCGTTTGTGAACGGCACCCTCCACCTACAATTACTACAACTAAAAAAAAAAAAAAAAAATTAATAAAATCTCAAACGTAAAGAAAACAGTTTGAAAATAATCTAGTTAAGGCTAGACATCTAGATTTATCATATACCTATATATATATATATATACCTAACATACTATAACGAATATCTGTGCACCATGCGCGTTATCGTACTCAAAAAGAATCGCACCAACAAACGCGGCGGCACAACGGGCACGCCCACGTCAACCACTTCGCGAGAGCCACCAAAAAAATCGTACACAAAAGTAAGAATAATAATATTCGTAATTCGATATTTAAATTGAATTTATTCACATTTATTCTTTTTCACATTTTCCTTTTCTTTTTTTCTTATTTTTTTAACTAAACCAAACAAATTGCCAATACAATCAATTTTTGGGAGTAAAAGGAATGAACCAAAAAAAAAAAAAAACAAACAAACAAAAATAAAAAATCATAAACAAAATTATTATGTATAAAATATGTCACTTAAACTCTATTATCCAAATAAAAATACAACGATCCCCACAATATGAGAAAGAATTTGTTAAAAAAAATACATAATTTCAATTTTTAAGGGCTTATCTTCAGTTGTAAAAAACATATATATGTATAAGTATAAGCTATGGCAAAACCATTGACTATATATTAATGTATCTAATAAGACTTAAAATTGGACAGAATCGGTTGACTAGTATTTAATATAGTTTAAAAAATTCCATTTGTAGAAAAATATGCTTAAAACTTTTCCTTTGAAGTCTTTGCAATCAACAATCTTAACTCGATTAACTTTATTCAGATTGTCTTAAAAAATTTCGGAACGTATTTCTCAGATAGTAACGCTCCATGAAAAATACCAGGAAAAATACTCCAGGAAAAGAAAATATTATTTTCGAATTGGCAAGTCCAATTCAGTCTGTAAAGTTAAAGTCAATGTGAAGACAAATCCTTGAAATGGGCCAATAAATTCACCGTGAGTTGCTTAACTTTTCTATTAAATAATTGTAGCATACTCTTAGGAGCAACGGAATCGAATAAATTATTCCAGCAATGGAAAAATGTGATCAATTTCAACTGCCCTGTAATCCGAAGTCTAGTTTTCAATTTTCATATAACTTATTGCCATAGCTTAGATACTTTTTAGATGCATTTTATTAGTGTGAAATATCTGAAAGATACTATATAATTTCAAATCTATGGGAAAGCACTTATCGTCAGCTATTAGATGCTATAAATCTAGTTAAGTAATTAATTTAGCATGCTTAAGTAACAATATTTAATTATCAACGATTATTCTTGAATGCATTTTCTATTATTTAGTATAACTCAAAAATTGGTTGTAGTGGCCCGGCATGAAAATATGAAAATATTTTTTAAACTCTTAGCTTACGCAATTAAAGATAAATATATATATTATGTTCATATCAATATGTTACTACTGCATTGCATAAAGAAATATTTATTTAAGCTGCATATACGATTACATATATGCATATATAAATATATATATATATATATATAGTACGAGTATATATATATATATACTTACATCTCATTCTGCTTTTCGGCTAAGCTTCACTGGTTCCAGTATATAGAACTTCGATCTCTGAGGCCGTGCCACGCTGATGTAGATTGTGTAGATGCAGGTAAAATGAAAGCACCACAATTATAAAATATGCTTCGATAGCTGATAACCGATGGGACCAATTAAACAATTTTCATTTCAAATTTTATCATTTTCTTTCTGGCTTACCCAGTGAAATGACATTTACAGCCATATGCTCGACAATCGGATCGGTAATGAGAGTACGAAGCATGAAGATTAAAATGCATAGAACAGTTGCATAGATCCAAACAAGGAGAAGATTTTTGCGTTGCTATTTGATAAATTTTGAAGATTTTAGGCTAAGGTCATTTACAATCAATCGATTTGATCTACTTACAAACCTGGCACCGAAAAATAGCAAAAGTGCAGATAATATGGTCATAGTGCCCATACCCAGATTATACATGGGATTGTGTTCATGAACGTGTCGATGGGATATCTTATTAAATTCGGTGGTTGTTGAAAAGTATTGAACACTTTTTCTGGCCATGTCCTTTTCATAGAGGTCGGAGTAACTTTGATAGATCTGTAACATACTGTTTAATGCCTCGATAAGAGCAATCAATTGACAGCCAGTTTTTAAATCAAAAAAGTAGCAGCAAGTCTTAAGACCCTCCATTTGTTGGTGATTATCCTCTGGGCATTCGATCTGGCTTTCGATTTCGATTTGGGTATTGGTCTGGGTCTTCGCCTCGTTTTCCTGTTTCCAGTATGAATCGCGTTTGCCGCCGATCAAAGTAAATGGTTGAGCAAGTAAATTTGGATAATAGGACATTTTTCTAAACAAATAAAAATGGACCAACAGTCAATGAATTATATTTCGTTGCTTGCCAAGTTCACTTTATTCTGAACACAAAAAGTCATTTACAATTTTCTGTTTTTCGATTAAGTTTCACAAGGAAAACCAATTTGTTTTATATTGAATGGAGAGGGAGTAAATGTGGCGGAGGGTCGCGGTGCATTTGATGATGATGATGAGAAAAAGAAAATCTAAAACAATTCAATTTTCCAAGTGTGGAACTTTGCCAGGCCCATGACCGACTATTCGACACAATCAGTTGGCCATAAGCGAAATGCGAAATTCCTTTACTGATTTCCTTTTTAAAAGCATTTCTCGAATTGTCTTGACTGGGCCACTTGAACTTCCTTCTTCAATGTCTACCCTACCCCACCCCACCCCCCCCACCAGACCATTTCACCCAATCGACCAACCAAGCAACAAACGAACCAACCAACCAATCATCCGTCTTCCTTTCGGTTACTATACCCTCTACCCATAAAGATTAAAAGAATATGTATTAATTTTGCTAAATTTATGTAACAAAATACAAAGTTGTATATTGTATATTATATAAAAATTAATATGTATATATATATATCTCATTTTGATTAATTAATTGTTTCGTTTGACTTAATGTTCGCTTACATATCTAAAGATATTAACAGAAAGATATTAATGTTAACGCTAACATTAAAGATTATGTTGTGGTAATGTTAGTGTTGGTAAAGATCGCTTGCTTTTCTTTAGTTTTCAGTATATGTATTGGATATGTTTTCCAATGATTTTGAATTTTGATGATTTCCTCTTCACTTTTTATCAAAGGGTATTTCAATGTCGATGCACCCTTGATTCTTGTTGAATGTTCTTATTCAGCTTCCTCATTTCGATTCCTTTACTTTCGTTTTCGCATTCGCTCTCCGTTCTCTACTCTTGAATGTCCTAGGGCGATATTGTGTTTCACATTTTATTTACCGTTGTTTTTGTAATTGTTTCGCTCCTGCCACTTGCACTGACAACTCACTTCTGCTGATGCTGCAATAATAATAATCCTCCATGTGGCATCGTAATTCAATATGCCGCAAATGATTTCAATTTAAATTGAGTTTAAATGCATTTGCATTTAATTAATTAGATGTGAAATGACATTAAATCAAGGTAAATACGATTGGAAGTTGATTGAATTATTCATGAACTGTTTGGTGTGTTTGTGAAATGGTCTCATGAAGGCTCGGACAATAAGTCTTGGCCATTTTCGACTCGACACGCACACACACACACACACACACACACACACACACACACACTCACACGCACAGAGAGAACTACTCTATCTCTTCCTCTATCCCTCTCTCTCTCTCTCTCTCTCTCTTCCATGTTCTGTCTGTCTCCTTGCCTACCATCTCTTGGATAGGCTTAGGTCAAAAGCTATGGTTGCCGAAAAAGGGTTAATTTTAAATTTATTGCGAATGGGCCAAATCCATGCAGAAAGAAAAAAAAAAGGAAACCAGGAAGCACCAATGTAGGCGTAGGCCAAAAGTGGGAAAAACAACAATTTGCACGTTACCCGCAACAACTCCTGAATTTATGTATGTCTGAGTATGAGTTTGTTTGTATGTATGTGTGTGTATGTGTGGGTGTGTGAGTTGGGTATTGGATGTTGCGTGTGTGTGTGTGTGTGCGTGTGCGTGGGTGAGTTGCTGGCTGGGTGACAGAGCGATATTTCTCTTCGCTGTGGTCTGACACGTTATCTTGGCTCTTTGGGTATGGGGTGGGTTCTACTTTATTTTATTGCTTTAATAAATATGAAATGCGTTCTCTCTCTCCCCCTATCTCTCTCTCTCTCTCTCTCTGTCTCTCCTTTCTCAAATTTGCTGCCGTGCTTTGTCTCTTGTCTTATTTTTCTCACTCGTTTCGCTATCACTTTTTCTCTCTTGAGTTTTCATATAGGCATGTAGTTTTCCGCGTAGTTTGCTTCAAGTGCCTTCAATTAGTTTTGTTTCTGTTTATGGTCTTAGTCTTAATCTTAATCATAATCTTAATCTCATAGCCTGGCCACAACTTAATTGATGCCATATAAGGCATAATTTGCTTGAGCATAAATTTTAATTAATCATAAAAATGTTGGCATAAAAATATGCCACAGGTCTCGGTGTTTGTGGTTGTCCTCTTTTTTTTTCTCATCTTCTTCCTCGTTGCGTTTTTCTTTTTCTCGTCCTTTTACCTTTTTTTTTTTTTATTTTTTTTTATTTTTTTTTTCGTTTTCGTTTTTGTTTTTGTTTTTGCCTAGCCACGCTTCCTGTTGTGGCCTCTCGCCTGGAATTCATATTCGTGTTTAATAATAAATCACAAGATGCCGTCGGGAAAGCAAGCCATTGCATCCACATACATATATACCGACACACACACACACACACACACATTCATCTACCCACACACACACACATACACTCACACACACATACAGACACATACAAACAAAGAGTCAAATGCCAAAGGAAGCCAAGGGAAAATGGCAGGCATAAAAGGATTTGTATGGCAAAGGCGAATTTAATTAAAGACATCAACGGGAACTGCCTTGGATAGCTTGGGATCAAATCTTGCCAACCAGCTAACCAGCTAAGGAGCCAACCAAACGACCAAAGAACCAACCAACCAACCAGCCAACCATCCAACCAGCCAACCAGCCAACCATCCAACCATCTGTTCCAACAAAAGTTTCAGCTTTTAATTGCCTCATACCATTAGCATTTCACCTGATTGCCCCTTCCTGTTTTCTTCCCCTTGTTTTCCCAGTCCCATTCATTCTCTATACAATGGAAATTCATTTGTAAATTTTTCCCTTTCGATATCAATTAATCAGCCATGTATATACATACCTATATATATATGTATATACATGGTAGAGTCCGCCCTTTAGACCATCCCCGCCTATTCATCATTTTATCAAACGGATGTCTGCCTCAGCTAATTTACTGAATGAACAATTTCTCTGTTCTTGGCGGGAAAATGTTTTGCAGTTTGCATTTTGCTATTGTTTTCATTTTCGTGTTTTCTTTTTCTTTTTTTTTTTTTGTGCTTTGGTTTTTGTTGTTGGTTGATAAATATTTAAATGAAATCTGAGTTAGGAACTATGAAGTTGAAGGATACGATGCCACCTCCAACTCTCCCTTCTCCCCACTCCCCACTCCATATACATACATCATCATTCCCCTTACACTCGACACTTGGCTGGTTGCCTGTTTTGCCTTTTTATGGTCCTTTTGGCAGTATTTGGTGAGCTTTGGAGATTTCAAATTTGTTGACGCATGCCAAGCGAAAGTAGCGAAAACACTTTGAAAAACACTTTCTTTACCCCCTCCTCTCTCCTTCTTTCTCTCGCTCTCTCACTCACACTCAATCTCTTTTGTTTGAGTGTGTTTCTCTGTGTGTGTGTGTGTGTGCATTCATTAAAATTTCATTTGAAAATCAGCAAAAATGCTGCTGTAATCTCTTCTAGTCATTTGTTTTGCCCCAGCCAAGACAGCTTGGCGATTGTCTTTCTTTTTGGCAGTAGCAAAATATCCTGTCAGCAAGCAGAAGCAGCAGCAGCACCAGCAGCAGTCTATGAGAAATTTCTCTGAAATTGGTATAAAAAAAGAAAAACGGAGTGCAAGGACAGGCAACAAACAAACAAACAAACAAACAAACAAGCAAAACAAACAAAAAAAAAATGGCAGGACGAGAATGTAACTTGATATGCTTGGGTCTTGAATATTTTATTGCTCTGAGAAACTTGTGTAATTCTTTAGCAAATAACCCAAAACAAAAAAAAAAAAACAAAAAATTGGCTAGAAACTTTTATTTTATTACATTGAATATGCCACATTTTCAATGTTGGTTTTCTCATTCCGCATTTGCTATATGGGAAATCTGACATTGCTGAGTGAAATCCAGTAAAGGACAGATAATTTTGGTAATGCTACACGCTCTCTCTCTCTTTCCCTCCTTCTCTCTCGCTTTGTCGTTTTCATTTCTTTGTTTAAGTCTAATAAATAGCGTACTCGACAAAATAATAAGCTAAACTTTATGACTAACAGTAATAATTAATCTTAATCAAAAATAGAGGCTTAAATATTTAGCAGCTGGGCATCAGAGTCCTTAGATTCTGATTTGAGGAATTAAATATAAATAAAAATGAAGTAAGCAAGTCGTCCATGCCGACTTGGAGTATGCCCTGTACCAAAAAAGGATATTTCATTTAAACAGACTCCTCCGCAATCCTCATTAATTGAATAAAATTTTTCATATTATTCTCTTAACAAACCGCAACACAAAATGCATGCTTTCTCGCTCATTCACATCAGTGAACGAAACTAATGCGTCATTCGGTACAAAGCAACATGCGCATGCTATTTCGCTCACACATTTCAGTTGCTGCTGCCCATAGAATTTCAGTACAAAACATATATACGTATATCTCCGATAATTATTGTCCGATTTCGGTCAAATTCGGTCAGATGGTACATATTGGCTATATAATTGAGTCTACTAAAAATAATTACTGTAGCTCTAATAGTACTCTAGTTATAGTTTTTTCTAATTTGCGGGGGCGGAAGTGGGCGTGGCAAAAATTTGAAACAAACTTGATTTGCGTAGACACTAGACGGATGTTGACACCAAATTTGGTTGCTCTAGCTCTTATAGTCTCTGAGATCTCGATTTTCATACGGACGGACGGACAGACGGACAGACGGACAGACGGACAGACGGACATGGTCATATCGACTCGGCTGTTGATGCTGATCAAGAATATATATACTTTATAGGGTCGGAAAATTTTCCTTCTGCCTGTTACATACATTTTAGCGACTTTAATATACCCTTGTACCCTATGGGTACAGGGCATAAAAATTGCAGAGAATAAGTTGTTACATTAATTAATTGAATTGAAATGAGTGTGGTAAACAAATTAAATAATACTTAAATTAAATGGAAATGAAGAGATTGAATTTTATTCCTAAATGACTATACCATACCTATATGATCATTCCACAAAATTAAAGAACTTTAATTTTGAGAAATTCTCTTTATTCGAATGGTATTCATAGACTTGACATACTGATTAAATCTTTTTGAACTAATCCCAAGTGAAATTATAAATGGTTTAAAAGAATTGAAAGGATTGTTTGATATTAGACTTAATTCCATATACCCTAATGTAGATTACTAAGTCGGTAATTGCTTTAATTTAGTTTATCGGAATAATATAGTTTAGTTTTGTTTAGTTTTAATCTCTGTTGTATTCATCTTAGATCGTTCTTTTTCTCCTATCGCTTAACATTAACATTACCCTTATTTTGTTCTGTTAATGTGTTAGTGTTGGTAAGCAACTCGATCGATTTTTATCACCTACATAGGTGGGATAATTAATTCAAACTGTTTTACAATATTTCTCCTAAGTTTCTACATACTCGTTTATGTACTAGAATTAATTTCTATGAATACGGCTTTTGGCATTGACAAGATCGTTTGATAAATTCCAACTAAAGTTATTTATGGCGTGTTCTCGTGCGCAAAGAAGTATGCTATGCACTTTTCACCTTAAATTATGTTACCTAACTTGATTCGACATAGCAAAGTAATTGGTTTAAAACGCGATAGCATTTTTTTAAGAGCCATAGTGAGTGGGGGGTGCTAAAAGTACATAGACTTATCGCATTTTTCCGAACTGCGAAAACCAGTTTTATCTGACATTCATAGTTTGTGTACTTTATGTTCTCAGAGCCCCTTTTACCTAAAATAAGCGACAAAGAGAAAGCAAAACAAGAAAACAAAAAAGAAAAGAAAAAACGCGAAAAGCACACAAAAAAAAAAATGGAAGTGGGTGGAACAAAGGTAGAAGAGAGAGAGAGAGAGAGGGAAACACAAAAATAAGTAGCGCTGCAGCAGTGAAACCAACAGCAATGATAAAACTAGTAAAGCATACAACATTGTTTGACTTTGTGGAATTGGTGGAGCATAGAGCAATTCCCCTTTGTTTGTTCACCTCTCCACTTCAGTTTTGGCAGTTAACCCGTAAAGATGATAAATGCGAATGTCTTTCAGTTTTGAGTTGGTTCTATTGCTGCTCCTGCTGTTGTTGTTGTTGTTCGTGTTGTTCTTGCTGCTACTAAAAGAATTTATGGCTATGCGCAATCGTAATTTTTCGGGAGGGTCCAAAAAAAAGAAGACAGAAAAAAATGCAAAAATGGAAAAGAAGATTGAAAAATTTTCTTTTCCAAATTTCTTTTTCTCAGCTTCTTAGATTGACAGCACCGAATCTGAAGGCGGATAAAGAGTGTGGGTGAGATGGAAGAAGGATATGTCGGTGGTTGGGTCATGGCCTACCTCAAAAGGGAACAGAAAGTCACATTAATCAACACTTAAACGTTTAATTGCCCTACATTAATCTTGAGGTTAAGCTGCCTCTCAGTTTGCTTTCTGTCAATTCTGTGTGGCCTTTTTTACTCCTCTGTTTGGTCGGTTTTTTCTTGGTTTCATTTTGTCTTTTTTTGGTCGGCTTCAGCATTAATTTTGTCATTTGGCAATTAACTTGCCAGCCCTCCATTCCTCCCTGCTTTTTCTCACTCTCGTTCATTCAGTCGCTTGGTGTTGCCTCAATGGGTGGCAAATTCGAGGCTCGCCGCTTGTAAATATTGATGAGCCGCGGCGAGAACTACCAGCCAGGCAGCACAACCGAACAAACCAGGCAACAGCCCCAACCATCATGCCATCATGCCATCCAACCACCCAATCTCTCAACCAATGAGCCGCCACCCAGTTGATGGACCGTTGCCAAAATTATGTTCCAGCTTATGCCGTTGGCTTGCAGCTGTCGCAGTTTTGATTGAAATATGAGCATGAGCCATCGAGTTAATTAATTTTCACGTTGACATTTCATTTGTTGTATATTTAATGAGTGGGTTTTGGTTTTCACTCACTTGGTGTTTGGTATTTTCATATTTGCCATAAACTTCGTTTCACTTGTTTTGCAAAAATATTGTGGCATTCAAAAAGTTCAGATAAAATAACATAAGTTCCAAGTATCGGCTGTAATATACTCTGCTAATTATTTTATCAATATACATTGTTTCTATTATTAAGAAAGACTAGCTTAACATTTCTAAAGGCACTGATAACAACATAACAAGGATGATTAACATGCTAATTTAAAATCTAACGATCGATTTGCATGTGAAAAGCGATAAGAGTAATTACCAACACTAGCATCAACATAACATTAGCTAAAATGTAAACGCTAACATGAGCGCTATAAAGCTCGAAAGGGGATCAAAAAAGTTAACAAATTGTGTTGTTTGCTGCAATCTACCATATAATTAGAATAAACCAAATAATTACTTTGAAACATTATACCTTTTTTTTTAACTGCCTTTTACAGGGTATAAAGAAAAACTATAATACATACAAATAAATAATTTTATTTGCCCTCTGCAACTTTGCAAGAACAAAACAACAGTTCGAGAGGAAAAAGAAAATAATAACAGTTACATGGTGCATAATCTATTAGAATGAGAATGAGAGAAGAAAAGAAAGGGGGAAAAGTAAGTGAGCAAGTGGTAAAGATCTGCTTCTCCCTCTCTTTCTCTTTCTCTGTCTCTGTCTCTGTCTCTCTCTCTTCCTCTCTTTCTCTGTTTCTCTAGGCATATTTGCCTTCCCGACTTGCATTTGCCTTTCCTCAAAGGGAAAAGTTTTCAGTATTTGCTTGGCACTTGTCTTTTATTTCGCCTTACACTTGCTGCTCTTCAGTTGATGTTGTTGTTTTATTTGCTTTGTTGTTTTTATTTTCCGCTCTTTCAATTTTTATTTATGCAAATAAGTTTTGCCTCTGCCAGCTATTGTTGCAGGCCGCCGTCTATGCCGCCTCTGTTCCTTGTTATCGCATAAGGATGTTGTTACAAGTTTACTTTTTTGCTCGTCCTTTTTCCCTTTTTCCTTTTTTTTTTTTTTGGTTAGTTTCGCATCTATATTTGTATGTGTATATTTTTCTGTATGTGTGTATATATGTATGTATGTATGTGGTATGTGTGTGTGTGTGTGTGTGTAGGCGAATGTGAGTGTGTTTGTGGGTGGTTCACAACAAGAATACGAGTAGTGTCACGAGTGGCAGTTTGTAGTAAAATAGTAAACAACCAAGCAAAGAATGAAAGAAAGCCAGTTGGACAACAAAAATAATACAGCTCGAGTGACTCCTTCTGTGCCCATGCCCCCCACTGACGACCCCGGCCCGGGTTCGGATTGTGATCCCTAGTCCTAGTCCTCGTGGCAGTTCTGCTTGTCGAAAAGTTTAATTATCACTGTGTTTTCTGTATGTTTTTGAGCGGCCTCTCATGCATCGCCTCTTTTTTTTTTTTTTTTTTTTTTTTGAAAAGGATAGAGAGATAGAGAGAGAAAAACATTTTGAAGTGAGTTGCTGTTTGAATTTCAAACTTTTTCTCTGCAGATAGTTTTTCTTTTTTTTTGCTGCCTCTTTCTCTGCCTCTCTTTCTCTATCTCCCTCTCTATCTCTTGAACATTTTTTGTGGTCAGAAGTTTAAACTATGTTTGTTGCTGTTGTATTTTATGCTATTTGCTGCGGGTCTCGTCTGCCTGCGGCTGTATGGTCAATAACTATTGCATACTTTGCGGTCAATATGATGAAAGAAAAAAAAATCACGTATACGCCACTTTGGTCTTGCACTCGAAAACTGCAATTAACTTGATGCAAAAGCATTCTGTAATGCCAAGCCCATCCCAACAAAGAAATTTCCATATTCATTCGCACATTAGGCAACTAAATACACCCACACACTCCCGTATCCACACACACACACACGCGCATACAAACACCCATACACATACGCATTTTATCGCAAGCGCAATTTTTTCCTCAGTCTCATGAATTTTTATTACTGCCTGTCGTTAGTGCTTTGCATACATTATTAGCGGGTGTGGGGGGTTCGGAAGTGGTGTGTGTGTGTGGGTGGGTTTGGTTTGGTTTGGTTTGGTTGCTTTGAGCGGCGTCCCATTGGTTTTTTATGGGTATTGGAGAGGGAGGAGGGGAGAGATGGGGAAAATTGCAAATGTGTCCTGTACATGTGCCTGCACATTTGCCATCAAGGAGTCTATGTGCAACTCATTTGTAACATTTGAAAAATGCCAAAATGCTGCCATGAAATACACACATTCACACACACACTTGCATATGTATTTATGTGTATCTGAATGTGGCAGTGAATGTGCGATTTTGAAATACAGAAATAAATCAATGAAAAATATGGCAAGAAAGACTTTATGGTGTGGCCAGGTTACATCAAGAAAAATGCCTCAGATGGCAGAACAAAGTTCTAAATGAATCGACTTTTTTGAGTATATACATACATATGTATGTATGGATATGTAAGACATTTATTACGGAGTCCTTGGGTTCAAGAAGTTGAAACTAATAGTAATTTCTTTGCATTTAGAGTGTTAGGCCTACTATTGCTATGTACTATATAATTGGTTCTAGTTAGTTTTACATTAATTTAGTTATTGTGATACGAGTATATATGTACATAGAAGAACTGGAAAACATTTAGTTTAATTTTAATGTTAAATGATTGCTTAGAGAGAAAAACAAATCAAGCAAAATGATATATCAGAATATTTTAGTTTTCAGCAAAGAGATCTGAAATAGAATTATCTTAGATCGTGTTAGATGAATATGTATTTGATTACTAACATCCAGGTTATATGTACATACATATGTTCTCCCACATGTGACCATATGTAAAATATTCCAAGTACTTACTCAACACTTGTTTACATAACAAAGATGCCTTAAGAACCAGGAACTTTAATTAATAGGCAACACTTTAATATTTCCATATCCAACACTTACCAACGTACGATTTAAAAACCATCAACTGAGATGGTTTTTTGTTGAGTTCATTTAATTTTATTTATGATCGTATAACAGCAAATTTATAAAAATTTATCATTTTATTATCATAAATAATTTCAGCCAAAGAAATGTTTTGGTTCCATTGCTGGGATTTAAACTTTACTTAGTAAAGACTTTGAATCATTTTCTTACCTGCATTTGATATGCGATATTATATATATGTATGTATGTATGTATGTATATGATTCGTTCTGCTTTAGCTCAATGCATATTTTCTTAACCATTCGTTTAGTAGTTTTCTTTTTATTTTCTTTTTGTGCGATTTAGTGGAGTGGTTTTTCCAAGCTTTTTGATCGCTTTCCTCGTCCATCGCATTTACCTAAGTGGTAAACGATGCGACGTGATGCGGACGACAGACAAGTGAATTTGCATTCATTGCACGGAAAAGCGCGACAGTTACGAGTATAGCTACAGCCAATTCAGTGACACCATCAATTTGCAATAAATCAATGCGAGTTAACCGGATGGGTGGCGGGAATTGAGCGGCACTGAGGTGCACAGACGATTGGTAGTTGGTTGCTGGTGGTCGGTTCGAATGGGTGGGGGTGTTGCCAAAGTGAGTGTGTCATTTAATCTTTGCATCTGCATGCCATGGTCGTGACAACTTGATTGGAAATCGCACCTGGTCTCATTGGCAGTGTCCCGTATCTTCTACTTCTCTGCAACTGCAGCTGCAACTTGCAGTTGGTTTAAAGGAGTTAAGGGAGTTAAAAGGAGCGGCAAGCCATGAGCCGAAAAGTATTACAACTTCATTCTGCACGTACCCGAGCGCTTTCAATTAAAGCCTCGTTACAGCGAGGACATGGACGTGGAGATGGAGTGTGAAAGTGGGGAAGGGGGCGAGAAACTTTACAGTTGCCATGTGCCATCGGAGGAAAATATGTTGAGGAAAATACAATAAATACTCAAAGTGGTGGAGAGAAAACGAGAGTGGGTGATGGGTGGGTGGGCGTTTGGTTGGTTGGTTGGTTGGTTGGTTGCTTGGTTGGTTCGGCGGTAGAGTGAGTAAGAGAATATGTGCGAGCAAGAAGAACATACATATGTATGTATGTATGTTTGTGTGTTTGTATATAGTATGTAAGTGCATGTGGTACAAGGCCAAAAGTTTTTGCAGCATTGGCACAAAGCGCAGAACGTGGCTTTTTCTTTTATACATTTGCAGGTTTTAGCTAGGCGAACGAGTATGCAAGTGTGTGTGTGTGTATGTGTGTGTGTGTGTGTGTGTGGGCGAAACTGGCATTATGGGCGTGTCGCATTTAAGCCGCAAAAATCGCCTGGGGTCCAACCATCTTATGGCCCAATGTGGTTGGCTTTAGTCTTTAATAGAGAACAAGCAGAAAATCGCTTATAATGGTGACAACAAAAAGAAATAGAAGTGGAAAAAAGAAACGAAAATAGTTTTCCCTTCCAATACATGTGTACATACAAATACATATGTGTATACATATAGTATATATTGGTATATAGTACGTTCATTTGTAGCATTTAAACTAAAAAAATATGCTGGTGACAGGCAGAAAGAAGCTTCAATTAAAAGTTGCACAAATTTCCATTAATTGGGAATTTATATGCACATTTTCTCTATTGCTCATTTGCCTGTGAAATACAAACAGCTATGTACATGGAGAAAGGACATAAGAGCAGAGGCGTGGGGCAAGTGGAGGGGAGTGGGGTGTTGGTGTTAACAAAAATATTTTCAAAGAAAACATTGTACACTCTCTCTTTCCCTCTTGGTCTCCTCTGCCTTTGTCTCTCTCTTCCTCCCTCACTCTCTCTCTTGCTTTTTAACTATATGTATGTCCGTCTGTTTTTCTGCTCGTGTGGTAAATGCATTGGCATGGAATTTTAATTGGATGATTTTTGCGTTCAGGCCACGTTTTACCAATTTTCATTGAATTTCAATTCAACACCAAAAACTATGTGTTATACATATGTTGGTTGGTTGGTTATTTTCCCACCCAGCCTCCAAACAGATGAGAAGGGGTGTAAAAGACTTTGAAGAATTTACTGTTGCTGGTAGATAAGATTTTGAGCCCACACGCCCACACACACACACAAACACACACACCGATAGCGAGAGAGTAGTCCAAGCACGCATTTGCCATAATAGATGCCACTAGGCTAAGCTAGGCGTAAATTTGTGTCTGCCTTAAACTCAAACTCATACTCATACATACATACATACATATACATACATACATACATACATAAATATACGGATAAGCACATACATACATAAATGTGGTAAAAGTATGTATGTGATGATGTGGTCTGACCCTCTGAAGCGTGAAATGTATGACAAAAAAGAAAGAATGAAGGAAAAAGCTGATGGTGATGAAGCCGAAGCTGAAGCTGAGGCCAAAACCAGAGCTAAAAATACACATAACAATAAAAATACAACAAAATCAACACCAAACCAAAGTGACTACTTTGCACTTGGCAGAGCAGTAGCAGCAGCAGCAGAAGCAGAGGAAGAGGCAGAGGACCAGGGAGACATAGCAATAACAGCGGACAGCAGCTAACAGCTGTGAATCTCTGTTGTTGTCGTTCGTTGCTGACTGCTACAAGAAATCCAATAACAAATTATATGCGAAAGAGACAATTGGTCCTTTATTGCTGGCAACATCTACGACTACTATCAAGGCGACAACGACAACGACTTTTATGCGAAAAGTGCAAAATGATTTACGATTATGTTGATAAAATGGCTTAAATAGTATTTTCATTTTCTTGACGCTCGAGTGCACTTTGCCAAACAGAGAAGCTTTCGCTGCCGCTGCTACAGCCATTGCTGCTCCTCATAATATGTATGTACATACATACATATATACATATGTATGTATGTATGTATGTCTTTCCCTTTCTCCGCAGCTGTTTCAATTGTCTGTGGTGGCAAAAGTACCGTATGATTTGTATTGCGCTTAAGCAACGACGACAGTCAAAATCAGGCAAAGTAGAAAAAAAGAGAAAAAAAAAATGAAGAGAAGAAGAGAAAAAGAGGAGCTGGAGTAGTTTTTTTTCTTCTGGTAGTCAACTCACGCATGTACATACATATATTTGTGTGTGTGCGAGGGAGAGGTGCTCATATATGACTGCGTATACATATACGTACGTGCGTGAGTGTGTCTGCTGATGCCTTGAAATATTCATGACTCTGTCTTGGCCTTTTCCTTACTTTTTCTCCTTTTGCTCTATATTTATTTTTTGTAGTGTTTACCATGTTACAGTTTAACTAAAATGTGTGGCCAACTGAAGTCTGTGACTTTATGAAACTTTCTCTTCACATTTTCTCGTATTTTTCTTTGCATATCAAATGTCGCCTTTAACTTGATTCAAACCAAAATTGGTATCATTTATGCCTCCTGCAGAATGTTTAAATAATTAATTTTTCGTGACGCAGCAAACTGATTTCCCCACACGCACACGCACACACACACATATACAAGCACACACAAACACACGCACATACATATTTTACCTTGCTGACTTTCATTCCTCTGTTCAATTATGGAAACATTGATGACGATAACAATGACGCTGCAGAGAAAGATGATGATGATGAGGATGATGATGATGTCCATGATTGCATGTTGCATC
Source organism: Drosophila sturtevanti (assembly GCA_018150375.1). Taxonomy (NCBI): domain Eukaryota; kingdom Metazoa; phylum Arthropoda; class Insecta; order Diptera; family Drosophilidae; genus Drosophila; species Drosophila sturtevanti. The sequence continues at coordinate 1,799,328 of JAECWJ010000564.1, forward strand.
TGTGTGCACAGATGATCGACCTTCTTCTGCCTTTTTTTATTGCCTGTATTCAACTCCATATCGATTTCTGATGCATAAGTGACAAGCATTCAGCATCTATATATTATATATTATATATCTATATATTAAATATTTACATATTCGCCCGACATGTAATTGAATGAAACCACAAATATCAGTCAGCTGAAGAAAAAGAAGGAAAAACAGGATTCATTTCCTTTGTCTGCAATCTCTGGAGACAGTTCAGGTGCCGCTGAGTGTGTCTTTATTATATGTACATATAAATGTATCTATGTCTGTATGTAGTCTGATTGGACCGATCTTGGGAGATGATGGCGGCGGCGTTATACCATAAACTTTCGCATACCAATTTCAATTACACACAATTGATTTTCTATCGCCTGGCAAAGTAAATTGCCCGTAAAATTATTGCAAATACTCAAACATGAAGCCACATAAATCACATCTGTTGGTCCACCACCAACCACCATGACCACCAGCATCATGAACATTACACCACATTGCCAAGAGCAATGATGCTGAAAGAATTCTTTTTTTTGGCTAATTTTCGATTATTTGCTTATTGATTTCTTAGTTCGACTTTTGCCTATTTGAGCATTTGAATTAATGATGAATTTACGAGTATATATGAGGGCACGTCCAGGCAAGATGCCTTTTGGAAAATCGGATTCAGTTGGATCTGGACTTAATATGCATACATAAGTATGTGTATAGGTGAGTGTGTGTGTGGTTCTGGTTGTGGTTGTGGTTAGGTGTGTGTGTGTGTGTATTTGGGGTATTCTATCTATGTACTGTCATGTTAGAGAGTGACTTTAATTGGATTTCGATTTTCTCTACTTGTGACACATATTTGTGTTGTTGTTGTTGTTGCTATTGTTTGTGTTGTGTTGTGGTTGTTGTTGCTGCCGATTAACTTAATTAATGTCACACTGATGACAGCTCAATGCGATTATGTTGACAACTGCACGAGGTGAATAGGCATCGACTACAACAATAACTACAACAGAGAGAAAAAACCATAAAAAAGAGAAAGAGAGAGAGGGAGAGAGACAGGGAAGGAGATATAGTCAGAGACAGAGAGAGAGTGAGAGAGCGAGAGACAGAATTGAACTAAATGAAATTGAGATATTAACAAAATATCGGACACATGGTGAATAAATTGAAAATTTAATCGACAATTCGTTTCGAATAAATGAATTGCTAATGCGCAGGACATTCACACACACACACACACACACACACACCATTTAATCCTCCTACTTTCGAGCGGCAAGAGAAATGACTTTTTAAATCCCGCTAATTAGTTCGTTCTCAAATGGCAAATTAATTGACAAATTTGAATGGGTCAAGCCAATTTACCAAAATCATGAATACAAATTCCTTTAGCTCATCACTTGATCCACATGACATGACTGATGACTGCAATGCAATCCAATGCAAAATAGGAGAAACAGCACCGACCTTCATCCCCTCACCAATCATCCCCCTCCTCCCACCACACCCCTCACCCCATGCTGTCGATGGCCCAATTGAGTATGCAAATCTGCAGTTGTTGGCTTGACTTGACTGACTTGCTTTTGCTCAATCATCACCAGGCGAAGGCTCATCATCGGCAGCTGCACTAACAGCTTATAATCGCAACTTAACATGCTAACAATAGAAGGAGCACCCATAAAAGGAGCAGCAGAAGGAGGAGCAGGAGAAGCATCAGTGCAAACATCCTCCATATGCCGGATATCGCACAATCTCAAAAAAAAAAAAGAAAAATATATATATACATATATATGTAGATATGAGATGAATGAGAGCGAGTGAGAGAGGGAGAGACAGAAATTAAAGCAACCCAACTGAATGGCAAGCCGACAGAATGGCAGTAGACCTACCTCACCTTCTCTTTGGGTTACTACATAGTAGGCTATGCACACTAAATGACTCACCCGCCCATGTATGCATACCACAAGAGGATGAAGAAGGCAGGGGAAGGATGTTTAGGTCGTGTCGAGTGCGTTGCACTGAATTTTACAGCTTTTGTTTTGTTGCTGCTCAAGCTACTCAGGCTCAGTGTTTTATATGCGTTTATCTCTCTATACATACACACACACATACATACATACATACATACATACATACATGCATATATGGCATGTTGCCATTTTTCATTTCATCTTCATTGCTCCCCCTCCCTCTCCCCTTCCAGTGTAAAAGACACACTGTGAGACAGAGAAGGCGACTGCGAGAGGTCCTTGCGTCCTTGTGCCTGCTGGCTGCCTGAGCAACGTTTACAAACATGCAGTTGAGTGGCTCTGAGTGTCATTGTTCTTGAACATGTGTTGTCAATGTTAGAAAAGAGAAGCGACGATTCGGGCTATGAAAAAAAAAAAAAAACTGGGCAAAAAAAATGAAATGAACTGAACGAAAAAAGCATTGCCTACATTTTGGGGCAGGGGACTGCAATTATTCTTTTAGTCTCAATTTACACAAATGGCTTAACCTTTAACTTTGCTTTCACCTTTACGCCCTTTTGCTGCTCACTTTTGGCAATATCTTGACTACAGTCACATTTCAATTTCAATATCGCCGACTGGCACTCAATCCACAAAAAAGAAAAACGAAAAACGAAAAATGAAAAGAAATAGAATGCCAAAAGCATATAGAATAGAATGGATAGGAGACGAAAGAATGGAACCGTATAGAACAGAAGTCAACAGCAAGTGAAAAAGGCAGGCGAATGGGAGCAAAAATATTTACCCTCCCAGAAATTGACAACTGTTTGCTTAGTTGAGAGTGTTTGCCTGTTGGCTGTTGGAAGTTGAATGTTGGATGCTTACTCCCCCCCCCCTTCCCCCACACCCTCCGCCAGTCAACCACTATAGCTGGAAGCGGAAATTTGACACTCTCATTCTCACTTTCACTTCTTTTACTTTTACTATCATTTCCACTTGGCAATGGCATCCAGATCCCTGCGGGCTCACACCATTTGGCCAACAGAGTTCAGAATGTTGTGCGCGTAATATCAGCTTACATTTTAATGGCAACATGGTTCCAACATGGTCAATTATATAGTTTCGTTAGCAAAAATATGCAATTACATTCACTAGAAAGGAATGAGGAACAGGAACTGAAAATGCCAGCCAGAATTTCGTATCCATGGCAAAACTATTTGATTACCAATTGCTTTCCTTCTTTTTCCCCGTCTTCTTCTTTTTCTTTTTTTTTGCCCATTTTAGTTAGTTGTCGTTTCTTTCGGTTTTTTTTTTGCATCCATTTTTGTGCTATTTTCGTATTTGGTGGGTCATAAGAGCATCAAGGGTTTTAATTACAACATCTATTTAGAAATGGGAGAAATGCACTAAAGGAAATGGCTAATGGTATTTTATTGCTAAAAATGGGGGGAAAATGGGAAAAGCGCACAACACAAACAAAACAAAAAAAAAAGAAAAAAGAAATGGAGAAAAGCAGCGCCTAAAAGTGCTAACAGAAAATGCAATTTAATTTTAAATAAAATCCGCGATAAATTTAGAACAATTTTTTATTTTTAGACAAAATCAATTGAAAGAAATTTCAACTTAAAGTCAAAGAAACATTTCATTTGTATCGATTAAAAGTAAATAAATATTTAATTAAATATTCATTTAACTTTATCTAAAAAGGAAAAGGACACGAGTCTACATCAAAATGAAATTTAGTGAATACTTTTGACATTGGACAAACTTTCTGTTTAGAGAAAATTTGTAAGATGTTGGCTTAAATGAAACATTATTTAAAAACTTTTGAAATCTACATGCATAAATATATTTAAACTTTTGCCCTTGACAAGGTAAAAGTTAAATCAATAATCAGCTAATAGGATGAGTCCATATCTATGTATGTATGTATGTATGTATCTGTTGTCCATGTCATGAGAATCATAAATATCTAATGGGTATGTAAAAGGAAAGAAACTTATTGTCAACTTTTCCAACAACTTAACAAACCATTCGAATGATTTACATACCTACACTTTTCGTTTTTCGTTTTTCCTTTCCTTATTTTTTCTTTTTCTTCTTTTTTTCCAATTTTAATCAATAAATTGTAGGTACTATTATTAAACTAGTGCCACTATGGCCTGATTCTGTTGCTTGGTTGTGCCACAAATATTTGTGTGCTGCTTGTGGCAGAGTCATCGTAACGATGCCCAAAATATGAGCATTACACAATCCCTGACACAAGCCCAGGACTTATTTGCAGTGCCCACAGACAGACAGACACCAGAGTGCACACAGATTCCACACCAGGCTAAAGATGCGGGTATTGGTATAGATGGAGGGAGTGGGGAGCGCCAATGGGCGGCTGATGCACCTTCTTCTTCTTCTTCCTCGTTACACTAACAAGCTGCAAGTCTTCGTTTTTGGAGAGAGCTTGTCCCGTAACTATGGGACCCAAAAGCCAAGCACAATATGTGAACGATGCAGAGCGTGCAATTTGTAGTCAGGCATCCGCATCCTTCCTTTTCTTATCCCCCCCCCTCCTCCAACCATCCATCCCTCACTACTCTTTTGCTTACTCTGTCCTTATCTCTCCCTCTCTCCCTCTCTCTTTCTCTACCTCTCTCTGGCACTTGGTTGCTTAATTTTATATCAAATTTATAACTGACTTATTGGCACTTGGCACTAAGATTATGCCCGTTGGGGCTCTATTCCATATAAGTTATTACTAGTTACGTATACGCAGTGTATCCACATTATATGTATGTATATACTCGTATGTGGAAATGATGAAAGTTTACTCAAACTGCCTTTGGGCCTGTTCAAGTATTCACAATTCACAATTCACTATTCACTATTCATTGCTCGTCCAACCGGATCAGTTGAAGGTAGTTTGAGTGGCATAAAGTTCAAATGATGCTTTCATTTATGCAATTTGCAATATTGGCAACTCAGCAGCAGAATTTTATTCCTCCTTCTCCTCCTACTCCACCTCCTACTACTTCTGCTCCTCCTTCTTCTCCCACCATCTTCTGGGGACCATATCATTTTATTTGCCTGTGGGGAAGAGCATTTAACAGCTGGCATATACCCTTTCAAATGAAAGAATAAGAAAGGTATCATGATTTTCGAGAGAAGGAGAGACAGAGAGAGAGAGCAAGAGAGAGAGAGAGAGAATATAATCTTCCTTTGCAACTTACAATCGAAATTCTTAGTCAGTTGAATTTCACTTTATATATATAGAAAAGATCTAAAGAGTATTCAAATTTCAGTTAAATAGCCAATTGGATTTTTATGAATTTTTTTCAATTTGCTTCTATATATATATATATATATATATATATATATTTTTTTTTTTTTCCTTTATCAAAAGCAATTTTGCAATTTTCTTTGGCTTGGCCTTTTAATAAATTCCGTCGAGTTTTGCATTTTCAGCAGTTTCCTACGTTTGCTTCTTTCGTTACGTTTTCGTTTTCGTTTTCATTTTCATTTTCGTTTTTCTTTTCATTCTTCTTTCAGTTCGGGTTGGGCTGCGCTTTGTGCTGATTTTAACACTTTTCGAAATTCCCGAGTAGGCCCCCCGAAATTGGCGGAGAAACAAGAAACTGAAATTCGTTTATCTCATATACATTTTCCTCTTTTCTCAGTTGTTGTTGTTGTTGTTGTTGTTGTTGTTGCTAGAATTTTAATGAAAATTTAAATAATTGAAAAGCATGTTGCAATGCCAGGTGGCATGGATAAGAGTACTTTGGCTGGATAGTATTGCATATTAATGAGCATAAAGGGAACCGTCGAGTCAGCAAAACTTTAAGAGGTCAAATATTCCTCTCTTCATATTATATTCTTTAGTCTCTTGTATGTGTTAAAGCGATTTGGCAGTCAACCAAAATGTAACGCTACCTTACTTTTTCCTTCCTCCCCCCCCCACTCTCCCCTAGTTCCCTTACCCCCTACCCACCCAATCAGTCGCCCTCGCATAGATTGCTTGGTACTCTGCTCCTGCAGTTCAGTTCCTAACCGGCTGCACAGCGTTTGACAATGACAAATGAATACTTTTATGGTCGCGACCATCCCCGCAACCCCCCAAACCCGTCCCCCCATCCCACCCTAACCTAACCAAGGATCTAAGCAAGCAAACAGCCAGCTGAGTAAGTGGAAGAAGCGGCAGCATTAAAAGTTTCGTGTTGGCCAAAGTGACACCCCAGGCACCGAGTCAGTGAGGCAGGCGAGTAGACCAAGTAGACAGCAGTAGACGCAGGACGCAGGATTTAACCAAGGTGCGACAACTTGTACATATATACGTATGTATGTATATATGTATTATATATTGTGTGTCTGTGTGTGTGTGTGTGTGTGTGCCAGTCGTCGTACTTTGACTTGTAGTGGAAAAGAAAAAAGCGAAAAAACGATGAGAGAAGCATGGCTTATGCTCTGACAGGAAGCGGTCTCTGCTATTTAGTATGTAGTCCTGTCCAACACTCTTGTCGCTGTTAGGAAGGCAACCACAGTGTGCCTCTTCTCTATTTATTTAGACAGCCTCTCATCTTCACCTTTACCAGATTCTGCCACTCACCTATCTCACTACTTCCGTCCAACCAAAACCGCTCCACCTCCACCTTCCCATCCACCTCCCTTTCCACCATTTATTATTCCACCCAACAGTTTTGTTGCCTCTACCGTAGTGACCGTGCGGTGTTTACCAAACGAATTAAATTGTTCGCCTCAAGTGTATTTTGTGCTTTGACGCACAAATATGCCGCAACAACTGTGATTGCTATACTCTCTCCCTCTCTTTTCTCCGCTTCCCTGTTCCCTGTTCCCCGTTCCCTGTTACCCCCTTTTATGTCCCCTTCTTATTTCTAAGCCTGGCCAATGCTAACACGATGTCTATGCCACCAAAAGTTGCCTGCTATTATTTGTTGTTGTGGTTGTTGTTGTTGTTGTTGTTTACCACCATCAGGCTGCAGGCATTTTTGTTCAGCTTCAATCTTTTCCCCATCTCCATCCCTTTCTCTTTCTCTCCCTCTCCATCCCGTCTGAATTTGTTAATCTGCGCCACTCAATCAGCGAGCTTCGAGCTGTGAGCAGAAAAACGTGCTTCCACTAATTATGCGCACGGCATTTTTCACCATGGATCCAAAATCATCAAAAAAAAAAAAAAACAGGGGGAAAAATAAAATGCTCACAAAATTCAGATTTTTAAAGTACGAGGTTGATTTCAAAGAATTCAAATTAAGCTCTAAATAGATATATTTATTTTGTTTTTAAAATTACAATATTAACCTAATTACTTTTTCCATTGAATAAAAGTAATTTAAATGCAAATTAATTATTTTCAATCTTTTTTAAGCTACACAATCAGATCTATTTCCGTTATCGAAGACTTTGCAATCACTAATTCGATTTAATTTTAATGTTACCATATTTTCAAATAAATCGTCAAATTGAGCTCGAATTTTTTTCGGTTTCGATTTCGAAACTATTTGGATTACCAAAGCCCCCCATGCAATATTTAGTCAAACCATTTTGGATATGCAATTCACCAAATTAAAACTAAAGAAGTGATAAATACAATAAATTAAAATCGAATTTGTTTTTGGTTAGAGAAAAGCTTTTCTTCATTCTGTAGTAGATAGTCTCTTTAGTTAATTACTATATATGTATATTTATTATTCACTTATTATTATTTAATATACATACTTATTCTGTCTTCTCCCTGATGATCGCTTTTAAAATGAGTCCCGATTCTCTCTCATATAATCTATGTTAACAATGCTAACTATGTTAGCTACATTCTGTTAAGATCTTAATTCTGTTAACTTCTAGTGTTAGTAAACAAATAAATGGGCTTTCTTCTAATGATCGTTACAGTTTAAACTAATCATCCTGCCACAAATTAATTATTTAAGTTTTGATGGTCAATTTTAAAAGAGAAAAATATTACCCAGTCTGAAACTCAGTTATTTCTGAGATTTTCTTAATATTTAAACAAAATCAAGAATAAATGTAAAATATTTGAAAGAAAGAGAGGTAGAGGTCCGAGTCTGCCAAATAAAAGCTAAATCTAAGTCTCTATAATGAGTTCAACTATTTTATGTGCTAGTTAATTGTCCGATTAGGCGAACCAAAAATAGGATAAATACGATGAAATATAGTCCTCCAAAACATAACGGGTGCTACCTGCATCGCACGAGTCAGGATCTGAGAATTTCTGTTATAAAATAAATAATTAAAAATATAGCTTCCAACCAAATATCTTGACACGGAACTTTATGCACAATGAAAAAAGGAATAGACTTATAGAGAATGATATAGTCACCTTAGGTAACAAATACTAGACTATATATAGACTAATAATCATTATCTTTATGTATTATCACTTCCAGACTAGAAAGATCCTCAAGATCAAATGAAATGAAATGTTTGTCTTGAATAAAAGAAAAATATTTAGAGAAATTCATAGAAATTAAATGTCCTAAAAGCGATATTATTTTGATTTTTAAGGAAATATTATTAATTAATTATTATTATTATTAAAATTTCAGAGACTTAAAAAGATTCTAATCGATCATTCTTCTCACTTTAGTTATACCACCAAATAAGAAACCACATATTTCCAATCATTATTGATCTAATCATATTATATATGTATGTGGCAACCTGGCGACAGTACCAATGTGGCAACCCCTTGCAGCAGTGGACAGTTGGGGGAAGAGAGTTAAGTTATATGTCGATCGAGTCAGTTGTCGGAAGTTAAGGTTGACTTTAGTTAATTTTGCATCCTAAAAGCTATCTTATTCTTATCTAAACGAACCTAAACTATTATTAAATTAAATTATATCTAAACTGCACACAAATCTATATATATATGTATGTATATATACATACATATATGTTTAGTTATACAGATTTGCTCGATCTACATATATATGTATATGATAAAGAGACATAAGTATATATACATATATATGTTACCGAATTTCGGTAAAGTTTTCACCGATTTGAAATATTTCAATATTTGATTGATTTTCGAGTTGAACAATTATTGAGTGGTTTTCAACCACGGTGCCGTGCCAGTGCTTCTAACTATGCCTATCAGAATTTGTGGTTATTAAGTTTCGTTGTCGATTGACAGTTATACACATGTGTGAGTGTGAGTGTGGGCGTGTGTGTGTGTGTCTCACCTGGGCCTGTATGATTAACGACAGTACACACACACACATATCCACTCCGATTCAGATATAAACATGTATGTATGTATGTATCTATGTAGGCACACACACACACACACTCTCACACACAGGTTACAAATGCGGCAAGCATTTGACATCAATTATCGCACCTGGCTTTAGTGTTGCCAGTTTTGTACCCATGGGGACCACTCCACTCCACTCCACTCCTCTCCACTCCTCTCCTTATTCCATTTTCCATACTTTGTACTTATTATGTACGTACGTGAGGCCAATCGATTTTCATCTGATCCATGAAGTTGGGGCCTAAGCTGAGTTGCTGTGTAACGCGCGGTTCATGTGGAGGCACGAAAGCAAGGCCAAGTTAATTGATTTTTTATTACCAGAATGGCGAGAAACATTCAACCATTTCTTGTATACAAAAAAAAAAAAATCATCCGCCAATTCACCTTAACAACAACAACAACAAAAAGAAAGAAAAAGAAGAAAAAAAATATCGAATATGAGGGGGAGAAGGGGGGCGGAGGAAAAAAAATGAAAAATAAATTGACAATTTTCAATTTGAGTTGCGGAAATATTTTGATTTCCTGTTTTGTGGCCGAACAAGGGAATATGTATATACTATATATATATATATATATATATATATATATATATATATATATATCTATATATGTATATATGTACTCGTATGTGCTCATGCAGTGGGTTATGGGTGGAGACATTGCTGGGCTTGCAGGCACATATTTTCCGCTCCATTTCCCTCTCATACACATATTTTATTTTTGTGCAAAAAGCGAGACAAAAAAAAAAAAGAAGAGAAACTGAAAAGGAGAAGTCGAGCCAAGCCGAGCATTTTGTCAGTGCAATAAAAGTTTGCGTGTGAAACTGTCTGCCCAAAGGCAGTTGAATGAATGGATTGGATGTAGGGAGGGGGGTGGTGGAGAGAGGAGAGGAGGGGGTAGGGCTTGGGATTTTGTGGGTAAATGGAACAACTCTTGCCGCCAGTTTTTTTTTTGGCTTAATCAGCTGGGAAGATTCAACTCTAGAGGATGGACGCGGGAAACATTTGATGCTGTTTATGGAGATGGAGATGGAGACAGAGATGGAGATAGAGATGGAGATGGTGTTGGTCCTATGGGACACATGCACTTTAAATTATGCATATTATTCACCCACACGCCCCACTAAGTAATTAAGTAGATAGTAGAGCTGGCAAAACATCGATGTTTATCCACATCGATGTTTCGATGTTTTTTATTTGAAAACATCGATGTATCGATTAAACATCGAAGTTAGTAAAAGAATTTTTTATTTTTTCATCTATGTATTTAATATTGACTTCATTCTTCAATATACAGTGGCTCACAGCTTATTTCGTGCAGAGCTATAGTACAACTTTAAATCCGTATTCCCGCTAAACTAGTAAAGATATCCAAAAAATTTAAATGAGGTCTTATTTATTAGTAATTCATTATTTATTAAGGCACTTCATTTTTTTTCTCTTATAACAAATAACACTTAAATCGGAATCGCCCTTCTAGTCCCAGTTTTCCTGCACTTTGCAGCAAATTGTCCTTCAAAATTGATTGATCAAGCTGTGAGCCACTGTATATATAAAAAAAATAACAAAATAATGTTTTCCAAACAAATGAAAATATAACTTAAATTAACAGTATTTTGATTTTTTCAAAACAAATTAAATTAGGAAAATATTATTACTTAACAGTATTTAAAGCTTTTAAAAACAAATGAAATAACGAAAATATAATGATAACTTAACATAACAGTTTTGTGAGTTTTTCAAACAAATTAAATTATGGAAATATTATAATGACTCAACTTATCAGTTGTTTGAGATCCATTCATTTTTATTTAGGAAAACCAGCATATCCACATTTTTTGGCTTTAGTGAACTTCGTTTTTCACTTTCAGTTGACGTAGCCGATACGCAGAGATATTTTTTTGAGCTCATCTTCAGTGGCTCAATGTAATTACTAAGTGATGGTACAAACACGATGCGAAAACATCGAACATCGGTTTACGAACATCGATGTTTCATTTTCAAATTGAAACATCGATACATCGATATAACATCGATGTTCCGCCCAGCTCTAGTAGATAGCAGCCAATGTTTCTACTTATCCATGTGTGTGTGTGTGTGTGCGAGTGTGTGTGTGTGTGTGTGTGAAGCTAAAATGAGTATTTATGACTCCCCCTCTAACCATCCGTTCTCTCTGTCTTTCTCACTCTCTCTATCTCTTTATTTATTTCCCCTGCTCCTTCTCTTTCTATGTGAATGGAAGCATTTTAATTAGAAATTCATACGCCTAGTTGGCCAAAAGCTCCTATTCCTATAGAATTTACAAAGTCTCCTTCACTTGCTCTAGTGGATATCCTTAACTTAGATTTTGAGACTGATTCACCACACAATGGACTTTACTTGAGATAATACGAATCGGTTAATGATTCCACTTGATATCACAAGTACACATACACACACACACACACACACACACACATATATATATATATTTTGTATGCATGTAGATTTAGTTTTAAAGCAAATTGCTGAGATTTTCCTTAGAGAGGAATCGTCACATTGTTCGTGTTGACTTTACATTTTCATTTATTCTCTCTCTCGGTCTAGATTGAACAATAGTTTATCCATCTTCGATTTATTTCTCTTTTACTCATTTTAGCCTTGTTTATTGTGTGGGATGTTTGATATTGATTGATAAGTGGCTAGAAATTCGATTAGGATAAAATAAACTCTAAGCTCAAGTTAAGCCAATTGCTCCATTGAGGTCGAATGATAAATCGCCTTGGGACCTGTCAGTTAACTAGGCCTAACTTTCACTCTCTCTCTCTCTGTCTCTCTCTCTCTCTCTCTCTCTCTATCTCTCTTTCTCTTTCTTTATCTTGGTGGCGACCATTTATCAAGAAAACCTTGGTCCAAAAGGAAAAAGGTTAAATAAATAGCCAATTTATATGAATGGGTTAAACCGAAAGAAAAATTTAAAGTTCGAAAATCAAAGAGTTAGAAGAGAAATAACTGCCTTAAAAAGTGCATAGAGCACGTATCCTGCGGCCTGTCTTTCATGTTGTTCATATCCTTGTCCTCATGTCCATTCACATAATATTCGTATTTACTTCGTTTAGAGTCAACTGAGTATGTCATTTTATTGAATGAAAAACCACTCAGCTATTGAAAATCAATTTGCACTGCAGCATCAGCCACAGCAACATAAGGAATCATCTAAGGAAGGACATATAGCCAGTCAGTTAGTCAGTCAGTCAGTCACAGTCCGTGTTACAGTACCAGTCATGGTTAACAAGAAATAGGACAATAAATGCTCATACATCCACACACACACACTCACACGCACACACACACACACACACACACCACGCACAACCACGCACGAAGAGAATTTTCCACATTTACACTTGCAATAATAATAAAAATACATAAAAACGAAACTCGAGCACCACAAAATGCAATGCCATTTGAAGGGATGTGTGTGATCAGCAGTCCTGGCACATGTCGCCTTTTAAACCAATTCAAAATCGAGTTAAGAGCACAAGGACATCCTACCCATTCACACAGATACTACAGCACATCCACACATGTCCATCCTGCTCACCTGTTTGTATGCAAAATGAAGCGGCGAATCCTTCTCACAAAATTGATGGCAGTCACGTAGAATGTCAGCCAGCATCAGTGGCAGAACGAGGACCAGCGGAGGGAGTTGGTGAAGCGAAAGAAAATCCATAAAACACAAGTACAAACTTGGGGGCAGGCCCTGACAGTTTCTTTTTTTCATTTTTTTTTTTCTTTTCTGCTCGTAATAAAAATAAAAAGTAAAGAGCAGGCAAAGAAAAAAGAAATGCAAATTACAAGCGGCAAAAATGAAGAGAAAGCCAAAGAAAATACAAAAAAAAGAAAAAAGAAAAAAAAGAGAACAAAATGAACGGATATGCGAGCATCTACTGCAAGTATCATTACGAAAAAGAATCAGCAAGGATTTCAGTTTAATGAAAGCTTTATCTCTAGAGGCCGCCGGAGGGTTAGGCCAATAAAATGCCCCATCATATGACATGAAAACTCATAAAATATGTACGCAACGGGATGGTATGATAAAAGGAGGGAGGGAGAGGGATGGTAAAAAGAATGTCCAAATAATACACAGAAAAACCCACAAAAAGCTAGAGCTTCGTCCTGCTGCTGATCCTGGTTCTGGCAGGCGTTAAGCATGAGCCGATTAAGCGCACTTATCAGTTGGCTGCCTTTTGGCATGAATAAGGTAAACAAGGGGCCTGGCCTGGCCAGAACCACCTGCAACCAAACCAAGCCAAACCAGTGCTGAACGGGACAGGGCAAGGGGATGGTAGGGACTGGACCAAAAGGCAAAGGCAAACAACATTCTGCAATTTTAATTGTGGGCAATAAATTTTACATATATTTTATTTTACTTTTTTTTTACAACTGGCAGTTGAAGTTGATGTTGGACTTGGAATCGGAATCGGAATCGGAGATGAGTCGTATTTATATATTTATAAAGTGTTGCTTGTTCAGAACGGGATAAAAAATAAGAATTGCATACCTTAAGGCGAAACATTGACTTTTGTATACCCTCACCTTCACAAAAAATATTTGTTATTCCCCTACTTTTATTAAAAAAAGGAACACAGTGGCTCCAACTGGTAGATACTTATTAGTTAACTTAAGGCAATGGCTTTAATATTACTAGTACAGAGTCTAAAATAATGATCTCTAATCTGCTAGATTTTTTGTGTATAAAGAACTTTTTGTTTATCTTTTGCTATAGAGTACAAAAGATAGAAAAGTCAATGTTCAAGAACATATATATGCATATATAGTTGATTCACGAATTTTTGATTTTACCAATTAAGTATATATTTTTGTCATAAATCAATTCTTCCCTTCCCATTTCTTTATCAATCATAAATTCTAATTAAATACAGGGAACTTAAGGTTGAACTTATCGATAGATCGATAACTAAACTATGTTTCATTTTACACCGTTCCAAGTCATATAAATTCCTACAACGTTTCAATCGATAAATAATTAATGAACGTTTAAATTTTTCCTAATAAAATACACATTTATGTATATTAAATTATTGATCAATGAGAATTGAAAATGTTATATATTAAATGCGTTTCAATCTGATTTATATATTGATTATACCTTTTTTATGCAAAAGATATTCAATAATGCAAAATGGTTGCGTATTGTGGTTAACCTAGACTGACAGGTTTGACCAATGTGACTAACTGACTGATTGACTGACTGATGATGACAACTCATCCTTTCCCTCTGTCTCTGTCTCTCTCCCTCTGCATATCTTTCCCTGTCTTTATTTGTCTCTTCCTGACTATGTATGTATGTATATATGTATTTATTTGTGCGTTGTAATTAATGAAAATTGTAAAAAATTTCTTTGCATAGCACATTAACCATACGCCGTGTGGGTCTTGGCTTTGGTTTGGCTTTGGTTTTCCTTGGAATTTTTGGTTTGAGGTCGTTTTGAGTTTTGTTGCACTTTGGATCGATAGATGATGGATGGATGCATTGTCATGGCAAATGTGGTTGCATAAGCGCTGCTCTATATTTCGCGCCACAATGATCACATACACACATGCATACATGCATATGCACATGCATACATACATACATATGTACATACATACATACATACATATAAGCAGGCAGTGAAGCGGACAGCAGACAGACAGAGTGAGAGAGATACACACAACCCATTAGAAGTTGCAACACTTTTTCAACCCAGTTTCTATTCCCCGTTAACAGCGATGCATTTCTCTCTGTTGAGTCATTTTATCTGTGTGCCTGTCTGTCTGTCTGTCTGCCCGTCTGTCGCTCTGTCTGTGTGCACTGAAAAGCACTCACTAAAACAAATAAACACTTTGCCCATTGTTTCGTTTTGACAAATGCGTGTAATTTACGGAAATGTTTGTTTGTTCATCTCTCTTTCCATAGCTTCTCCACATCCGACCCACTACTTTTATCCACCTACATACACACATACACCCACATACCTTCACATACCTCTCCTTGTCCTTATTTACCAAAATTGTCTTAGGCGCTATTTGCGCAGCTCTTACATATCCTTAGTCCTCGACGGCAATTAGTTGAAGCTGGTTGGTTGGTTGGTAAAAGCCCGACTCCTATATGTATGTAAGTATGTATGTATGTATGTACATGCTTGGACAAGAAATATAGGTTAACAACTGACAAAACATATCGGAGAGTATATGTATGTATGTATACTCTGTATGAGGAATGGGGTAGGGGGCTGGCTTGCTCATCAAAGTGGCAATAAAGTGAACCCCGTGAATGGTTGCCTGGCATCTGGTATCAGTTATGTTTAAGCAGATGAAGCTTGAAATTGCAGTCAGTCGGGGTTTTAGCTTTTGTTTTCACTCCTTTTGTTGTGGCCTTAATGAGGAAATTCTTTGGTTCTCTTTGTTTTGGTTTTTAGCAATTTTGCCTTGGCTTCTCGATTCTCCTCCCCCCCCCTTTCTTCTTTCTTGATTCCTTTGCCATCGCTTCACTTCACTGGGGCAATTTATGATACCTTTGTGGTTTCAATCTCTGGCAATAGGGCAGCATAATTAAAAAATTGTGACAGCCATAAATTTGGTTTCGGTTTACCCAAGAGATTGAACAAAATATGAAAGACAGAAGCCAGTAGATAGCCATTAAAATAACGCTTTTCCTTTTTCTTTGTCTTTCCTCAATCACTCCTGGTTAAGTACAGCAAGAACAAAACAAAAAAAAAAACAAAAAAGAGAAAAACTTAAAAGTAGCTTAAAAAGCCAACGGGAATCAATTAGAGCGCATTATACGAAATGGTACTGGAACTAGTACAGGAACTGGAACTAGAACTTTTTTTAAGCCTTTTTCAGTCGAGTACCACAAATGAGAAAGGGTTGACTTGGGTTTGGGCTTGGGTTTGGCGACATTTGATTTCATTGTGCAGCTGCTGCTCCATGAACTGATTGCAGGACTCAGATCCTAAAATAGCCAACCCCCAACCCCAACCGCCATTGGTCATGACAGCATTTTGAAACGATAAAGCAAAGCTACGGGCAGGGCAACCTGGAGGCTGGGACTTTGGAGTCCGGACTTTGGATTGTGGGTGGGGAGTGGGGGTGGGGAACTATGTTCTGGAAACAGGCTGCCCTGTTGTAAAGTGTCAAAACGTGTACTTGTCTCTGCCAGGACACGCTGCAGCTCTCCTTTAATTTGAATTTTATGCACTGCATGCATAAATTTATGGCACAGGACACGCCTTCAAGAGCAACAACGATGATGACGACGATGATGCTGCTGATGATGATGATGATGATGACTCTGCTGATGATGATGATTCTGCTGATGATGATGATGATGATGATGACGATGGATGATGACAACGATGGCGACGACAATGACAAAGCCAACATGACAGGCACATGTCCATTAGGTGGGCGGGCCGGTACTCTAACATTTATTTAAATGTGCTGGTAGCCGACAACTTCTTATCTTCTGGGTTCGGCCCGTATTTTAAAGCATTTTGTCGCTTTTCCTTTTCTCTTTGCCATATTTTCACTATTTAAATTAACACAGATAAAAAACCGAGAACAACAAAAAAATAAAAAAAGAAAAAATATGCCTTTTACTTTATAATATGTAATTAATTTTTAATTGCTTAACTCAATTATTATTTTTATAAAAATGAACATTTTTGATGTTGTGTCATCATAAAAATTGTAAATGGAATTTATAACCCCTCCCTCCTCTCTCTCTCTCTCTACTCTGTTCGATGCTTTTGTGTTGCTCTTTGATGCATTGATTTTGATATCGTTGGCGCCATATGGACAAGCTTAATATCCTGGCTGTCAGTTTTGACTCCCCTCCACTTCCATCATTGATGTCCTCGACTGATCCTACATACATATGTACATGTGTGTGTGTGTCTGTATGTATACTGTTTGGCCTCGTCCCGAGCCCTGTCAGGCTGTCAGAGTGCTAAAAATACATATAACCTGTCGAAAATGCGAGCAAACTCAAAGAAAAAGAAGTAATCAGGAAAACTGGAAAAAAAAAAGAAATGAAATCATAAAATCGGTTCGAACGCGTCCTACTGCATTATAAATGTTGCAATTGCACTGAGTGCAATGATTTTTCGATATGGAATCGGATACATCGTCCGTATAAAGTCACGCTTCATTCTGTCAGTCTGTCAGTTTGCCAGTTTTCCAGTTTGTCTGTTTGTCAGTCTCTGTCTGACTATGTGAAAATCCATTTTTCCATTTTTACTATTCCATGCGTGCTTGTTACAAATGAAACATGCTTATTGAATCGTGCCACAGATTACGTAAGTATTTCATCAGAACTATGTATGTATGTATGTATGTATATATATGTATGTATACACATGCATACATATGTAAGTACATTCACATGTACAATCAAAGTCAATTCAATTCAATAAATGCCACTCGATCATGGAGAACAATTCTATATCCAACTGAAACTACAAATATAACTAAATTGAACAGTTATGCTAATGTTATACACACTTATTTATGCATGTATGAATGTATCCGTGTATATGTATGTATATATACATGTACATGTATGTGTTTAGATGTTTTCATATGCATATCAAATTTCCGATTCCCAACTATGGTTAATATAATGATTTGTACAGATTTTTTTTCTGGAATAATACATGTGAATTATTTATATAAGGTCAATATATAAGTGTATAAATATTTTTATATTTTAGCTACTTGTCAGTTGCTTTATTTTTATTAGGTTCTGCGACTTTTTTACTATCAACCAATTAACGTCTTTTCCCCTTTGTGGGTCCTAACATCATGTAAATATGCAACAATTGTAACGTATCCTGTTAATGCAAGTGTTGGTAAAAGTGACGATCACAAGTGTTCTCCAATTCTAGTGTTAAGAAATATCTAAATCGTTACATTTTATATAAATCTGAATACTTTATATTCTTGTCGATTTTCTTCGATTTCGACAGTGCTAAAAGATTTTTTATGTTAGTAACTTTATTTTAGTACATTGTTTTATCAAAATTATATATATATATGTATATATATATATATATAATTTGGTTCTATATCATGCAATATTGCAAAAATTGCTTATGTGTTTTACCAAATACTTTTACCAAATATTTGCTTTTCATTGGCGAAACTGGCAAATCGGGGTATATATGTATATATATATATATATATATATATATATATATTCTGTTTGTTTCTGTTTCTGTGTTGTGGCCATTAACTTTAATCATTAAAACATTTGTAGGAGCTTTACCATACTTAAAACTTGTCGTATTGATGTTCTAGTTGAAGTTCGCAAAAACGCTTTTATATTACGTTTTTTTCCTCCTCTTTCTCTGTCTGTTATCAAATATATAGAGTCATTGTACTTTCTTGAAATGGATTAGCTTTCTTATTAATATCATCCACTCGCTTTCAGTTTTCTTTTACAATGAAAACTATTTAAGTTAAAGCTACTGTATCTACTATATCTGGCAAAATACAGACAAGCTATAACTATCTACAACCAAGACGCAACGACTATGTCATGGAAGCTTTAAGATTGTAAATTGCAAATTCAATTAAATTCAAGTTTTCTAATGGACCCCCAAGGAACATATTTATGTATACAAATACTTTGTTCAATATTTTTTTATACAAGTATTTTATTTATTTATTGATTGAGCTTGTATTTGATGAGATAATTTTTCTCTCTCTCTCTCTCTCTCTCTCTTTACCAACCTCCCTCTCTCTCTGTCTGCGAGCTCTGACCACTCGGAAAAGGCTTAAACTATCGGATTGCAATTTTAACGAGATTTAATTGCACATCATGGCCCAGTTAGGCAAAATCAATTGGTTTCAAAAATTTCACATTTTACGCATAGACCGAAGGGCATATTACAATTTAAATGCAACGTATATTAGGGATAATGGGGTAACGGATAAAGACAGATAGATACATATATATACATATATACACTGGCAGAGGCAGAGGCTGTGAATGTGTGGGGAAGGGGGGTGGTTAGGAGCATAGTTAGTAAGCCGGCTTTACTAAACTGTGACCAAATGTCACACGTGGTTTTAATTTATGTTAGTAAAAGGACTGAAGTATATGTATACTATGTGCGTGTGTGTGTGAGTGTGCGTGTGTCTCTGTATGTGTGTGTAGCATAATTACATTTTGTGGTATTTGGCAAAGTGTTGATTATTAATTAAAATAGCTATATTTACCACGCCAAGTACTCTGTGTAAAGAGAAAGTGAGACAGACAGATAGACAGACAAAGACACACAAACAGAGGACTAGAAAGAGATGCAGATAGAGAAAGAGAGTTGGCATATCAAAATAACAGTTAAATATTTAACATTTACGCCTAAATACATAGTGTTTCATGTAATCATGTCTCTATTATGAGTACAAGTGTGTTTATATACACACATACATCCATAGATATACATAGATATATACATACATACATACATGCATACATACATACATACATACGTTCATGCATATATACATACTAATGTATTTGTCGATTTGTTTGTGTGTGTGTGTGTGTGTTTGTGCAAATGGCACAAAGTTTTGTGGGCCAACATAAATGTAAGTATCTGTGTGTGAGTGTCCATGTGTGTGTGTGTCTGTGCCTGTCTTTGTATTAGTGCTAATGGCTGTAATTAAACTGCAACGTGAGACATTTAAATGCAAATTGCAATTTTAGGCTCAAGTTCTTCTTTGCCCAATTCTTATTACTATAACTATCTCTTTCTATCGCTCTCTCTCTCACTCTCTCTCACACACTATTTCCATCTATTCGTTTAATTGCAGAAGGAGTTGTTCGTTAGCAAAGTTGAGCCAACATCGCCGCGAAACGAACGTAAATTTTCCGCTGCTACAGCGCCATCGATGAAAACAAAGTGGCTGAAAGCATTTAAGAGCCTAAAGCCGGCTGGTTCTGGTTCAGCACAACAAGCAGATAGGTGAGTAAAGCCTTCTCAAATACACACCCCGACCCACCTTCTTCTCCCCCCTCACCTACAATCCTTGCCTACGACACTCCCATTCCCATCAAATGCTCTCCTCTTAGAGTAACCGAAAACAACGAAAAAAAACCCATTAAGTCCGGCACAAACCACAGCAAAGTATAACCAAAAACGACCAACGACCACTATTCTATACCCTGCCCCCCCCCCTCCATCACCCCAAAAAAGTGGATAAAAAACGAAATAACGAAAAAACCAAAAAAAAAAAAAAAAAAAGAATGAAGGAAAACCCCAACTGCACAGATACAAATACAGAAATGCAATAATGCGGGACGGGGAAAGGTGGAGAAGGAGGAGCTGAAGCACCAGCAACAGCTGGATGAAAAGTGGCATGAGGAAGGTGGCTAAAGGCAACAGTGCATAAAAAAAACCCGCACTTTAATATGACTAAAAGCTTGTGGAAACGCAAAAATATTCCAAGGATTGGCAACATTCGCTACCATGAATTTTTTGTTGTTGTTAAATTTGAAAAGTGGAAAAGAAGGCCAAAACCCATAGACAACAAAAAAAAAAAAATAGAAAAAAAAATGAATTCCTAATAATTGCACTGTTTATGCAATTTGAAATTGCAGCAAAGTAATTTATTTAGTTGCAATCTGTGGTGAATCGGCGAATCCCTTTATAATAAGTGTACTCTAAGCTCTCTCTCTCTCTATCTCTCTATCTCTCTCTCTTTGTCCGTCTCCTTAAGTCGTTTACCCTTTCCTTTTAAGCCATCAATCTACTAATTAACTTTACACTTTCTCTCTATTATTGAAACATTCATTCTCACATTTGAAATACACATACATACGAAAATGCTTTTGATTTATCAAATATCATATACTATATACATACATAATATATACATATATACGAATATGTATAAATACAATATAAACGCGTTATATCAGCCAACCACCCCGACAAAATCAAATGTACCACGCTGTATCAACCGTTTTGACTTTGAGGTAACCGAAATTTAGAAAAAAAAAAATTAAATAAAAAAAAAACAAAACCATAAAATCAATCACTAAACATCCAAGAAAATTCCATAAAATATTTCATAACATAATTAATTAAATGGTATACCCAAAAATATAAACGATATATACATTTCTCTATACATATGTAAAGTAATGATCAATCAATCTTTATAATTTTGATTACAAAAAAAAAATGCTGTAAATGTTGCACGCTAACGTAGAAATCTACCCCCGATTTCCTACTTCCTATATAGAAAATCAAACTGCATTAATTACTGCACTAAAGCAGAGAAACTAATTTGATGTCCCATTTATAATTTCGTTATATAGTTTTATTATTTCGCATTGCATTTATTTTGTAATGAAGCCAAATGCAATAAATTGCACCTGGGTCCTTTTCAAGGACCATCAATCACGTTATTTGTGGAGCAATTAAAATACAAGCTAAAATACAAAAAGAAAAAATAAATAAATAAAGAAATAGAAAGAAGGCTAAATAGAGAATTACTATTGTGTTGGTAAAGCCGACCGCGGAATACCCTTTTTACTTTCTCTTAACTGTGGAAAATAGTAAAGAATAGCCCATTTACTTGTTTACTAACACTAGCAGTTAACAGAATTAAAAGCATAACAGAAGCTAGCGAGTTAACATAGATAAATAACAGAAAATTAAGATTCATTCAAAAAACCAACCGTCACGAAGAGAAGAGATAAAAAGTAAAAATATATTGTACGAAGATAAATAAAGAAACACATAAAACTACTACAAAAGGCAGCAATACCATGCTGATTATATTACATAGTATATCATTATAGCAGTTAGTGAAATATAAAATCATTTTAAAGTATCAATAAATGAATAAATCAGTTATCCTTTCAAAATTAAAAAAAACTTCTTTCCTATGATAAGAAATACCTATTACTTTTTGCAAATTAAAACGCTGTTCATAAAATTCCAAAAAATATATGATCAAATTATATTTTCAAGACTCTAAAAACGGCTTTAATTATTTTTTGGTTTTGTTGATAATTTTGTAAAAAAAAAAAGATTTACAATGTTTCACTCATACTCGCAAATATTTAAGTGGTGTTGGATATATGTATATAACTTACTTTTACACAGCATAGATAGTACAATTTACTCACTTCTAGGGAAAATACTCGTATTAACTTTATATTTTAGTTCCCAAAATTATGCTACGAATAGCTTGCAGTTTATAGTTATAACTCAAAGTTAACATATTGTCGCCAAATCCTAGTTTTCAGTTACTAAAATAATAGCTTTAGCTTTAAGTTGTATACATTTTAGATAATCAGTCGGATAATAATTTTACACATCTGGTTAAACTAGGGTATATATGTATGTATATGTACGAGTAGATATATATAATGTCAGTACACTAAAGCTAAGAATAATGGCAAACTATGAAAAAGTAGTATTTTTTCTCCTACTTTTGTTCTTTTGTAATTGATCGACATAGTCGCAATGCCTGGTATCCATATGTTGCCGGAAAAGTTAGTTTTGTAGTGAAAAGCGATTGCTACCAATGGCCAATGCCTTTGCATTGAAAAATATGCGAAAAATTGGAAAAACTATAAATTTTCAGCAGCAGCACACATAGACTTGCAACACAGTCGGTGGCATCCCCAATTTATCCCCCAATAGACCAGCAGCGAGATACCAGAGAGTTGCCATTGCATTACCATTGCCATTGAAATGGCCTGCATTCTGTTGGCCAATGGCAACAATACTTAATTCCATGTCGACAGCTTGCTCTTCCAATAATGATAAATCGAAAATCTTCGCGGCTTAGTGAGAGTATACCAGGATAGTGGGGTATATCAGAAAGCGGGTGAGGGAGGGGGTGGCTGTTAGATAAATAACCAGAGAGCAAAAGCATGTACTTACACAAAACTCAACGTGACAAGAAAATCGCAGTTAAAGTTTTTGTATTGCGCGCTGCTTTTTAGTTTTTGTTCCATTCTTTTTTCATTTTTATTTTCCGACTTTTTGTTACTATGTATTAAATTGCAAAAGTTTTCGCATTGCTCTGCAAAATTACAAAAATTACTAATACGCCCCCTTAGCCAGGCAAAAAAAAAAAAACAAAACTCACAGCCTGTTTGGCCTGTGGTGTTGGCTCAGTTTGGTTCGGTTCGGTTCGAAGTTTGTTTGTTCCATAAAAAAGGGAAACTTTTCAGTTAGTGCACAAAATGAATTAGATAATTTATAATATGGACAATTAATTATGCATTTTTCACTTTCATTTTGTTTATAAATCGAAAACCATTTCTTCTCATAGTGAATTTGTTATTAGCATAAACACACACACACACAGGCAAACACACACACACACACACATGTATTAAATAAATTAATTAATCAGGTATCACACTTATGTATATAGAAAATATATATATACTTATATATACGATTTGTATATTTAGTAAAATTTATTTGTAGTTGTCCTATAATATAAAAAAATCAAATTCTAGGCTAATAAAATTATATATATACATATATATATATATATATAATATCTATTTAGTGTAGTATATATAATTCCCCTCTAATAAAATAAAAATAATAATAATAATAATCATTTCCCATCATCTGTAATGAAACAGATCAAATGTTGCGCTTTTCCATACTCTGTCTCTGTCTCTCTGTTTCCGTCTCTGTCTCCGTCTCCATCTCTGTCTGTCTCTGTTTCTTTGGAATAAACAAAAATTACTTACCTATCTATAGTATTTTGGCATCGGTTTACTTAAAACGAGGAGAAGGCACAATCACAAAAGCCCCCCAGTTCTGGCCACCCTTTTAATTCATTCGAGGCATTTGGTAACAACTTTATAAGCCAACTTGCAGAGCTCAATTGTTTGTTTGTTTGCCTCTTTATCCCACTTTCTCTCTCTCTCTCTCTAACTCTGATAGCATCGCTACCATCTGTTAGTCTGACAGTCTGTCCAACTGTCGTGTCTGTCTGTGTGCACAATATAAGCCACTTACAAACAATCAGCAACGAGTCCTGGACTCCTGAGCGGCCCGTTGCGAACAATTGCTTCCATTGTCAGTCTCTATCTGTCTGTCCGTCAGTCTCTCTGTCTCTCTGTCTCTCTGTCTGTGTGTCTGTTTTACGGGTAAATAAAACAGAGCCAAAAATGAAACAACAAAATTAACAAAATATATTCATATTTTCCTATATACAATACATGTGTACGAGGGAGATGTCTATATATACATATATGTGTATTTGTCTGTCCGTTTTATTTGTTTGCACATTTTTATTTTTATTTCTCTTGCAAAATATTTATAATAAAATTGTTGCAAATCGAAATAATATCATTATTAATTTAACAGATAAACCAAAATTGTTCGAATATGATGAAAAAGAATCGGTTTACTTTACCAAGTGTGATATATGGGACCAATTATATATACATATATTTACATACATACATATAGATAGATATATATATACTTATGTATGATTGTATGTATGTTCTATATGTTTATAGATATATCTGATGCAATTGAAGCCCTTGACAAATTAAAGAAAGGAAATAAAGGCAATTACATATATACATATAGATTCATAGATGTGTGTATATATATGTGCAGAGATATTTACATATTTATCTGTATCTGTATGTATATACGCTCGCATTCAATAGATTTTAATACAGATTATCTTTATATAGAGGACAATGAGACAATTTGCACTTTCCTTTATCTAACTAACAAGTTTTTATCCAGTTTGAAGTTTGCTTAGTAACTATGATGAAAGGGAATGAGTGGAAGGGGGAAGGGTGCAGAGGAGAGAAAAGAGTTGTTAATATTTAAATCATATATCGAATATATTGATTTAATTTTCAAAACTCATCAAAAAATCATCATAGGAAAAATAAAATAAATCAATTTTAATTGTTATTTGTTATAAAATAGAAATTATTTTTAGGTGATTGTCTATTTGAATTTTTTATGAAATATTTAATATTTAATATTTTGAAAAAAATTTAATTTCAAACTTTTGTGGCCAATGAATTAAATGAGGAAAAATAAAGAGACAAATTGTCCATTATTCGCAAATGTGTTGCTAGATATATAATTCATATGAATATTAGATTAAAACCACATGATCCGGAATATAAAATAATCTGTTTGGTGACCTACATTACTTTGACCCAAATGAATCGGTGAGGAATCGAGCAGGCATATAGAAAGGTTCTAAGAGAAGGTGTCCTTAGTGAAATAAGGATACGAATCAAGACATATTAAAGATCAAGCATTATCCTAGGAATAATTTCTTTTAAAATATTTGTTAAGTAAATGCCACATTGATAATTATTTTACATTTGTTTTTGTGATCTCTTTCGATCGAAAGACTCTTCTATATATACCTACTAATAGAGAATTTCATTTTCGGATAAATAAAATTATTTATATCCTTTATCACATTTTTGAATTCAAACGAACACGCACACACACATACACACACAGACACACAGACACCAAACAACAAAATAAGCAATTTTTGATTAATGTTCATTCCGTTCAATGTCCATTGTCCATTGTCCTTTGTCCATTGTCCATTGGTCCATTGTTTGGTTTAGTCATTGTGCATATTTTTATATGAAATCATAAAACATAAAGCTACCGTATGGGGAATATATATACAGATATACATATATATATATATATTTTTTTGCATTTCTTTTCCATTATTATTGTTAATATTATATGTACATATGTTCAGGATATTATTTAATTGTAACAGAGATTCATATATACATATATATGTATGTATATTGAGGGAGAGGAAAAGCGCAACATTTATTGTGTATACATTTTCATTTTTATAGCTTGAGATTCTGTATTTAAAAGAAAATACATATGTATCTCTCTCTCTCTCTCTATTTTTGGCATAAATCAACCAACTCACTTCTGATCCCATCTGAACTTTTCACAGGCGTAATGGTGCCTCCAGTACCACATCAGAGCCGCTGCGTCCCAATTTGGATGGTAGCCATCATCTGCAGGAGTACACGTACAAAAAGATAACAGCCTGTGATGTCTGCTCCCAGATACTGAGAGGTAAACCTCCCACCCTCCTCCTCAATCTTCTATGTTTTCCATCCTTTTATTATGGATTTGATACCATTCATTTTTAACACGTTTTTGTTCCTTGCTACTTGCTGCTCTCTCTCTCTCTCTCTCTCTCTTTCTTTCTTGTTAGGCCACACACGTCAGGGTCTACGCTGTCGCATCTGCAAGTTGAATGCCCATGGCGATTGTGCCCCAAACTTGCCACGATGCCAGCCAAAACAGAAGCTGCTGCGTCGCCAGAAGAGCACCTCAGAGCTAGAGAATCGTGTTGATATCGAGGAAGAAAGTGAGTATTTTTTACCAACATCTCCCTCACCCCCGCACCCCGCGACTCATTGACATTCCCAAAACAAGAAACCAAAAAAAAAAAAAAAAAAAAAAAGATCTAACTAACTAAGAAACATTGCCTGCCATTACGTGAGCCAGACCTGATGCTTCCACAAGGAGCAGTAGCAAATGGCAACTGCTAACAACTTTAACGACTATGTGAAAATATGTTGCCCATAGGTGTCATTGGGTTTTTAATTACCTACCACTACTACTACTACTACTACTACTACCTACCTACTATCATTGTACGAGTCGTTAGCTCTCTAACCGACCCATTAACCCACCAAACTTAACAACTTAACCAAAATTGCAACCCCATGAAAATTCAAAGCGAAACTAAACAATTTGCATGGCAATGTTTTTGGTATTGCATTAACTGTGGTGGGTGTCGTCCTTGCCTCCATCGTCCATCCATGCGTTCTAACTATTCCAAATGATTGAATTTGCATACTTACCCCCCAACCCCCCCCAACCATCACAACCCTCACCTATCTCTACTACTATTGGCCAGGAAACATCTGGCAACAGGAACAAACTGTTGTTGTAACCAAGATGATGACAATTGGGAATACAAATACATGTATTTCATTGATTTGACCATCTCCACCATCCCCTCCCCCCACAATCACTCTAGTTTTTTTGTATCTCCAACTCTCTCAAAGTAAACGAGAGAGGGGCGAGAAATGGGATGCGATGGGTATGGGGAATGAGGGATGGCGATTGGGGGATGAGGGTTGGGTTTTTAAAGGTATCAGTAGATTCCACCATGGATTTATGGCACTCCAGGGACATGATGCTGCAGATTGCAGATTGTGTGGCATTTCTGATTTCTGCCACAATTGAAAATTTTATCGAAGAAACTTTTTGCAAATTTTTGTTTTTCTTTTTTAGTTTTATCAGTTTCCACTTTGTGTGTGTTTCGTTTCGTTTTTTTTCTTTTTTTTCATTTTTTTTCCTTTTTTTTTTTTTTGTTTGTGGTCTATATACATACATATACATATATATGTATTTTTTTTTGTTTTTTGAATAGAATTGAAGTGTAAAACTATGTTCAAGTGGAAGAAAAAAATACCTAAACATTTTGTTGAGGTTTTGGGTTGCGGTTCCATATACATATTTAGTTTATACCCTTTACCTTTACCTCATTGCAAACCATTTGTGAAAATAAGAGAAAGAAAAAATATGAAATGAAAAAAAAAAAAAGATAAAACAAAAACAATAAATCAATCTGAAAATCCTTTTCCCCTCCTCCCTCACAACAAAACATGTTACTACGTATTAAACCAGCATCACCACAGGAATTCGTTAGCCCCCAAACAGGCCAAACAGCCCAAATGGCCCAAACATGCCAAACAGGGAACGATGATCATAATCTAGCCACGTCAAATCTCTTGAATGTGCCAAATGCGAATACGAATGCAAAATTTCGTCAAAAGACGCCCTTCATCAATCGTATAACGCAACTAGGTACCCATAACCGATAATAATCTGATATAATAGTGCTATATAATGTAATACACATATACATATGCATATGCATATATGTACATACATATACACTTACATACATATGTATGTGTGTATGTATGTATGTATATATATTTAAATATATATTGAATGCGCCAGATACTTGACTGCCAAAAGCTTGATTGAATTTTGTCATTTTTCAATTTTGTTCAATTTAATTTTTGATTATTTATTATTTAGTTTTTTTTTTTGGTTTTTTTATTTTGTTAATTTTTTTTTATGTTTTTGCAATGATTGATTGTTGCGCTTTGAATTCACTTAATTAGCGAGACGCGAATGATCAATAAATTCAATTAATTAAGCTCAAATACACCCATATGCCATATGCCCATATGCCCATATACCCATATGCCATAACCAAAAAAAAAACCCCTCACACTAGTGTGGGAAAGGACACTGCAAGGACAATAATAACAACTCAATTAATACAAAAACAATTACAACAATCAATGACCATTTGAAATTGAAAAACAATTTTTTAGGCCTTGCTCAATAGGGAAAAACCATTTTCTCTAGATGAAGCTTGAAAACTTATATTGAAAAATCTTTAATTAGTTGTACGTAGATAGCATGTATTATTAGATTTGAACATTTGGTCATTAGAATTGAGTTGAATCACCCAGACATAACATTATAGAATCTTAATCTTAATGGGTAAACTAAAAAAAAAAAAAAAAACTAACTAGGCATCTGAATTTGAGTCAAAGTTGAAGTTGAAATTGATGGACACTCCAGACGAGTAAAAGTCGATATACACTTTAGATGTTAAATCACAGATTGATCAATATTTCGATACATACATATAAGTATATACATACATAAACTTTAAGTAAAATATTTCACCCATTCAATTCGAATCGAATCATATATCTAAACCCTAATCCTAACTTAATCAGCCCAAGAAATCAATTCGAAATTATGCAATTTGTACTAATGCACTTCACTAATACGCACTCCCACACACACATACACACATACATACATACATACATACATACACACCACATTATGACGAAAAAAAAAAACCAAAAACAAAAATATGAATATGAATAAATGCGAACGATGCCCCCCCAATCACCAATTCAATTCGAAATCAAAATCAAAACCGAAATCAAAATCAATATCAAATCAATATCGAAACGAATGCGAACTTTGTCAACTACTACGGCACTCGAAAGAAATAACCGAAATTGATCAAATTTATCGAGTGCTGAAACAAGCCGGCGAACTCAAATCCGGGCATATTCCAGCAGTTGCCGACAAATCCGTCCAGGGCAAAGTACCAATGGATGGCAGCAGCAGCAGCAATATCGTTGGAGGAACCACCCTAACTGTTCCCATTCTAAGTGAGCGAGCTCCGCCAACAGATATACCCATTGTCAATGTGCCGGAGATGGCCCTGCAAGACCAGCAGCAGCAGCAGCAGCAGCAACAACTCCAACAGCAAATCCAACAACAGCAGCAACTCCAACAGCAGCAACAGCAACAACAGCAGCGTAGTCTGGCATCGGTGGCACAGGCGGCGGCTGTCCGGGCCGGACGTGGGGTACGTCCGCCCCCTGTTGCCATGCCCATATTGGGTGTACAATTGCAACAACAGGAGCTGCAGCAGCAACGTGGCGGTCTGCCAGTGCCAACACAAGATATATCTAGTAGTTCAGGTCCGCCATTTAACAGCATTTAATTGCAACAAAAAAAAAAAAAAACAATAAATAAAACAAGTAGTTTGTTACGTTATATCTCTTCCTCCTCGTCCTTTCTCTCTCTCTCTCTATCTCAATCTCACTCACCCTCTTCCTCTCTCTCTCGTTCTCTATTACTTTCTCTCATTTTTTGTTACCATTTGCCTATGTTTAACTGTTTAATTTCTTATATCTATCTCCTTTGTTAACATTTTTTCGATTTCTTTTTGTGTTCTTTCATTATCCTATCCTAATTCTATTCCCCCTTTCACAATCAACACGACAATTAAATATCTATTCATTATCGAAAAGCATTCGAGAAAACAATCACAAAATTATACACTCGTAGCAATAACAGAAGGATACAACTTTCACCCACTCCATCTCGATTTGTCTCGCTCACTCACTAGTTCACTAGTTCTCTCTTCTCTCTCTCTCTCTCTCTCTCTCCCTTTATATCTGTCTATCTGTCGTTTCTCTGATAGATGCACCGCAAAGTAGCGCATTTGATTTGTATTTAGTCAGTCACATTGCATTTTCTCAACAAATCTCGATTCACCCCCATTACCCCTCCTCCCTCTTAAACCAAAATGGAAATGCTCGACAGCAACAGAACAAAATGCTTCGCTTGCGATTTAGATATTTTAACCAAATGACACACATACAAACACAAGTACGAAATCACGCACATACACACACACACATAGATACAGATACAAATTCATTCTCAATTCGTATGCATTTTGTGTATAACTAATATATACATACATATAAAAACATACATACTTGCATACATACATAAATACATATGTATTTGACTATATATTTAGCTACATATGTATATAGCTATATCAATAAATTGCTGCCGAGTAGCTCAGTAGCTTAGCTTCAGCATCATTTATACATACATAAATAAATAAGTAACAAATACTTAGCATTTATATATCTATCTATTTGAATTTAGTATTTGATTGAACGTAATTAATTTGTATATGCTAATAACACTTTGATTTTATATTTCATTTTTGATTCTTAAAGCAAATTGAGTACAAAAGTATATATGTATGTATGGGTAATAGTGTGCGTGCTTGTGTGTTTGCATTGAATGTGTGCGTGAAAGATTAAGAAGACGAAATTAATAGAGAAGTGACTGAATATATAAACATACAATAACAACAACAACAATAACGGTAACGGTAATTCCGAATATAATTCTTAATGGAAATAAAATGGTCGGGCTGGTAATTCACTCTAACAGTACAAGCAGTAGCTGGCACCCATAGACCCTCCCCCCCATCACACCCCTGATGATCCGAACATAATCGTTAAATTTTACAAACACAACCCGATGAGTTGCCGAAGTGATACGCGCATAAGAATGAAAAGATGCGTACACTCTACAGGATACACATGAAAAAAATAATTGCATACTTTGTTTTCTCCTGTTTTCTTTTGCATATCTGAATACACTGTTATGTTATCTGCAATGAAATCGTTTTACTTGCAATTTTGTGCAGTGTAAGTAAGTGCAGAAATGCAAAGACATTTTTATTTTTGTGTTACAGAGTGAACGGTATTCATTCGTTCTTTTATCCCCTGTCTACTTATCTCTCTCTCTCTCTCTCTCTTTCTTACTCGTTTTGCCTGTCTCTGGTTTGGGTGCTCCCATTTAGTCGCGTGGCATAAAATATTCTCAGTTTGTCCATTGGGTCGCGATTTATCTTTAATATGTACATATGTCTTGATCAAATTTATATTGGGATTATTTATAGTATTAACAAACCTGAAAAATACCGACATTCATTATAATTCGAAATTAATACACACATAAATGTTTATTTTTTCGTATTCATATCTTTTTGATGCCAATTTTCGTTTCGCTTGCCAAAAAAATACAAAAAAAAAAAAAAAAATCAAAACTAAATTAACCAACCAACCAACCAACCAACAAAACCATCAAACCCAACACAAACGCAAAACCCAACAAAGATCAACGTTATGGACTGCCCCTGTATGCCCCCGCCCCCGTATCCAGTATGTCCAGCTCGGCATATATCAGCAGCGGTTTTGGCATAAACTATTACACGGCTAGCACATTGCAACAACAACAGCAACAGCTACAACTACAGCAGCAACAACAAGCATTTGCTTGCGGTTCAGCAACAGCATCGCCCTTACATCAGCAGCAGGCGCAACAACAACAGCAACAACAACAACAGCAGCAGCAGCAACAACAACAACAGCAACAGCAACAGCAACAACAAACGACAAGCAGCAGCAACAACAGCGTTAGAAACTATTTGCAGAATGATCCTGGACTGAGACGACGATTATTTGCCGGCTTTCGACCATTGTCCGGTTTTGGACGATTGCGCCAACAGCGATCGTCACAGCATCGATCCATATCATTGCCAGAAAGTAATTACGTGACTTACCATCATCACCATCAACAAGAACAACAAGAACAAGAACTACAACAAATGCAATTGCAATTATTACAACAGCAATACCAACTCCAATTCCAATATACATACACACCCAACCGTTATTCCAATCCCAATTACCCTTTATCCTTAATTCCTCTTGCCTCCTATTGCCGAAGTCAACGTACAGCGCATTCATTCGGCGATTTGTACGACGGCAACAATACCGAAATAATAGCAACATCAACAACAACAACAACAACAACAACAATAACAACAACAAGTACAACATCAACAACTTTAACTAAAACAACATCAACAAGAATCACCAGTTCTTTTTGGAATAGTACTGCATTTATAATAATTCCAATTCCAAAATTGATGTTTAGCTAACAAATTTTGTGTTTTTTTTTTTTTTTTTTGTTTGTATTTTTATACTAGATGAATCAATTGTCGTTGAATGAATGAATGTAAAATTAATAATGAGTGTGATTGATTGAAATAATTGATGTCTCCTTTGTGTGTGTGTGTGTGTGTGTGTGTGTATATTGTTATCAATTATGCGTGTTAACACTTTCAATCTAATGCACACATAGACAGACCTACGATCCCACTCATACACACACACAAACACATACACACGCACACGCATACACTTAGAATAATAAAATTTACTTTAATTTCAAGTTGTCGAAAAAAATGGACCCCACTGAGTAAATGCCAATTAGTCTTAACCCAGTTTACACTTGAGGCAAATGGCTCATTTCCGTTGTAACAGCAAACGCAACAGCAACAGCAACAACAACATCAACAGCCACAGCAACATCATCAACAACAACAACAACTGGCATCATTTGTATACATGGCCGAGTTCCTTCTTTTTTGTAAAAGGCGCCTGCTGCCGTTTCGTTTCGGCCTGGGTTAAACTGAAAAAGAAACTTGCTGCTAACTGCAATTGCTGTTGCTGTTGCTGTTGCTGTTGGTGCTGCTGCTGCCGCTGCCGCTGCCGTGTAAATTACGAGCCATTGTCAACTTTTGTGTAAAAATGCAGCCACAGAACTCCCAACAACTAGATGAGGGTGCAAGAGGAAGGGGGAATCAGGGGGTAGCCATACTGCTGGAGACGCATACAAATGTTACGAGACTCGGAAAAAAGTTCTTTTCTCTTATTTTTTGTTTGTTTTTTTTTTTTATTTGCAACCAACTTTTACTCTTCTTTTGGCTTTTCTTTTGGGTTTCATTTTTTTTTGTTTTCTGTCGGACTGAGTTCATTTATGCTTAATGTTTGCTGCATTTTTGATGCCATTCCTTTCGCATTTAAGAGTGAAGAAACGACAGACACACGGCTTAAAGTCGCTTACAAAGTTTTCTCTTTCTTTCTTTCATTTTTTACTGTTTTTTTTTTCTTCTGTTTTTTTTTTTTTTTTTTTTTTGTTTCCGCTTCTTAAGACTGGGACGGAGTCAGTGTCGGTCCCAAGACGAACATAATTATGCTAAAAATTGTTATGGCTCACACAGTTCTTTTTTTTTCTTTCCCTCTTTTTTTTGTTTGCTTTTCTCCCTCCTTTTAGTGGGGGGCTTTAGGAAAGGGGGTTAGGGGGTAGAGGGTGGGGTGGTTACTGCCTCTCTGATTATTTTGCGTTCTCCGTTCTCTGTTTTCCTCTGCATGTTGTTGTCGTCGTCGTCGTCATCGTCGTCATCGTCATCGTTGTCGTCTTGTGCCTGGGCTGCTCCGACTTCCTTGCGGCAGAAGTTCGAGGCTCTGTGCACTTATTTTTCTAGGATTATTTTTCTGCTCTATTACTCAGCTCCGGGTCTGTACCGGCATGGGTTCTGTTAGTGTTACCCTGGTCCCGTCTCCATTTTATGCATGAATGCTGAGCATCTTAATGCCTAATATTTTCATTTGGGGTTCGTTTTTTGTTTTCTCTTTTTGGTTTTTTTTTTCGCTATTTCGCTGTTCATTTTACTTAATTAGTTTTAATTCGCTCAGGCTCAGGCTCAGGCTCCAGCTCCAGCTCCAGCTCCAAGCTTTGCATGATAAAGTCACCCTGTCAGTCAGTCAGTCAGCCAGTTAAGATTGAAAGAACTGATATATCTAAAAAGAACTTCTATATGTATATATACAGCCGCCACAGATAGTAAAAACGAAATGACAGCACGGAGATTTGGGGAACCATTGATGTTACCCCGAACAATCCTTAAGAATCCCGAAAAGAATCCAGAGAAGAATCAAGATGAGTCCAAGACTAAACGTCGAGTGCGTTTAAATTGAAACTAAAACTTAAACGAAACCCGAACCATAATAAGAAACCATCAACGGCAAGATGAACACAAATATAATACGAGAGCCAAGTAACAACATGGCCTAAAGGGACACTAAAAATAATCTATCAGATACTTTAATTTTCTATTATGTCTAGTTTTTAGTTTCTTATTTATAATTTATAGCTTATAAATTGATTTCTGTTTTTTATTAATTAGAACCAATCCAAAACGAAAGTTTATCCTAGAAGAAAAGGAGAAGCCGTATGATAAACGTTTGCTAAACATTTGTTTTAGTTAGTAAATACATATATTTATGTTAAAATATATTATACCTACTAAATATATTTGAATTCTTAATATTTGAATGTTAAAGCACAGTAATTACATATTATTAAAGTACTTGATTAGTTATTGTTTAATTACTTTTACCAATTACATACATGTAGTAGTTGCATGAGTGAGCAGCAATAAGAGAGAAGAGTTAAACAAAAAAAAAAAAAAAACAAAAAAAAGGCAAATTCAATTTGTATTGTAAAGTATTAAGTTTTATGATTGCACATTTCTCTATATGTATGTTTGTACGATTGTTTGTAAATACTACATATTTAATATTGAGAAAATCAAATACAAAACAAACAATAAACATTTTAAATGGCATTCGCTACTCTTTTGTTTCTATTTTAATTTTTTTTGAATTTTTTGTAATCTTTTATCTGAATGTGAGTGACAGAACGGATATTCCATTCAATATTTCACTCTTCACAAGGCCTAAACGAGATCTTTTCAATTCAATTCATTTTGTATATCCGATTTTTGTTGAAGTTGTTTACCAACACACACCCAGAAATACACACACACACGCAAGCAACAAAATGTTGGTAAAATGAGTGAAAATATATATGAATATGAAAACACGCACAACCATCCAAATAGTGTACAGACACACACCCAACACCCACATACCCAACCACAATCGCTGTCTCTTGCTAAAAATGTTGAATGTTGCCGAAACACACACTCACACTCTCACACCCTCCCTCACACATAAATATACAAATATAAATAAAACCAAAAAAAAAAAACATATTTAAATCTATTTCCTTCTCCGTAAGGCCACTAAATGTTTTAGAATTTTCATTTTTCTAAACAAAACAAAAAAGTTTGTTTCCATTGTTTTTTGTTAATTTTTGATTTTTTATCTAGAGATGTAGCTGCCAATTATTTAGTCAAACTGCTGAAAAAAAAAAAATAGAAAAAAAAAAACAACAACAACAAACGAAATTAAATTCCAACAACTTTTTTTTCCACATTTTATTGCTTCTTCAAATCATTTTCTCTCATGTTGTGTATGTCTCGCGATACAATTAAACAACAAAACAAAAAAAATATATATATTAAAATATATAAACAATACACACGAACAACTACAACAACAACAACAACAACTCAACTACTACAACAACAACAACAACAGCCCCGCACTCACCTCGCCGACAAAAACTGAATTTGCGAATGAAATCCCTGAGCTTGGATTCACCCGAATCTTCGGAGCTGCATGGCCAGTTCAGGCGTCGACAACAATTGCCGACAATGTCGGCGGCAGGTGCCTCCACATCAGCTGCTGGCCCCGGCCCTGGTGGCTATTATCATGGCGGGTCAGGAGGTCATCTGGAGCACAGTACTCCGCCATCTAACAACAGCCGTCTGCACTGTAAGTAGCCACAGATATGAATCCACCACTTCCTCCTCCTGTAAGGGACGTGTATGTAAGAACTACTACTTCTACTACTACTTATACTACTAAGTACTACTACTACTACTAATACTAATACTACTACTACTACTATCACAATCTCCTGCGAATGATAACTGCGTTGCACCCAAATTCCCCCCCCCCAGATAATACCAAGCAACCAACTAATAATGGGCACCTCTTCAGCTTCCACCACTTGATCGCGATCTTGATACGATATTTGACCACAATAACTGTAAACTGTAACTGTAATTATTTGAAACGGGCATAAAATGATACACTGAAACCGAACATGTTGAAACATTTTTGTTAAAAAACATTTCTTAACTTAATTAGTTAGTGCTCTGTAGGCGATAATTTTTGTAAATACGTTGCCAAAGTAATTTTGTTTAGTTACATTTAACTTATCTATTAGCTATAAGTAGTTAAATTGATTAATTAAAGGCTTTTGTCATCAGAAGCACTGCGCCCATATATTTGCCTTCTGCCTTTCGCCTTCTATCTATCTATTTTCCAATCCAAGCAAATTCATACCAACTTTTCTATCGACTCATCTATATCTATATCTATTCTTTATCTGTCTATCTTACTATATACATATATTATTCCCATTTTGCTCCATTTTGCTATACTTGCTGTTCTTTTTCTGTGTGTGTGTGTGCGTCCTTTTCCCCCCTTTTTGGTTCTATTTTTCCTGTTTTTATTCTTTCTGCTTTTGTCTCCATCCAATTCCGCATCCAATTATCGAAAAATGTTGACCACGTTCCAAACTATTAACGCCTGCTATGTCCCTTTGCAGCACCTTCGAGTCCCTCACATCCTGGACGAAAACTGTTATATGCCACACGTGGCATGCGAGGTGGCAGTGTCGACTTACCGGATGAAATG
Source organism: Drosophila sturtevanti (assembly GCA_018150375.1). Taxonomy (NCBI): domain Eukaryota; kingdom Metazoa; phylum Arthropoda; class Insecta; order Diptera; family Drosophilidae; genus Drosophila; species Drosophila sturtevanti. The sequence goes on from JAECWJ010000564.1 coordinate 1,836,591, forward strand.
GAGAAATCACAATCGTCGGCTAGTACATCGCCTTGCCTATCACCAGTAAGACATCCCCAGGTATTCCCCTCATCCGATCCCAATTAAGTGCTTTGCCATTCTATGCAATCCAACATGGCTACGACTTCGGCTTCAGCTTTGATTTGCATTTTCATTTTCCTTTTTTTCCTATTCCAAGACAATGCATTTTACAGTCATTTCTAATCTGGTTTTAATTTTCAAGAAATCTCATCGTTTGTTGCCCACAAATCTGTATGTCATACTCTACAACTTTAAGGCACGGCATGCCGATGAGCTGGACCTGAAAGCTGGCTACAAGGTGAGAGAGAAAGAGACGAATGTATGTTCGCGATTGAGAAAACGAAACCAAACAATAAACCGTTCAACCGTTTCGTTTATTTAAAAAATTCGTAGCATGCCTTTATGCGCAAATTGGTGTAGGTTTTCTTAGCATACTTTTGGTATCCACAAAATGAAACCAAGTTTAAAGCGTAGAATTTAATTATATAAAACAAAGTGATAGAATTATATATCTCTTTGAGTCCACAACCAAACGTACATATATAAGTTTATTGAAAATTGTGGGTAATATTTTCAGTTGGAGTTAATTTTCAATTAATAATTGTGGCTAGAGTTTAAAAGCTGGCCATTTTAACCAAAAGTATTCAGATTTTGTCTCTTAACTAGACTAAAAAGAACAAATGTTTTGTTTGGGTTTTTTTCTTCGAAAATAAGCAGTAACTCAAATTGCAACCGTTAGATGGTCCGCCCTTTATGTGTGTAGTATGTTTAAGCGTATAAAAACAATCTCTGCTGCATAAATATATAAGTAAATAAATAAATAAAATGCTTTGTTTAATCCGCTAAGCAGAGAGCCCACCACACACCTACACATCAGCAGCACAACCACACACCCACATACACACATACATACATACATATACACACATACATAGCCAGAATGGGAGGGGAGCGGGGGGTAAACTGAACAAAGGATATTGTCTGGGCTATATATGTATATACGCGTATATATTGACTATATTGAATATTAAAAACAACAAAAATGTTTATTATTTTTCTTCATTTCCTTTGTTTGTACTATTTATTATGCACGCCCACAAAGTACAGCAAATAGCGAAAAGAAAATAATAGTTAGCGAAATTTTTGTGTACAATTCACCGATTCTCCGTTTCTCTGATTCTCTCATTCCCTGATTGTATTGGAAATTGTGTGTGTTTTGCCCAAGGCAAAAGTATTCAACATTTGCACAAAAGCTATTGTTTAGCTTGTGTCCTTGTTAGTCCTTAGCTACATATTTCCAGAGCTGCAGACGAACTTTTCCTCGATATTGATATTGTTGAAGGACAACTCGTCCTGCGTTTTACGTGGGAAGGTGAGGAAGGAATTTAGTTCATCGAAAAATATTCACGAACCGAAAGTATGCCTTTGAATTCCAAAGCCACTAATACATATCTTTAATAAATCATTTAATAAATCATTTAATAATAATGAAATTACCCCAAGTCCTTTACCTTCTGGTACCTCTGTACACAATTGTTCTGGCGAAATTTTCAAACGTTTTCTACTATACAATGTAAATTAATTATAAATCAAACTTTATTTTAATTAACTAAATAATCAATCTTACTAACTACAGTCACAAATATTGTACAGTTAAATAAAAAGTAAATTTTAATAAAAACTAAAATTAATGAAAAAGAAAAACAAGTCGTTGCCCCGACTTGGTTATACACTGTACAATAAAATTTCTTGAAGACAAATTTCACAAATTACTTAATCAAACTAAGTGGCGGATGAAGGCGTAGCAAATATTTAAAACAAATTTAATCTGCCTGTATACTAGGCGGATGTGCATAGCAAATTTCTTAGCCCTCCTTTTATTGGCCAAGATCTAAACAATTTTATAGGATTTTGGTATTACGATTTTTATACCCTTGCAGAGGGTATATTAATTTTGGTCAGAAGTTTGCAACGCACAGAAGGAAGCATCTCCGACTATATAAAGTATATATATTCTTGATCAGCATGAATAGCCGAGTCGATATGACCATGTCCGTCTGTCCGTCTGTCCGTCTGTCTGGATCAACAGCTTCTCCTCCGAGACCATAAGAGCTACAGAGCTGAGATTTTCAGCATAGGCTCCTTTTTGCTGCAGGCATTGTATATCTCGGAATCATCCCGATCGGACGACTATATCATATAGCTCCCATAGGAACGACCGGTCACGAATAAGCTTTATCCTCAATAACTCTGTTGCTTTATAACCGAATGACACGAAATTTGATATTTCTGAGTTTAATATGCTTCTTGATACTTCAACCAAGTTTGATCTGAATCGGACGACTATATCATATAGCTCCCATAGGACCGATCGGTCATGAATAAGGTTTATCCTCAATAACTCTTTTGTTTTTCAAGCGAATGCCACGAAATTTGATATTTATGAGTTTAATATGCTTCTTGATACTTCAACCAAGTCTGATCAGAATCGGTTGGCTATATCATATAGCTGCTATAGGAACAATCGGTACAAAAAAAAATTTTGTATGAAAAATTTTTTTCTCAAGCTCAAAATTTTGAATTTGTAAATTTGGTATGTTTAATTTACAATAATGCTTCCGGTGAATTATATAGAGAAAATCTGCAAGGGTATACGAACTTCGGCACGGCCGAAGTTAGTCCATCTTTCTAGTTAATCAATTATTTTGTTCCATTTTAAACAATATAAGAGAAAAAACTTATTAAGATTTATTGAGGTTTATTGGGATATAGATTTTCACATTGAAATGCAATTCTCCGTGTCAAAAGGAACTGCAAGACCAATTAAAACTTAAAATTCAGTAAAATTCCTCAAAATCAATGCTATCTATGCAGCGGTAGTTCGTTTGTATTTCATTCTTTTGTTAAAATTCGAGTTCGAAGCGTTGCTCAACACTCGTTTTTGTTGTTTGTTTGAATATGCCACAGCACACATAATTTGTTCATGATAAATTGGATCGAAAATTAGTTTTCCAGATCTTAAGTTCATAAACGAATATGATTCTAAAAAGCAAATAAATTACAGAGTTTTTTAAAATCTCTCAAAATTAAAATAAATTCGAGCTCCGTTAAGTTGAGTTTATTGGATGGATTTTTCCAATGTTCTAACCATTTTATGCTCTAAATTAATTCTTTAGAAGATTTTCGAATATTGCCACTTTTGCACTTTAAAAATTTTTAAAAGAATAAAAAAATGTTCACATCGAAAATCAAACCTCAGCTCATGATGCGTGCTGATCAAGAATATATATATACTTTATATAGTATATGACTAATATGAATATACGGAAGGTATAATAAGATATAAGAAAATGCGCTAGGATATACATACATAATAAGATACAAGCCAACCGACCGAGGGATGCATACTAACTAAATAAGATAAGATATAAGTTTTTAGTAAAGAAAAAGAGAGCTCAGAACTGATTACACTGTAAAGGCGATTATAATTAGAACAAAAAACTCGAAAAGGTTCATGCAAAGCAAAGTTAAGTAGTAGAACAGCGTGAAAGAGATAAAGGTATGAAATTTCTAGTAGATCGACACGAAATTTCTGATAAATCAACACGGTTCAATAACTCAGACGAGTCTATATCACCATTAATGGAGCTTGTGCATGAAAAGCATTGTCAAGCATTACTCTCCGATTAGAAAGAGAAGATACATAGGTTGAGTAATACAAGTCCAATAGAGTACGATGGCAAATTCATATTGTGATCCCAGTTCAGACTACAAAGAGCAAAGATCAGGAACTGCTTTTGGATTCAGATTCAATTTAAGTGCATCAAATAAATCCATATTTTCGAAATTTTACTACGTTCATAAATCGTATTTGTGATATTTATATTGTCCACATTGTGATTAATATTTTCAAATTTATTTTTGGAATCCAGGTGACTGTCATTGATACAGCCGATCCGGATTGGTGGAAAGGGAAGGTTTTGGGACGTGTTGGTTTCTTTCCTTCCAAGTATTGCGTACGTCTAAATGCCAATGAGAAGCCTTTGCAGGTGACACATAATCTTCAAGTATCGGATGGAGAGCGGGGAGAGAACATGACTCTATTGAGAGATCAAATAGTCATACAGGTAAGTTAGTTGGGTGTGATGCAAAAGTCTATGTTAATCTTATAAAGAACTGACAATCGAACACCATAATTTCTACTCTAATCCATCATTTAGACTGGCGATGAAGTCAATGGCATGGTGATGGTGCGTTCCGCTGACAATCGTCAGGGTTACTGTCCAATCAAATATCTGCAGGAGGTGTGACAGCCAGAAGAGCCAGAAGAGCCTCCATTCGATGAGCGGGATAGACCGCAGAAATCATCAATGCACTCGTCGTCATTGAGATCGTCGACGGACAAGACCAAGCGTAGGATTAGAATTGTAGTTACCGATAATAACAATTTAGGTAGTAGTAGTGTTGCACCCGCACCTATTCCCATGACCCGTACCCACCAGATTCCCAGAGAAGCGGATGCTGAAACTAAGCGTCTCAACATTGACTATGGTGACGATGGTAGCGCCGATTGGTGTAAAGACAAGGATATATTGATACTGTCTGGACGACGCAATAAGAACGACAAGAACTGGGAGAACTGGGAGCGCATACGGGAGCAGAAACTGGAGAAGATGAAGAACATTTGCTTCGAGAGCTATCGTCAATCGAAGAGAGATAAGCTGCTAATGGCCAAGCCCAGGCCTAAGCAATTGGACCCGACCTGGTATACGGATAACATTTACTCTAATCGTTCGGACGATCTGGATGAGGATTATGTTCCCGATTGCCTTAAATATGGTCCTTATCGTACTCTACGCGATATTAATGAGCAGGACGAAAAGTTTTCCGAGGAGCGTCGTGGTGAGGGAGAAGGTTCTCCGGGCTATGGCCTGCAGCGTTCCAAAAGCTGCAAGGAGTTTCAGTATCCCAAATCGCAGAGTTGGTGTTTCGAAGGTAACGTTTTCGAGGCCGGTGGAGGAGTGGCCAGTGCCAGTGGTAGTGGTCCTCCCACAACATCCATCTTAAAAAATCGAACAGGTGTACCCAAATCATACTCATTTAGTGCCACAACCAAAACCATGCCCTTTGACATCATTGATTACGACTTGCCACCATCCTCCAATACGCGTCGTGAGAAACGTGAAGCTTACAGGCGCAGCATGAATATGCTATACAGTAATAGTCTGGACGAGCGTACTTTGGCCCATAGATGCTGCGCAAGGGATCAGTGCACGAATGCCAAGTGCCTTTTGGACGATATCTATCCGGGTTCCAGGTCAAGGGGTCGGGCTGGTAGTAACAGGAATCTGAATGCCTCCGATTGGCTATTTGAAGAGAGAGCAGAGTCGGATCACCGTATGAGAACTGTTCCGACTGTTATCTGCTGTTGTTCCACGGATGACTATTGCTGCCATCGCCAATCCCAACATCTGGGACCCCGGCCTAGATCGCGATTGCACTGCCCGGGCCATCATCCAGCCGCAGAGGAGGAGGAGCATATGCATTGTCGCTACGACACGGACTTAGATCATTTCATACGTGCGGAGCGTGAGCGCCTCCTCATGCAGGATAAGTTCCTTGACGAGGACGAACGTTATTTAGCCGCAGCAGCTCCAGTACCAAGAAGCTATTCAAATTACCATCGGCCTGCTCGCAGTAAATCTTTACTGGAAATGCAACCACCAAGCCTATTCGATGAGGATACCTGCTCGGATTCGACAGAAATCGATCTAGAGGATTTTAACATTGATCTGGAAAAATATTGGGAGCAGCTGGACAAACCGCCCAGTCCGATAAACATGGACATGCGACGCAACATGCATAGCAATCTAAAAGTTAAGAATGTTAATGTCCGTTGCTATAATAATGGACAACCGATTGATCTGCACGATCGGGAGCACGAGCGTCTAATGATCAAGAAGTCATTATTAGAGGGTATGCCCTCGCCTCCTCAATTGGACTCTAGTGGATCCTCTTGCAATAATGCTCCAACGAATGGCTTTCCTTTTTTTGATAATGCTGGCTCCCATTCCCATTCCCATTCCCACACCCATTCCCAGCCACATCGCCACCATCATCGCCCTGCCCCGCCATCTTATGGTTATGGCCATAAAATCTATCCCGCTGCTGACACGTTACCTTCGTATCAATATAACAATTTCTATCCGGAACACAGTCATCCAATTGTTGGTAATGTGCTTACCCAGCAACCTACAGCCGGCATTCACCACCCTTCGGCCGGGGGACACTCGGCCCTTAGTCTGATCAATAACATTTTCTCCATCTACAAGCCCAATAAATATTCTCCCGAAAACTGTCAGATGAATTACGAGAGCAAACCAGAACCATGCAAAAAGATGAATGTGCCCAGCACCCGACGACCTTTAGGGGCATCAGCTGCCCCTCATCCCCATGATTATATGCCCTCGTCAATGAAGCGTCCCTTGCTAGTTAGTGCCGATCAGCCGCACTTTAAGATCATACCTGAAAAGACTGGCCTTAAGATATCGCCATTGTTGGCATACGATGAATATGGCGGTGGTGACAAGACGTCACATCTTAGGTTGAGCAGTACGGCGAGACCTTTGATGCTTCCGCACTGATGGTGCTGGACCTTTCCTTGGTATGGTAATGGTAATTATTGTTAATTGTAAATGCTCACAGCCACCAAACTGCCGACATCTCTCTCTCTCTCTCTCTCTCTCTCTCACACACTCACTCTCTCGATCTATCTATCCAAACAAATAAAATAAAAGAAACCAAACAAACAAAAAAAAAAAAAAATAAGAAAAGAAAAAACCAAAAAAAAAAAAAAAAAAAAAAAAAGACTCCTACTTAACCAAAACGCACAAACAACTGAGACCAGGCCCAATCATCAAATGTGGTAGTGGCATCAAATCTCCTCCTCCTCCTCCTCGTCCACCTTCTTCTCTACCAATTCCTGATCCTCCTCCACTTAGTGGTCGTCGTCGTCGTCGTCGTCTTTTACCATAAAGCAACATCAACAGCCATACCATTGGAAAAAAAATAAGAGCATAAGAAGAGTATATGAATAGTTAATAGGTTCAGCTAATCAGGCAAGGCATCCCCTTCCATTCTCCTCTCTCTCTCTCTCTCTCTCTATCTTTACATATACCAATACACACACACACACATACACACATATGCCCAATGTGCTTTTAATTCGCTTGAGAAATCGCTAGAGAAATCGCAACAGAAACACAAAAATACACTAACTTTTCGAGCAACTTTTAAAGCAATCAGCAGAGCGCGTACTCGATATCGATTTAGATACAGGTACATGAATCTATATACATATACAGCAGATGCATAGATAAATAGTATTAGGTTAAGCCGTTCATACCGTGTTTCATCCAAATATCCTTATAAATATCGATCATACTATATACATATATAGTATATACATATATATATATATACATATATATATATATATATAGTGTATACCCTATTTCAATAGCGACTAAGCAGAGATTTTATGATGTTATGAAATTGTGTGGACACAACTTTTTTAGGCATCGAAAGGAAACGAAACAGAAATCTTTTATTGCCACAAAATGTTTTCTATTTTTTATACCAAAGAAACTTTGAAGCAACAACCATAACGAAAGTATATATCGAGAATAGATGATGAGATTTACATACATACATATGTATGTATGTATGTATGATAATATGCAGATCAGGATCAGGATCAGGATCGAGACTCTCTACATACATACATATATGTAAATATGTTGCGGCTACTAGACAGATTTATATGCTATTTATATGTATTAATGGTAAGTGTGCGATCCCTAAAGAACAAAAATGCTTTTTACAAACCGAAAATAAAAAGAAAAACTAAATTCAATTTGATAAAAGGAGAAAAAAAACAAATCCAACTAGATTTATATATATATATATGTGTATCTATATATATATATATATAGATAAAAGAAAAACAATGGAAGAATATATTTATGATGTATGCGTATCCACTGGCCTTATTTATTGAGAAGAAATCGCACACACACACACACACACACACACACAAACAAACAAACAAATGCAGACTTTTGACTTTGCACTTGAGAATTATAATGGAAAGTTAGTCTCGATAGAAAAAAAGAAAAAAAACTATTTGTATTTCCTAAGGCTTGCATCACTTTTGTTAATTGATTTTTGGCGTCCAATTTTACATGATGAAAAAAAAAAAAACAAGAAAAAAAAACAAAATATATATGTATATATACATATATATACATCTATATATATATATGTATATATAAACTCATATATCGATCGTATTGTAGAACTATAGAAAAGTAAAATCGATGTGAAAAAGTGGATAAAATGTAACAAAAATATATTTGTAGATTTTAAGTAAAAAGACAGGCAGACAGGACAGGCAGTGTAACGGTCAGTTTTGAATTTGAATTTATTTTTAACGACTTTTAAAATGAGAGAAAATGGTTTTTTTTACATAACGATAAACATTATTAATAAATTGTTCAACTTTTTGCTATTTATATAAGTGTACCCTATGGCCTATGAGATTAGGACTTAAGCAATTTTCTAGACCACACAATTTGCACAAACAATGACAAACACACACACACACATCCCAATACACACACACACATTATACCTTATATACTAATATATAATCATAAACTGCACCCCTTTGCGATCTAATCCTATACAATGATAAATCTACAAGTTTTAGCAATTAAGTGGAAAAAATGTATAATTCAAAATGGAATCGATGAACATGAAAAACGCCCAAATCTTATGAGTATGTAATTAAAACAAAAAAACCCAAATGGATGATAATGATAAAAAGCGAAATTCATATAGGATGTCGTCAATATGAGGCATCTAAAATGCTGAAAATGGCAATTAAGATACATATTATGCATAAATACATATAAAACAATGACTTCCCCCCCCCTCCCTCCCCACCCCCGCCACACACTCCCCAACTAACTCAAGAAATGGAAAATATAAGAAACTAATTTAAAACAATTCATTATATGATATTAGATTATACTAGAATTTACAACTGTAAATTCCAAAAATTGTGTGTAGCAAGTAAAAAAGAAAAAGAAAAGAAAAACGATTAAAAAAAAATAAAGAAGCGAATAGAAAACCCATTCCGACAAATTAATGGGAAAAATTTCAAATTTAGTATACATACATACATACATATATACATACATAGAAACTGCTTCATGTTTTTTAGTGTGTAATTTTTGTTATAGATACGATTGTACGATTATACGATTTACTATGATTACGAGAGTTGTATTCTATGCGGCAGATGTTGTATCGGAATGTGAAGTAGTGCAAAAAGTTATTGCTTCTAGAGGATTAAGAGACATTGCAGCACGGAAACCAAAACTAAGCAAACAGAAATGAATCCACACAGACACACACACAGACACACCCACACACAGATTCAAACATACTGAGCGTTTGTAGCCGAATAGTAATATAACTAAAACACATACAGATAAAAAATAAACTAAGAAATAACTAGAGAAAATAGGCAACAAAAACTCAACAAAATAACATACATACATACATAAAATGAAAATATCAAGTGCAATGTATACATATACAGAAACGAAATGAAATGAAACAAAACAGAACAGAACAGAACAGAACAGAATTGAATAAAATAAACTGAAGTTCAACTCATTTAAGCACTACATGCAATTTAAATGTGAATGGAACACTATTCCTCCACACATAAACTCCCTCTTCCCTCTCTCCCTGTACACACTCTGCAGCGACCTCCCATTAATTTACCTGAAATAAAAATGAAATGTTAAATTCGATGTAAAAAACAAACAAGATGTAACTGTTTTATTTATCTACCTGCCGTGCCCCCCAAAAGTAGGCAACTACTTATTAACATGTTCCATAGATTTGCATTTGCATTGTTTCTTTTTTTTTGTTTTGTTTTTTTTTTTTTGGTTTTTCATTTTTATTAAGTTTTAAATTTATATCACATTAAATTTTAAATTAACGAAAATACAAAAATTATGATGCGACTCGGTCATAGGTTTTTTACAATTATCAAAGGGTAGGGTCGGATATTCATTCATTCATTGACTTGTCATATACAGATCAAAAGGAGTAAGAGTAGGACGGTTAAGTATTTTAACATTTTTGTTGGCTTTTGTGTTTTTCTCTTCCCCTTTTTGCTTGTTCTCGCATAGTATTTATGTGTATGTGTGTGTGTGTTTGTTTGAGTGAGTTTGTGTGTGTGTGTGTGTGTACTTAAAACTATCACTAAACTGGTTTGTTAAACTAATTGCATCAGAGTCAGTCAAAGTTAAAAAATTGTTGATTCTAAACTATTACACAATTGCCGGGATGGTGCCATCTCATTGAGCATGGGGGTGCCCCATCCATTTGTCAGGCTTTTATGAGCTAAGGTCTGGTCGATTTTCTGCTGCTGCAGTTGTTGTTGTTGTTGTTGATGGGATTACAGTTGGTGCTGTTGGAGATAGTGCTTCTGCTGGTGTAGAGCTTGTATTGCTGGAACTGGCAGCACCACCATCCAAATTCAATGTATTGCTGCTAGCAGCCTTTTGATTGGGAAATAGAACCGAATAGGCTGGCGGGGGATCCAATTCCTCATAGTTGGGTGGCGAGGCTACATTTAACTGATGGTCCAGACTACCTGTTCCACCATTGGCAGCGGCCAGCGCCGCCTCGCGTTCATTGTTAACAGCATGCTGAGATGCGGAGGCTGCAAGGGAACGTATGGTTTCAATGTGAGAGCTCAGGCGACAACAGACAACTGAACAAATGCATGTGTGTGTGTGTGTGTGTGAGTGTGAGTGTGTGTGTGTGTGTGTATGAGTGTGTGGGCGTAGAAAGTTAATGCCGGAAAATGTGTGAAAAGTTAGACATAGACATAGTCAAAGACATAGAGAATTATAGTCAGTTATAGAATCAGAGTTGCGATTAGTTTGTGGTTTGGCATGCGCGGGGAATTGGGAAGGAACAAAGAACAATAAAACTCACATCAATACAAGAGAAATGTCTATGTCTTACTTGATACTAAAAAAGTGAGCAGTTGAACGTACCCCAGAGACCACAGATGAGAAGAGCACCACCGCAGAGGAGCATGCCAAGCATTAGATAGCCCCACGGTCCATATTTCGATAGATCTGAGTGGATGCCATTTCGTGTGGAATTGCGTCGTGTGAAGCCACTACCCATTCCAGTTCCCATTGTTTCAGCTGTCCCATTATCCTGTTTGGATCCAATGCTGCCATCTTCACCATCACGATTCTCACCAATTGAATTGGCGCCACCCGCTGGCTTCTTCATATCTTTGGTATACACTTTACGTAGAGTCGTTGTTGTCGTTGCTGCTGTTGCTGTTGTCGTTCCATTAGCTGAGCCAGTGGCATTATAACGTGCCCCATCCTCAGGCCCAGTAGGTGCATCATAGGCGAACAGATTGCGAAACACTTCCAAAGCGAAAAATAGATCGGACTCCAGAGCCGAGGGTAAGGAGCCGACACCAGGACGACGTTGCTTAAAGCACAATTCGTAATCCTCGTCACTGTCATATTCATTGCTATACGGACAATGTCGTATGCCATCGCATGCCAACTCCTTGGAAATGCACAAAATGGGCTCATCTCTGCCAACAGAAGAATATTAATATGGATACTAAATAAGCATTAGTGGCCACTCACCCAATCCTCAGGCATTGGTGTTTAGTTTCATCCTTACATTGCTCCCCCTTACCCAAAACTGTTATCATTAGCTTTGATTTCAATGAATGCTGACCATGTTCCCAGACAATTCTCACACGTCCATGGAACAATCGAACTGGATCCTCCATTTCCGATGCATTGTCTTCCAACTGGCATGGATCCACACGCCATTGTGCTGTATGGGGATCCAATGAACTGAACTGCAAGTCGATAAGAAAAAAAATATAAAAATTTGTATAAATATTAATGGATGAATGGATGGATGGATGGATAGATGAGAAAATGAATTAAAGTTTATTTAATAAAAACATGCGCTGATATATCAAACAACGTGATAAAAATTGTTAAACAACAAACAAAAAAAAAAAAAGAAGAATAATAATAAACAAAGAGAACGATAAACGATCAAAACTGTGAAAACGTTTGGCCAGGCAAATAAATAGCAAAAGCAATGGCAAAATTTAAATATTTACGCTGGAAAAATACAAAAAAAAAAAAATACAATAAAAACAACAATATATTTATATATGTATGTACATATACTGAGATCCATTAAATTGCTTTGGCTATCATACGATGATAAGCTATATATATATATATATATAGAAGAGTGACAGAGATAGATAGAAATGAGCGCCAGGCTTGAGTTCATTAACTGAAAACGCAGTAAATAGTCAACAATTTATTAAAGGTGTGTCTACAACAACAACAACAACAACAAATCCCATAAAAACAACAACAATAAATGCAATTAAACCAGTTAATGCACAATAAGTCAGATGAACAGCTGATATCTGCTTTAACAACTATTAACTACTAACTTACTACAACTACAACGACAACTACAACAACAACTACAACTACTACTGCATTTCGTCATAATTACAACTAGTCCAACTCATTAAGAACAAATGCCGTAATTATGAATCGCATCACCATTATTCCTTCTATTGCTTTTCCCATTCCATCCACACAACCCCCCCCTCCACACACACCTATCCCCATTCAGATCCCAATTGGAGAAGAACAAAGAGTCTGCTTATAACTCAACTGGCATGCAAATGTCTAGCCATCATCCCCATCCCCACTGATCCCACCACCACAACCTATCCAACAAGCGGCCGTTCTCACAGTTGACATAGCATAGTTTTTTTATGGCTTATAGTCACTCCGCCTGTCAGTCAGTACGTCAGTCCGTCAGTCCGTCACTCCAATCCGCGCACTCGTTGGCTCGTATGTTTAAATGGCAACGCAACTGAAAGTGTTGCGTTGTATTGCGGGTTTCGTTTTCCTGGCCAAATGAGACAAACGTGTTTCAAATACAAAAAAAAAAAAAAATTGAGAAAAAAAGAAGCTTCACAATCAGAGGGCTGGTCTATGTTTTGACAATGTCGAACCGTCTATACCCTTGCAATTATTTATTATAGAATTAGATGAATCTATTTAATATAGACCCCCATCAGTTCTATGGAATCTATAAGTACGGAGAAAGAATACATTATTTTCAAATCAATGAATGAATTTTTTATAAAGATTTATTTTAAAACATTTCTTTCGATTGGAAAATGCTTCTTACTCCTTCACTATTGCACCTTATAAGATACAGACATCTGATCAAAAAAAAAAATATACCCCAACTATGCAATAGTTAGAAATAGTAAACCTCAACAAGGGGGCCCTTCCCCAACCCCCTTCGCACTGTACGTCATTCCAATTCTCCTAAAACCACCTCATCGAAGAGTGAACGCCAAAAATGGTTTGAATCGGCGCGCTTATGCAAATAGGCCTCTTTTTTTCCTGTGTAGTTGTGGTTTTAGTTGAATGTGTGCGGGGGTGTGGCAGAGGCACTGGCACTGGCAGTGGCAGTGGGAATCGGTAACTTGGACTCTTATGCTGATTCTGACGTTCCCATTCTACCATACCAGACCACTCACTCTATACAAAGTGCTGACATTTAGGGTTTTTGCTTCATTTTTTTTTTTATTTTTAGCTGAAAGTGAAACATTTTAACCATTTTCAATGTCAACTCCACCAAAAGCATAAAACAAATAATAAATTAATTTTATTAAAAAAAAAAAAATTAATACGATTTTATGTTTCCGATGTGTTCTTCGATTTTAATCAGCCGATGGCCCAAAACGCAATTAATGAGACATATGGAAATTGGAATCATTCTCCCTTCTTCCATTCATTTCATTCCATTTCCATTCGTTTTGTTCAAAAAAAAAGATTCCTTTGTTTTAGGTTATTGCAACTAGTTTGTATACCCTATACCAATAGGATAAAAAGGTATGTATATTAAGTCGCTAATGTATCTAACAGGCAGATGGAAAACATTTCCGACCGCATAAAATATGGGTATACATATATTCTTGATCAGCGTCAACAGTGGAATCGATATGACCATGTCCGTCCGGCTGTCCGTATGAACATCTAAATCTCGGAGACTATAAGAGCTAGAGCAACCAACTTTGGTGTCGACATCCGTCTAGTGTCTACGCGGATAATATTTGTCTAAATATTCCGCAACCGCAACTTAATCAAAACAAATAATTGAAGTAAAATTAAAAGTATCATAACACACTTAATTATATGGCCAAATTATACCAGATGACAAAATATCATTGAAGTCGGATAATAAATATCGGATATACATATGTACATATGTATACGTATAAACGTTTTGCATCGAGATGTCAAGTGCAGCAGCGGCTGCTATGAGTGAGCGAGTTAGCACGCGTTCCTTGCTAACTTACTTGATAGGAGCAAGAGAGAAAAGAAGCATTCACTATTTCGGGTTGTTTAGAGAATTTTTTAACAAATTATACTTCAAGTAGGCGGCAGTGATGAGACAGACATGCTTGATTAATTCGTGAATTGTTCGTCTTATTGTTCGGATTCCCGTCTTATCTTGCGCTACTTCAACGGACTCGGACATCATGATTTTGGGTAAGAATATGTTTTACTTGTTCAATTCCACGTAATTAGAGATATTTTTTAAAGTCAAATTGTCGAACCACAAAAAAAGTGCATACATACACCTATATTATATAATTGCGACTAAAAAAAAAAAAAAAAAAAAAAAAAAAACAATGTCAAGTTAAAATTTATATTAAAATTCAATATGTCATGGAATGTAACCAATTATATCACAATTGGTGATTGTTCACCAAGTAATTTGACAATGAAATTATAAAAAATTGCAAAATGAAATGCATTTGATATACTTATTATACAATATTTCCAAAGATTAATCAATTTATATAATTGTGCTAGAAATATATATGTAATTGGATTCCCATCTACGTATGTATACATATCCAATTCCCCGACATTCTACTCGTATTTGGTTTATCTACGCACTTTGTTTTTGCTCTATTAGTTACACTGTACATACAATTAAGTTACTAATTCATTCAAAGAGCTCAATGGTTAAACTAAAAAAAAAAAAAAAAAACCCCCCCCACCCACAAAGCACTTGATTTCTCACACTTTAATGCGATGGCTGAGCATGCGCAGCAGAAAAAGAATCATTGTATATATGTACATAGGAACGGAAGGTGAAGAAAATGGCAAAGTCCCACTAATTACACTCCAAGTCCAAGTAGCAGGGAGAGTTCACCTAACCTTGCTGGAGATCTGCTTAAATATATACACAATACTTACAATATTCAATGGACAGGTGCGTCCCACCAATGTGGCTGCTGATGCTGTTGCTGTTGCCGTTCCCGTGCTATTCAGTCGCCCCATAAGCGTTGACATTTCCGTCAAGCTGCCTGATGACTGTCTGGATTTTGCTATGCTAACAGTAGCCGGCATTATATTTGACGATGATGACGATGATGATAATGATGATGATGGGATGGTTCCGATGCTGCCAATATTGTCATCATTCGAGGGCTGTTGTGTGTGACGCAACTTGGGCAAAATGAGACGGACAATGAAACCATAATTGGGTGGAGCACTCAATATTCGTGTACATGTTGAATGCTGGACACCAAAGCTACCCGGTTTCAGTTCTATAATGAGACTAGACTCTTTCCCCTCGCTTTCAATGAAATGCTCCGGCTGGGCACTGCACAATGGCTTGAATGTGGGATGTGACAGCAGATCACCTGGAAATAATAGAAAATAGAAAACTAAATGAATTTAGTGACAAAAATTGTTAAGTTGGTAAGTGGAGCAACCACACAAAACCAGACAAATGAAAAATGGAAGAGACTCGCCTTGTAGCCAAATTTACAATCATCTGTTAATTTCTAGCACATATATCAGACATTGGTTTTGGGGTATATACATACATACACATGTATATTATATATGTATACGAGTATATACATATAAGTATGTACATATGGATGTATATTCGAAAAGCATGCAGTGTTGTCAATCAATAAATAACCGATGGCGTCTAAAAATAGTTTCACTGTGTGAATTGGTAGAAATGAAGATGAAATTTCGGTGAAATGATGTCTGTTATCGCATATCGAACAAAATGAAGATGCACGAATGACCAAATCAATGGAGAATGGAAAATGGAGAATGGAGAATTTCACGTTCGCAATACTAAAACTTAATTAAATTTGACATATTTGTGTATATAATTGAATAACGTTGGGAAAAGCAAAGGCATCGCAACACCTATCTGATATTGAGACATACATACATATGTATGTATATACACTTGAAAAAAAAATTACATACGTACATACTTTCATATATGAAATTCTACTTAAAATTGCACTCTTTGAGTGGATTTCTATGTTAAAACACTTTGAAAAAATACCGACTAAATGGTAAATTCTATGGATTGGGTTAGTAATACTAACTAATGCTAATTATAAAGATTTAACTGCTGATGAGAGGGAAGCTATCCCTTAGGGAATATGATGGACTCCAAAATAACAAAAGCGTCACTCAAAATCTACTGTGTATGAGAGAGAAGCTCAGTGACTTGGAGGCAAACCTATGTATGTATGTTTTTTTTCCAGTGCATGTCTATCTCTAGAAACTAGAGAGAGGAGTGAAGTGGCATGGTGGGAAGGGGGGGTCTTCTCCTCTGTTCAATTATTATTTTGCACTCGCATTTGAACTGTACGGCTCAGAGGTTAAAGATGTACGCACACATACACAAAATTGCGTCAATTAATAAACACACACACACACACATAGATACATACATGTAAGTAAATCATAAGAAAGAAAAAAACAGATCAAAAGAAGCAGAGATGGACTGAGAAAGAAAGAGCCAGATAGAGAGAGAGAGAGAGAAATAATTTTTGCCTCTTTTTCATTTGGGATGTAGGAAAACTACTTTTGCATTATATTGTATTATAATATATTCTGGGTCACTGACTGCCACTGGCAGCACACACTCACACACACACACACACACACTCACCCATCCATCTACATACATGCATTATTATAACTATTATTGCAACATTTTATTATTGTGTTGTTGTTGCTGCGGCCGCCCTCGCTTAAATATAAGTACGTACATATGTATGTATATGTGTGTGTGTGCATGAATTTTGCAATTGCCGCACTCAGCCACAGTTTGGACTATTAAAAATGAAATTCACTTCATTCGCTTGCCCATGCAAAAAAACAACAAAAAAAAAACAATTTGCATTCGTTATTGTTTTTTTCTCTTGTTATTGTTTTTGTTTTTGTTTTTGTTTTTAGCCCAGCTAATTCACATTTCGAACTTGACATTAATAGACAAGTGGCCGATGCTGACGCTGACACACGTGCTGCACTTTAATCATTTATGGCCAACTGAGGAGAGAGAGGGGGAGGGAGGGGCGTTCACTGGAAAAAATGCATTTAAACACTAAATGCATATATACATAAGTAGATACATATGTATGTACATACATACATATACATACAAGTAAACTGTAAAGATAAAATGATTCTAATCTATATAAACATAATTATATATCATTTCCAATGGCAATTCCATGCTTATTTAATGAGATAAACCGAAGAGTTAAATGAAAATTCTAAATGATTCTTTAATACTGAAATTTTAATATTAAACTTGTTAGATGAAAGTAATTTGAACAATCTGACATATCATTTAAAATCTGTTCTAATTGAACAAAGTGAATCAAAGTGAGATCTGCAAATGAGAAGTAAAAATTATGGGAACATTACATATTTTTGTTTATAATCAATATAAATCAATATCAGCTGTTTTATTTCCCATTATAGCCAAGTCTAACAAGCCACTAGGCTAATAAGTTTTTCATTCAATCAAATACATAATATGACTAATAAGAATGAGTCACCTTTTAGCATGAATATAATTTCGCAGCACAGATCAGTCAATAATAATGCTTTTGTTTTTAAATATAAATAAAACGAGTTTCTCATTGATAAAGAATAACTTAACTTAATTTTGATTGGATTATTAAATTGTGAAGTCCTATCAGAAAGTTGGCTTTATCTTCACATTAGGATTTGATTTTTGTATTTCTATAATTTAAAAATGAGATATAGAATTTTGGCAATTTATGTATAATATTCTTCAATTTTCGTTACTTTTAGATTATTCGAAATTTGATTGAATAATCAATTAACGGTTTAACAGTTTTTCTTAGAACACAAAACTAGAGGGGAAAAAACCTGCTAATAATTTCATTCATATTTATTATATTCATTTCTTTCATTCATATAAATACTTCTTATATAACAGTCGTCAAATCTATATTTAATGTCCACAACTTAAGAAAAAAGTTTTCCACTAAAATGTTTAGTCCGATTGTTCCTGTGACAGTTATAGCATATAGTCGGCTGATTCTATTGAAACTCAAGAGTGACATTTCTATAGGTACGTACCAAACTTACAAATATAAAATTTGATTCCATTTTATTATGAGAAACAAAAATATTAACTAGAAGGATGGACTAACTTAGGTCGTCCCAAAGTTCCTACACCTTTGCAGATATTCACTATATAATTTACCAGAATCATTATTGTAAATTGTACATACCAAATTTACAAGTACAAAATTTAGAGTTTGAGAAAAAAAAATGTTCATACAAAATTTGGTTTTTGTTCCGATTGTGTCAATAGCAGCTATATGATATAGTCAACCGATTCTGATAAAACTTAGTTGACATATTAATAAGTATATTAATATACAATTGATATAATATACAACTGAGTTATTGAGGGTAAACCTAATTCATGACTGTTCGTTCCTATGGGAGCTATATCATATAGTCGTCCGATCGGGATGATTCCGAGATATACAATGCCTGCAGGAAAAAGAAGCATATGAAAATTTGAGCTCTCTAGCTATCAGATCAAGAATATATATATATTTTATATAGTCGGAAATGCTTCCTTCTGTGCGTTGCAAACTTCTGACCGAAATTAACATACTCTCTGCAAGGGTATAAAAATTAAAATGGAATAGAAACACCTTTTAAATAAAATTTCACTGACCTTAACTCTTTCGAAGGTATCGGATATAGAACGATACTCTCTGCAACTATAGTTTTTACGTATGCTAACATACGTAAGTAGAATAAAGCATTGTCCATTCTCAACATTTCAATACGTCTATCCTTTCGGATGAGTTGAAAGTCTTAAAAGCTCCTTTCCCTTTGGTCTTTAAACTTTTTTCCATTTGTCCAATATACATATGTAAATATATGTATGTATGTATGTACATAAATGTAAGCTATGTAAGTCACAAGGTTTGTTCAGAAGTATTCGTAAAGTATGTGTAATAGAAAGCTAATATGTAAAACTTAATTCTGGTTACAATTTTATTCTACCAAAGACGTTACGAACTGCCGAAACTTATAAAATATCTCTCAAGGTTGCCAGCGGTTGCTTTTTCTTCTTCTCGCTCTCCCTGGTAGATATCCCAATAAACATAGCCAATGCAAAATGCGTGGTACCTTGACTGGCTGGCATCCCCGCCCCTTACATACACATGTATGTATGCATGTATATGTGTGTACATTGAACATATAAATACATACATACATACATACATGCATATATCCAACAAAGGTGCCCTTGTTAATAGTTTTAAGAATTAAAATTAAAATAGAGTTAGTCAAATTCTTAAAGGAAAGTGGTGAAAGTCTAATGTGTTTGTGGACCCAAAATAAATAATAGTTTTTAACTAGTGCGGAACCCAAAATTGGTCTGATTTTATTTTAAATTTTAACAGTCATTGTTTTTCACGTCGTTACTATTATGAATTTTGATATAATTTATAATAATTACATACAATGAATAATTGTCTTTTAATTCTTTGAAATTAATTGAATCATTGGGTTATTATCAACTTCATACATACAATACAATAAAGATGAAAACGGGGAATTCCCTTGTTACACGACTTTTTTTTTAAGAAGTTGTGAACTTTTTGTCTCATGTTATCAGTAGAAAATTAAATATATATATACTTTCGATTAACCGTGAAAACTGATTATCCGTAATGCTCCCGGTCCCGACCATCACGGATAATCGAGGCCCGACTGAAATAATAATTGCTGATTATGTTGATTTTACAATTGTCGATTGTACCACCCAGTAGAAAGAGAAAAAATCTTACCAGATTATGATATATGTACATATGTACATACAGACATACATATGTATGTATGTATGTACATATGTATTTCATCAAGAGGTTATGGAAATTGACAAGTTGTGTTTATGAACCCATTAACCTACTCAGTTGACAGTAAATTATCAGGTCTGGCAATTGTATTAGCCCAGAACTGTCAGTATTTTGTTGAAATAAATATGATCTATTGGTCATAACCCATAATTAGAGTTAATCATTGGAGAGTCTAAGCCATTAGCACTACAAAATAATCAGTTTTAGCCATTGTATAGTCTTTTGTACATTTTTTTTTATTGTTAGTTTTATTTTATTTTTTGATGGGGAGACCGAGGCTACCAGATACTATAGAGACAGGCCATAAAGCTTCAGCTTATGCCACTGAACTCCAGAGTTAATTGGGTTAAAAGCACACAAATACATACACACACATATAGTATCTGGGTGTATGTATGTGTGAGTGTGTACATATAACAAGTTAAATTACTGAGTATGTGTATGAAGCTTTGTTTAGTTTGTTGCACTGAGGCATTAAGGTTAATATGGCTATAGATGTGGCTTATAGAAATGGTTAACCGAAACGAAGAAAGGGCCCAAAAAAATAAAAAATAAATTTCACTCCCGTTAATAATTTGTCTTAGTTTTCAGAGCAGAACGTTAATAGTTTTCCCCTATATACATACATATGTACATATATATCTGTATATTTAGGGGAAAGTGGAGCTCCGTTTCTTCTTAATAATCTGCATACTTATTTCAATCGCTGTGTTTCTGTGTATGTGTGTAAGCCATATCGTTTGAACTTGGTATTCGGTTGGTCAAACAAACCAACAACATTTTGTTATTGCTTCCATTTGGGTAAGGTCAGGTATATACATACATATGTATATGGAAAGATGCAAACATATATACATATGTACATATACATGCATACATATGTATATCGATATGTTTGTATGTATATATACATATGTATATACATACATATACTTACAGCAAACAAACTTGATTACTTACACAGATAAACCTCACAGCATAAACAAGTAAACAATTTTCCAAAAAATTGTTCGACAGTATCTGCTGCCAATAGACGGTAAGTATCTATGTAATATATGCAAGTGTGTATGTGTTATTGGGTGTGCGTGTGTGTGTGTGTGTAGGTCAAGCATCAGCTAGCCCAGCCACTTCAATCTTCAAATTGAAAAGACAAAAAACGAAAAAAACAAACAAACCGAAACCAAAGCCAAAACCAAAAAAAAAAAGGGCTTATTTGAATGCGTAGATGCGTAGTCAATGCCGACGGTTTCAAGTGGGCCAGTTTCCAGTAGCTGTTTAGATTTAGATTAGATTTAGACAAACAAAAAGCCAACTTGGCCAAGAGCAAAATTGCAACTAAAGGACACAAAGAGAGTGTGAGAAAGAGAGGGGGAGGGATAGAGATGGAGAGATTGTCAAGCATCGTTTCAAGTGGCGGCTAGGCATAATAAATTCTGTGGCTGCCACATGATGCGAACGCGTGTTGCATGCTGCATGCTGCATGCTGCTGCTGGAAGCTGCTCGTCATAATTACGCCCGGCTGCCCACAAACCCAAAAAAAAAAGAAAAAATACACACACACATACACACAAAAGCACACACCGCTCACACAACAGGAAAAAGAAAAGAGACAGGGAGGGAAAGTAGGGAGAGACACTCGAAAAAGTTGTTGTTAAAAATTACACAACACACATACACACACACACACACACACACACACAATACCCACTGGCAAACGCCACTCAATGCACAACCAGCAACAAAAACAAGTCGACAAGTGCTCCGGCACTCGTTTGTTTTATATACACTCGAAAAAAATGCCCACCAAGTTGTACATGTACTGGTATATTGAGGTGGAGGAAGGGGAGGGGTGGGACATGCAACTGTATATACATACATACGTACATATGTATGTATGTATGTGTGTATGTACATCCATGAATATATATAGGATATCAGTGTTAAATTTGCATTCGGAAATTGTGATTTATTTCAGATACTTTTCAGTTCTTTGTGGGTATTATAATATGTACATAGATTTCGCAAATCTCATTCAAGATCCAGTCGGTGCCAAATCTTAGGAAATGGATATGGTTTTTCTATATACATATATCAAATTAATATACCAGTAATATTAATTACATGCACATATGCATATATGCATATTTATGTATGTATGTGTATACATATGTATACATAAGTATGTAAATATTCAAAAAAACGTAATTTTAAGGATTATTGAAATGTTCTATTATTAAAATTAAGAATAAAAAGATGTTAAAAACCAATTTAAAAATTTTTAATCCAAATCTTAATCTGACAATTTTGCAATACCACACAAAGAATCAAAAACTATTTCCTTCTTCATCTATGTACATATCATATCATATGTATGTATATATTTCCACATATGTATGTATAAAGATATATGTATGTATGTACATTCGTATATATTAACTGACTATTAAATAAAGTCGAAACTTATCAAATTATATCAGAGTTTGAATATAAACTTTCATCTATTCGATACTGTAAAATAATCTCCTTGGCCTTTGTTATTGTTATTGCTAATGATAATTGGAGAGTTTGATGCATCGTTTTCTAATTAAATAACAATTTAATGGAAAAAGTCCATTCCCCTAGCTCGTTTCTGGATAATTTCGGAAGTTTCATTCCACTTGTTTTACTTGTGGAGAAAAATGGGTCAACTATCAAAGTCAGAACTGCAAGGGGTTAAGTGCTTGTCTGTCCCACTGAATGTTGGCCCCATCCCATCGTTCCCTTTTGCCATCCGCTCTCTTCCTCTCTCTCTCCCACTCTCTCTCTCTGTTCTCCCTCTACCCAATTACAGACATAAATATGTACATATATACATATATGTATATATGTATTATATATATATATATATATGTACATACGTGCTCGAATAGTACAGCACAATTCCCGTTGGCCAATTTTCCTAATAGGTCAAGCGAATGCGTTGTTGTTGTTGCTGATGTTGTTGGCCGTTGTCGTCTCTTGACTTTGTCTTTGTCGCTTGTTATTTGTTTGCTTGCTCTCTGGACAGAGATGGAAGAGAAAGGAATGATACAGAGAGATAGAGAGAGAGAGACAGAGTAGGAGAGTGAGAGAGAATGGTGGGTGGTGGGAGAGGGGAGGAGACGATAGCAGACTAAATAAATAAATTGTACAATAAACAAGAAGCATTTCTTGTTCTTGTTGATGTTGCTGGTGGTGTTTGTGTTTGTGTTGCTGTTGCCATTGCCATTGCCGCTGATGTTACTGCCGTTGCTGCCGTTGCGTGCAACACATTTGCAATCTAACGGCAACTGTTGCTGCTTAGTTAAAGCCGGTTGAACATGACTTTTGCCATTCCCCACACATTCCTTTCTTTCTCTCGCTCTCGCTCTCGCTCTCGCTCTCTCTGTCTCTGTCTCTCTGCACCGCCCTCCTCACCCTCCCCTGGCCATCTCGTTGCGCTCTACCTTCTTCTAATGGCCTCATACATAAATCAAGGCAGCCATTTTGCAATTAGCCAAGAGTAAAAAAAGAATAAAGAATTGCAGCTAGCCAAGTCATGCAACTGTCCAAAAATATAACTTGAACCATATTTTTTTTTCCACCAACAATTTGCATTTTAATTGAAGGTTTTTATTTTATTTTCATTTTTATTTTTTATATTTGTACTTATATGTATATATTTTTTGTTGAAAAATTAAACCTAATTGAACCCCAGATGACATTCAGTTGCATAGCAAGCAGGTTTTACATCACACCGTCCAACAACCGAACCACTCCACCCACCTCCGTCCTACTAACCTTATACATCTCCAGAGAACTTTTGGTTGGTTCATTTTTTCGTTTTTTCTTTTTTTTTTTTCAATTTGAAGGCATTCGCAACATATGTTGATTCTATTCTTCTTTTTGTTTTTGGTTGCTGAGTTATAAACCGGTTTTCATATGTTAGTTTGTATAATATAAAAATGTATACATATATTAAATATATATATATACATATACATACATATATATATAGATATGTAAATTGCTTCTTGTTTCACTGTGTTCTTGTTGTTTTATGCCAAAATTTGAATAGTGAAATATGGACATGTGACTCTGTCTCTAACTCTATCTCTGACTCTGGCTCTGTCTCTGAATCAGATTTAGATTCAGATACAGATACGGACAACAATTGGGATCCAAGCGTAACATTTTCTATCTCTATGTAGATTTCTATTTCAATTCTTTTTTTTTTTTTTTTTTTTTTGTTTTGGATTGTCCATTTGCATTTGGCAACGATGGGTTAATTTTAATCTTTAACCCGCTGTTGCAACTGTCCAAATTTCACCAGCCATTTCTACCCTGGCCCTTTGTTCTCCACGGTAGTACCCAGACCCAGACCAGGCAAGACCAGACCGGGCCATAACTGTGTTTTTCAATGACAATGAGGTCGAGAGCTCGTCTGTTTTTGCTTTTTCTTTTTCTGTTGTTTTTGAAAACAATATTTTCTTTTCCGCCTGACGTGTTTTAATTGTTTTCTCTGCTGGCAACAACAACAACAACAACAATAACAACAACAACAACAACAGAAAGGAGTAAAACAACAAAAAAAAAGCAAAAGTGATTCATTTATATGGTTAACAAAAACCAATATAATATTTCTTAGCTTATCAGCTAAAAAACAAAATACAACAACTAAATAATATAAAGAACTTGCTTTTCAGAAAGAAAAAACAAAAAAGAATACAAAAACCATGTGCACAGCAGCAGCGGTCAAATACGGCTAAGATCGAGCGAGCCTGCAACCGGTTTATCAGCAAAAACAAAACAGTTAATAAATAAATAAATAAGAAACACATTGAATTGACAGTGGTTCATAACACATACATACATACATACATACATACATACATACATACATACATACATACATACATATATAAATATATATAAGATATACATACATATATAATATAACACATATAGACACTGAATCATATTCAAAGAAAAAAATAATAGAAATAAACTAGATAATATCAAGAAATAATTTGGTGAAACTATTGAAGTACCTTCTGTAATTTTTGGGGGAAGTACCGCCCAAAGAGAGAGAGAGAGAGAGAGAGGGAGAGAGAGAGAGAGAGCGAGCGAGTCTGAACAAACACTTATAGAAGAGAAATATCATATTGCTCTAACAAAATATTTGTTTTATGAAATCTTTATCCGACATACTCTTCCATTGTAATCGGCTAATAAACATGACACATCTGTCAATATGATCGCATTTCGTATATGTACATATGTTTAGACTTGATTATTATGACATTGTTTAAACACCTTCCTGATATCATATAATATGCGAGTCATATCACAATAATGCATTGATTAGTCGCCAGTCGGTGAAGACATTAGATATTTTCAACGACTGTGAAATACCCTATATATCTTGTAATTTTTGATATTTAATTTTGATTCATAGATAGTTACATATGTATGTATGTATGAATTCTCTTGGTTCCCTAATAAAATAATGTTATACATATACTTTAACATTTCTCTCAGTGTACTCAAACATAACTCATTGGAGGTGGCTAACTAATCCATATGTAATTAAAATCCATCCTCTTTGCTTCCTTTTACCAATTTCTTCACACATTTACACACAATACATTAACATATAAGAGAAGAAAAAGAAGAAAAAAATTGTTGCATGAATACAGTTAATTAAGCGGATTTTTTTTATCGTGTTTCTCTCTTTTTTCCCAGCAGTTGCAACTAACCAAAGGAGACGGCTGCACTCTGGACGACAATGGCGGTGCTGGCTGCCAGCAATGTGATCAGTGCCCAGGTACTGTAAATCTGTAAAATCGGATGACGTTGGCGCTGGCATCGCCGTTGTTGCTGTTGGGCACAGTTGAAGCATATGGTAGATGCAACAGCAGCAACAACATTTGCTGTGGGTAGAGGAGCTGCCGCCATGCTGCTGCGGCGACTTGGCGACATTCAAATTGATATGTACGATTCTTCTCACTGTTTTTTTTTCTTCTTTTTTTCGTTTTTGTCGATATTATGTTTCACACACTCGCACGCACACTATCACGGCACAAAAACAGTTGGACTTTTGCATAAATAACGGTACATTTGTCAAATGGTAACACTCGCGCGCGTTTTTTTCTTGTTTTTTTATTCGTTTATTTTCTTCTTTTTTTTATGTTTCGTAGTACTTCTTTCCTTTCTGCGCCACCAAGACGACTGAGATGGAGGCAGAAGACCGCGTCTGGAATAGTTTTTCTTTTTTTTAAACTTGGACTTGTTACGACGAATGATCGAACGGTACTGAGCTTTATTTCCAACCAAGCAGCTCCACAATGCCTCGGAGAAAAACGACGACAACGATGACTGAAACGATACGACCATATGGACAACGATCTCCCTCTCTCTAGCCGATCACGACATTGAGTGCCAAGCCAACCAAAAGCCAAAAACTTTAACCTGAGCTCAGTGCTCTTTTTTTCGTACCATAAAACGCTTTTAAATTCTCACATGTGTGTGCAACAAGAGAAATCGACTTGTCGAAAAAAAAAATAACCAAAATCTAAACTCTTCCACCACCATAAACACACCTCTAACTCGCCCCCGCCAATCAGTGCAACAGTGCTTCTTCTGACTCATGGAGCTTACGGCGTCAAACGGATTTTGCATTTTTTTCTTCTCTGTCTCGCTTTTTTTTTGTTGTTTGTTTTTTGCATCTGTTTTTGTATTTTTTTTTCTTTTGTTGGTGCTTTGCTTTCTTGTTTTTGGGTTTTTTCTTTTGGTGGTTCTGTAACCCAATTTTCAAACGAGTAAAAACGAAACAAGGCAAAAAAAATAAAGTGAACGAATGCATGTGGAAAGGAGAATACGAAAAATTACAGCAAGAGGCGTTCACAAGAAATCGAAAACAGTTCAAACAACATAAGCCAAAAGGGATGAGCACACAAATATCTAGTTTTCTATATAGAATCTGATGAATGCTTGAGTAGACATGCCAGAAAAACAAATTGGTATTGACTCAAGGACAAAGAGAGCATAGGGAGGAATGGGAAAAGAAAAAAAGGGGCCAAGACTAGGAGTGAAAAGCAGTCACGAAAGTGGGTTAAAACGCAGCTCAGATCCCTGACTTATGTTCAATTTTAGTTAACGAGGTATGAATGATATGCATGCAAAATTTTTTAAATTTGAATAAAAGGAAATAAGAAAATATTTCTGCGAATAGTAAAAATAAACTGGAAAATAAATAAACTCTGAACGGAATGAAATGAAATGTGGCATCAATTTAAGTTATAATTTGGAATGTTAAATGTTAAATTTATCAAATGCAAATCATAAATCAAATTGAGTTCTTAGTTCATCTTTAATATACTTTTACTAAATACTTTTCAAAAACTATTTAGTACTTTTTCCTATAGTTCAAAGTCCCCAAAATTGTGCTTTATATTAACTTGGTAACAAAATTTTGTTTAAAAAAGCCAAACATACATTAAACTCTCGAATATTGCATAAGGCAAAATATTTATAAAAAAATAAACGAGAAGGGAAAATGAAGGGAGGGCGCCAAATTCCTCCTCTTGCCTCTCCTGTTTATCCTCATAACAGCAATTGGCTGCTGCTGCTGCTGCTGTTGTTGCTGGTGGTGGTACAATTTATGTTGCTGCTGTCGTTGCTGTTGCTATTGCTGTTCGTCACTCCATCAACAACAACTCAGCCGGTATGGCCAACATGAAAAACCTGGCATCATTTATTAGTTTTACTTTATGCTTTTTGCCGTTTTTTTCTTATTGCTGTTATCGCTGCATTTGGCCGTTTGCCAGTCTAGTCGCTTGAGCTGCAGTTGTTGTTGTGCAGCTAAAAATAAACTGCATGTAATTATAGCCACTCAGCTTGGGTACCACGACGACTTGTTGCACTTACATAGCCATGCCCAAAAAAAAACCGAAGACCAAACCAGCCAAGCAACTAACTAACAATATGTGAGATGAAGAGAGAGCGAGAGCAACACACACAGTGAGACAAAGAGAGAGAGAGAGAGAGAGAGAGCGATGATAATTGCTATAGTTGAAGAGACATCAAAAAAAGAGAGTGGAAGCAAAAGAGTGGAATTATTAAGAGAGAGCGTCAAAGTTGAAGCGGAGCTCTTTCCACATCTTTAGTCACGTCAACCAAAGCAAATGAACTGGCCCCCACAGCTTCTAAAGCCTATGTGCTCTGTGATAGGTCACGTATGCGTGTAATTTGTGAATGCTTTAAAAAATCTAGTCCTGCTATCAACTGATATAAACGGAACACAATGCTTACGCCTAAAATCTTGTGGCTAACCTTGGCCTAAATGCCACAACAAGCTAAGAGTAGCAGCAACTAGAAACCAGCCCCAACATTTTCTTATTTAAACTAACATGGCCAAGCTTTAAGCTCTTCTTTAGTGGAAACCCAAACCCTAAACCAAACGATATACAATACTATACAAGCCCCCAAAGCTCAGAACAAGGGAGTCTGAATGCGAGTTGTTACATTTCATTTTACAGTTGTATATCGTAATTTATTAAGATGAGTGAAACCTTCACATTAATAAAATAAGTTATTCTGGAAAAGGGGAAATTAAAATTAATATCTATACATATGAATGTATGTATATATGTACATATTAACCTACAGCAACTATTTGCAAATCTGGAAAACACAAAAATTGAGATCCAAATTTCATTCATATTCAACATTAAATTGCCAAGTCCAGAAAAAAAACGTTATTTCGCCTGCACAAAGTAAGGACTCTGTTAAATAATTTTAAGAATAAAATATATTGTTTGAATTATTATTTTGTTAAAAAGTATTAAATATGTAAATTTTTAATTATTTATTTTCTGTTTTCATTATCTTGTATATATAGTTGGCTCGACTCTTTTCGCTGTCAATTATTCCATTGTTATACATATGTATGTACATACATACATATGCATATGTTAATGGTATTAACCAATATACTTTAATAATTTAACATATATAAGTTAAGTTATATAAGTTAGTTAAGTAAAAGTATCTAGGAATTTTCAGGCTTTTGAGATGTACTATGTAATACATAGATCCACAAGTGTTTCGAAATTATCGCATTTGGTGCAGTGTATGTACATATATCCAAGTGGCTAAGACAACTTGGTTCCTCAACTTGACTAAAAACGAATAAACAAATAAAGCGAAATATTTAATTTCTAAGTATTTAATTACACGTTCTAAAGTTACGATTTTATATATTTTATGTTATTTTCAAAATTATCAGCTGGTATTGTTTTTTGAACCGATTGTATTTAAGCTATATATATGATGTAGCCAATCGAACTATACTTACGATGTAGTTGTCCGATCGGAACGATTCTGAGATATACGAAAGCAGCAAAAAGAAGTGGAAAATTGTAGCTCCATAACTTGCAGTATTTAAGAGCAGATTGTGTTTATCCAGACCGACGGATATGGCTGTATAAACTCAGCTCGTCATGTTGATAAAAAATATATATGTATATGTACATATGTATATACGATGCCTATGCGTTTCAAATTTTTGACCAAATTTCATACTATAAACATACATACATACATATGTACATATGAAAGAATACACATTTGTACATACATATATTATTATAGATTAGCAGGTGTTATATAGTCATGTTCTCGAAAAACTTAAGTAAGCCATTTAATATTAGATACTGCCGAACCGTCAAGTAAGCTGATAAAAAAATATCCAAAGTCTCTGATACCCGCTAAAGAAAATCAATGAAATATAACCAATTGAAATCTTTCTCTTAATATTTCAATTCAATTGCCTGCAGATTAGAGTAAGAAAAGATTGTTTCTTCAATATAATTTCCCCTAGAAGAAATAAAAAGAAGGGAAATTTATAACTCTAAATCAAGTCATAGGCAAAAACCTAGAAGACAAGGATATTTCCAGACATGTCAAAGTTTGTGTACCCTTCCAAATTCTTCGCTTTTATGTTAAAGGTAATAATACTGGCTAAAGTCGAAGTTCTCTATAATGAAACCAGAAATATTCATTAACTAGAAACTTCATTATACATCTACATATTTGCATATGTATGTATACATACATATATACATATACATATGATATTTTTGCAACTTTTATTTAAATGAATGAGATATTTTACTTTACTTTAGCTCTTTCTGAACATACATACATACATACAGTATGTCCAATAATTGTTTGCTAAATGAAAAACTGACATATGTACATATGACAATATTAACCACTTTTCCAATTTTCAAAACAAATTCAATTGGAATATATTTGAACACTTTTGCGTTTACATAATCAATTGTCCGTTTTTGTATTTTTCTTAATCGCTCTTTTGTTTATTAAACTTGTTGATTGGGAACTGTGGAGAATTCCAAATAAATTGTCAATATATTTTGTCACTTCCTCTTTAACTTACATCATTAATTTTCAGTAATGTTTATTCAATGGAAATACATATTACATACTTCGCTACTTTATTCACTGACAATTATCGTCAAAATTGTATGAAATGTGACTTTCTTCTTCTTTATTTGCTGTTATTTACAACTTCTGGAAATCCCCTAAAAATGCTTTCCTTTTCTTCTTTTTTAACATGCGTGACAGAAAACAGAATGAAGAATTCATTATATGTATATTCATTTTATCTTTTTAACAAAAATCAAAGATTGAAGCATAAATATTATATTATTATTTAATATTATAGAGAATATCTGAGAATGGTTGGCTAGGAAGACGTTCGAGTCCAGAAAGCAGCATTGTACAGAATCGGACTTAATTAAAGGCATTAAATTCATTAAATTATATTGCTAAATTGTATCATTCGAAGTTATAACGAACAAATCCATTATGTTAAATATAAGCAAAAAAATATCCAATCTTTCACTAAGACTCATATTTTTGACCTATCTCTGATGGCGCTAACCTGATGAACAAATTCTCAATTTTTTTTCAAACTTCTTAAAAAAAATTATTTTAAATTAATCTTGAAACTTACAATAGTCAAAGTTAACCTGGTGACGCAGAATATATACATATATACATATATACATACATATATTTTGTAGCCTGATCTTTTGATTTTAGCTTTATTATATATATTATAGTATTATCATCGCCAGAGTCCTTAGTAACATTTAAATGAAACGAAAAGTATTCGACATCAAAGATAAAACGATAGTTTCTATAACCATAACCTATGTATATGATATGGTCGACCGATTCTGAGAAAAGTAGTACTTATATATGTGTACGTCAAACTAAAGACTACCACATTCCGTATCGATCACTTGAAAAAAATTATGTTTTTTATCTAAGACAGGCGGCTATATGATGTTGGCTTCCGATCGGGAAGATTCCGATATATGGATGTTGTAAGAAAGGTCTGTAGTTTTAATAAAGATCGAGGGTTGATCCGAATCCGGATTCTTCCTTTTATGCATTGCAAGTTTCTGACCAAAATGTAGTAAACGGTTCTAAATTAGTTTTAAGTTCTCCAACTTGACACAGGATATATACGATCGATTATCTTGCAACAGTCTTATACATATGCATATGTATGTACAGTGGCTCACAGCTTATTTCGTGCAGCGGTACAATAAAACTTTAAGAGCGTCTACCCCCTAAACTATTGAAGATATCAAAAAAATTTAAATGCAGTTTTATTTAGTAGTCATTTATAATATATTTAAGCACTTCATTGTTTTTCTAACTTGTAAAATAACGATTACAACTAAAAAAAATGAACATCAGTGGCTTTTTCTATGTCACAGCTTATTTCGTGCACTGCACTTTCAATGACTTTATTGCCAAAATTTTGGTATTTTTGTCACGGTTTTAAGTTCTATCTATTAAACACATATCTACTCAGTGTTATAACTATATAATGGATCTGATCCCACTTGGGTACATTGTTTTATTGGAAATTACAAAAATGAGTCCACGTACAACTATTGAGCTGCGGGAATTAGTCCTATTTCATTTTAAAAATGGCGAATCCCAGCGAAATATTGGCCAAATTGTTCAGTTGAGTCCCAGTACAGTTCAATACATCATAATGCGCTTTGTTCAAGAAAATCGGGTGGCAGATAAAGGCCGAAAAGTACCGAACAAAATTTTTACTGACGCCGAGGAGAGACTTATTATCCGAAAAATTAAAGCCAATACAAAATAATCAACACCAAAATTGGCATAGATGTTGGGATAGAACTGAGGACACAATGTTCGGCAGAGACAGTTGGTCCTGCAGTACGGGATCAGGATTTTAATAGCCGGGTTGCACGAAAAAAGCCATTCATAAATGCCAAAAACCAGAAGTGTCGACTTAAATTTGCCAAGAATCATGTTTCACGTCCAATTTCTTTCTGGAACGAGGTAATATATGCTGATGAATCCAAATTCAATATCTTTGGGTCGAATGGGATGCAATATGTTTGGCGCCAACCAAATATGGAGCTTCGAAATAAAAACTTAAAGCCTACTATGAAGCATGGCGGTGGCAGTGTCATGGTTTAGGCATGCATGGCCGCTTTGGGAGTTGGAAACCTGGTCTTCATCGAAGGAAACATGGACAAGGATATGTACCTATCAATTTTGAAGGAGCATTTACTTCAAAGTTCAGAGAAATTGGGTCTAGAGGGTCGATTCCGTTTGTATTAAGACAATGACCCAAAACATAAATCCAGCATTTTAAAGTCCTGGTTGCTCTGGAATTGTCCACATATGGTCAATCCTCTTGCCCAGTCTCCTGACCTTAATGTGATGGAAAACTTGTGGCCAATATTGGGGGTAGACGCTCTTAAAGTTTTTTTGTACCGCTGCACGAAATAAGCTGTGAGCCACTGTATGTATGTATGTATCTAATGTAAGCATATGGCAAACACTGAAATTCCGAATGAAATCGAATTATTATCGAATTTCTTTTAGTTAATCTGGTTACTAATTAAATACAAATCATTCAAAATGATTTTCGAGGGGTGGTTGAATAGTTTTAGTTTGAATGAGTAAAACAATGATTTTCACATTTTAGTTGTTTATTTACGTAAATGTAACTTAAATTACAATAACTGGTAACATCAGCAGAGAGAGAATATTTACAAAATGGAAATACGAGTAAACGAGGAAAGGAATATAATGCCGCATGAAAGGGATTATGGGATCAAAAGGTATTTTGGATGAACATCAATTCTAGATTTTTGAGTAGCTCTAAATGGCATGTTGGTATAATGACGACTTTATCTGCGACGCAGATGTATCATGGATTCCAATGAACTGGGATCCAATGTGGCAGCATGCTCCAAATCCTCACTGCTGGCATTCTCCTCGGCCACATTGACAAAGGTGCTCGAGAGTTCGCCATTTAAACGATTTATGCTGCCGGTGGCAATGTCGTACATAAAGATTTCCTGCTCTGCATTTGCATCCACCGATGATCTGGAATGGATAATTGAATTTGAAATCAGAGAATCACTTGGAAAAGATAGAATATATAATGTCCACTCACTTGGCCACCAGCAGAACCACTGACTGCAATTCCAAATCCGTTCGCGATTCTTTCTCTAGCCACCGTTTGAAATTATCTTTTGTAGGTTTCTTCACCAGAGTCTTGATTAGATCTCCTCCCAGAAACTTTACTTCCTTAGTGCTATCGACACTTCTAGCCTCACTACTTGTCACCTGTTGCTGTTGCTGTTGCTGCTGCTGCTGCTGGGCTTCCACTGGGGCTAATACAACGACACTTACAATCTTCTTGCCCTCCAATTCATCAGTCTCGGGAATGGGAAACTGAGCACCATTGATCTTAAGAGGCAAATACCGATTGTATTGCTGACGCTCAGTTCCCACATCGACTGGTGTAACCACTGTGGCATCTGTGCGTAAATATTTATCACTCACACTCTGTCCCTGAGCAGCATCATAGCGCACCACTTTAACATCCAGATTCTGTTTCTGTGGCAATGAATTTGTTTGCTTAACCCGATCGATTTGCTTTTCACTTAGGGCCACCTTATCACCATTGGGTTTAACGACAGTCAGGACTTTATTAGTCTCGGCAATCTGTGCTCCACCGCCGGCACCATAGAAATGTTGCAAATGCTCAGCTGGTAGATTTTCCAGAGCAATGTCCCCCTCCTTGTCATAATCCAGAATGGATATATCCGCATTGTTCAGGATGCCGGAGGAGAAGAGTTGCTGACGCAGATCATCGGGCACTTCGTCAGGCAATTGCAGTAGAGTCTGAGAGGCTTTGCCATTGGGCGTGGTCGATGGAGTCTGAGTGGGAGGAGCATCAGTTGGTTTTGATCCAATAGCTGATTGCTGGTGGTGGATCTGCGGCTGTTGCTGTTGCTGATGATTTCTTTGCTCGAGCTCTTTAAACACATCCGAGTGATAGGTAGATACACTGAATGGTGAATTATCTCCCAATGGAGCGCTAATTTGAGAATTGGCTGGTTGCCTCGGCTGCTGGGCAAAGTTTGTGCTAGCCTGAGCCTGCAAAGCGGAGGCAGTGGCTTGTGGATGCACTTGGAAAACGGGTTCATTGGAATGTCCATGAGATTGATATTGATTGTAGGTTACATAGTTGCTGGGTGGGACTGGTGTAACAACCATAACCTTCTGACCATGTGTAGATTCAGCATAGACAGGGGTTTGGGCTTGTTGCTCCTGTTGCTGTTGTTGTTGAATCTGTTGAGCGTTCGAGGAGGTGGAAGTGGCCGTGATATAGTGACCACCAGTTATTGGCTGTTGTGCCGTCAATTGGCTATCAAGTGGTTTGGGAGCCAGATTCGGTGCCGGTATATCATGGATGACCTCATTTCGATTGCTGCTGTAGGCGTATTGCTGATATTGCGATTGCGATGAACCAATCGGATTCTGTACAGTTTCCGTAATATGTTGCTCAAATTTGGGAATGGATTTCAAGAGCTCAGTTTCCTTAGATGGCTTAATGTCAAAGTAGTTGAGTGCAGACTCGGGCAACTGTTGCTGCTGCTGCTGCTGCTGTTGCTGTTGCTGCTGTGGTTGGTGGTATTGCTGTTGCTGTTGCTGTTGTGGCTGGGGTTGATGATGTTGCTGTTGAATCGGATGGCTTTGCTGTTGCTTTTGTTGGTAAAAATCAGCTGGAGGTGTTGGCGAACGCACCACAAATTGTGGCTGTTGCACAAACTGTGGCTGACGTATAAATTGATAGGGTTGCGGTGCTACTTGTTGTTGCTTTGAGGGCGACTGATAATGTTGCTGATGATGTGTCTGTTGTACGGGCAATGGCAATGGTTTAGTTTGTGCTGTGGGTGCTGGTGTCGGCCTGAACTTTATTGGTTGATATGGCGCTGGTGTTTGACTTTTTGGCGGTATTGTAGGAAAAAATGGCACCTGTTGCAGCTTATTTGGAGGCTTTTGGTATTGTTGTTGCTGGTGTTGTTGCTGTTGCTGTGGCTGATGTTGTGACGATTGATATTGCTGATTGTGATTGACATAGTATTGGGATTGCTGCAGCAACTTATTAAATATTGTTTGCGATGATGTTGAAGGCAATTGTTGATGTGTGATGCTGCTGCTACTGCTACTGCTGCTGCTAGGACGTTGCTGTAACTGTTGCTGATGTAGATGTTGCTGCTGTGATTGTTGTTGGTGTTGCTGCTGTTGTTGTTGTTGTTTCTGGTAGTTGGATGTTGGTCCAAGTAAGGCAGATGGCGGTCTAAAATAATTTGAGCTATGCTGAGCAGGAAGTTGTTGTTGTTGTTGCTGCTGCTGTTGTTGTTGTTGCTGTATCTGGTATTGCTGGTAACTGTTCGGATTGTTGCCAAATAACAAATTCGAAACGGATCCAGATGAATGAGTGCGACCAAAACTACTCTCACGACCATAATCCGCCCGTGTATTGGCTATAAATCCATTATCGGACTTAATTCCATTTGTTGGAGTCAGTGGCAAGGCAACAACTTGACGTTGAATGCTTTCCGCATCATGCTCCTCCAGTATGTGTCCCGTCTGATGTTTATTCTCTGCCCCAAAGGATACATGAATTCCGCTATTGCTGTGATATTTCTCCGAATCGGGATGTATGATGGTCCTCAATGTGGTTGACTTGACTGGTGGCAATGGTGTCACTGGATATTGTACAATTTCCTCTTCCTCCTCCTCATCCTCCTCGTTCTCATCGTTGTTCAAGGAGGCAATTGGCGATTCCAAATGGAGTTTATTATTCTGATCCTTCTTGTAGTTAACATAAAAGACATGGACCTTCTCCTTCTTCTTCTTACGCTTCGTCACAATTGGCTGGGTTGGCTCCTCGGGTAATGTTTCATTCGCATCTTTAATAATGATTTCAATGATGGGTTCAGGTGCCTCCAAATATTGAGGATATGAAGCATAAGCAGGACCAAAATTGTTCGAATATTGTGCTGCAATTTTAAAGATATTAAAGAATTAAAATCGATATAAAACTTTCCCATTCCCAAACACTCACCGATCGCATTCTGTCCATTGTAGTAACCAGTCTGTGTGGGATAATAGGAGGCTGTATTGTCCACATAGCCAGCTCTCCTGCTAGCTATTTCCGGATATAGATAACCAGCATTACCAAAATCATATAGTGTACGTTTGCCACGATTTTCACCTGGCAATACGGTCTTCAAACTTTTCGATTGGCGTGTGGTGCTTGTCGATGTCGATGTCGATGTGGAGGAAGTTGAAGTCGGAGAGGATGATGGCAAGGGTTGTTTTGTGGGTTTCTTTGCTGTTTCAGTTGCAGATGGCTTGGACTCGCTCTTTGGCTTACTGGTGGCATCCGGGTTACCGGTAGCAGCAGCTCCTCCAACTGCCACCAATGTCAACGCAAACTTGAAATTAAATTAAAATTAAAAGAAAGTTTTATTTTATCGCTTCGTCTGATTCACAGAAACCAACCCAAAAATATTTAATCATTTTAAATGAATAAATAAAACAGGGGGGGGACAACAACAACAACAACAAAAGCAACAACAATTTAGTCAACACTCACATTAAAAGAAAAAAGAAAAAAAAAAAGCAATAAAAACGATGCGTCGAACTACTTGAAAATATTTTAATTGATTTTTGTGCACAAGGTCGAGACCCCTGGCCAACTGAGTAAACACTTTTACCCTTCAGTCGACAAGAGAAATATGTAAATAATGCAAAAAAAAAAAAAAATATCAAAGAAACTAAATTCGATCTGAGCGAAATTTGTATACCCTTGCAGTTTTTATCGGTTAAAGGTTTTTAAATGACTTTCTCACAAGAGCAATATACATATGTTTGTTATAGTTGTCTGATCTGAACGAAATGTTAAGTTTGGTTTCGATAGCTTCGGTTTTCTGAACTAAAACTATTTTAGCCTCATTGTTCCTATGGGAGCTGTAACTTATAGTGATCCGATTTGACCAATTCGTGAACTTGATCAACATGCACATCGGAATAGCTTATCTACCGATTTTCATCCATATAGCTTACAATCTAAAGTTTAAAAGATGCAAAGAAACTGACAGACAGACCCTCTGCAAGGGTATAAAAAAGAGAAATATGGCAATTTTGGTGAATGCCAAAAAAGGCGAATTAAAGCCACAATAAAAGGCAAATAACATCAACAAGACGAGCAAAAGCAAATATAAAATTAGCCAAAAAAAAACATACTCACACACACACACACACACACACACACACACAAAAAAACACAAATTGTGAACGACGTGTGTGTTGTCATCTCTGCCTAGCATTGGGTCAATGTCAAGTTTGAGAGATTGAGTTGTTGACCACAGAAATGAAATGCAGACAACTTGTTAGGTTAAAAGGCAAGGCTCGACCTTATCGACAAAGATTTAAACAATTTACCCAATAGCCAATTTTTTTTTTGTTTTTGCAATTGCTAATGAGCGGGCGGACAGATATGGCTTATCCGTGTCAGTCGATTGGCAATTGAGTCATCGTCCATTTAGGCAGTCGGTTAGCCAGTCAGTTAATCAGTTAGTGAGTTGGTCGAGAAAGTTTTGTTTGTTTTTTTTTTTTTATTCGCCACAATGTGCGGTGACGAATTTCAATTGACCAAACCCAAGAAAACATATTCAGGCTAACAGACAGAGAGACAGATAGACAGAAAGACTGACTGACTGACTGACTGATCCAAGTCAGGCCCACGCCTTGTCAGTATACAAAAATGCAGGGGAAAACTCAATTGAAACTTTCCCAAATATAAAAGAAAAAGGCTTCCATGAATGACATGAAGTGCAAATGTCAAAGCGATCTCTATGTGGGCGTCTCTGACATTTGATTTGTATCTAAATAAATCTAAATAAATATAAAAATAATAATAATAAAAAAATATATTTTACTCAAAACAATAGCCAGGTCCGGACTTTTTAAGATAATTAAGAAATGTTGGCAATTAACTCTATCTCTCTCTATCTCTCTCTCTCTCTCTCTCTCTCTCTTTTAATAACTTATGTATGTATAACTAAAACTAGTTGATTGTTTTATTATTAGTATGTATTCATCTCTCCTTACCTCCTTCGTTGGAGCCTAATCTTACCCAGTTACATGAATCTCACGCCAATTGCCTGTTCGTTGAGATTATGGCATCGTTGTTGTCACATTGTATATATATATATATATATATATATATATACATATCTGTGGATGGAACATGTCAAAACGGAAGCTGGGCAAATGATTTTGACAGCACTTGAAGCAACCTAAGACAATCCTCCAATTGTTTTTGTTGTTGTTGTTGTTGTTGTTATGTTGCCAATGTTGCCAATGTTGTTATCGCCTTTTGTCTTAAATTGTTAATGTTGATTTCTTTTTTCCCTCACTATTTTTTTTTTTTTTTTTTTTTTTTTTGTTGACACATATTTTGACAGTTTAATGGTTTTTGGTTGTCAGCTTTTAATTGCAATAATTAAGTCTAGGACTATGAAAGTAATAAATTATTTAAAATTGTTCATGATGTCAGGCCTGTTTCGCTTTTCATCAACATCATCTTCCCTCTCTTTCTCGCTCTCTCTCTCTCTCTCTGTCTCCTTCTCTTCTTTAGTTTGTGGCAATACAAAAAAAAAAAAGTTTGCATTGTATAACCTTTTGGCCATAATATGCTAATTATTGGTACGAGCCCACACAATCAACACGATTATTTAATAGAAATTGTCTCACACACTGACCTACACCTAATGCCATTTTTAGTATGTATGTCCCCCCTATCCCCTCCCCTCCACCATTTACCTGTCCCCGATTCCCTCTCTTCCTAACATTAGGTAGGGAGATTAGCCACAATGAAAGACCAAACTCTTGTGGTCACACATAAAGGCAAAATGTCAAAGATTTTTGCAAAATACAAAAGCCAAACAAACAAAAATAAAAAAACACACACACGCACACACACACATAAAAATTAAAATAAAAAAAAAAAGAAACAACAAAAATAATCAAATTCATCGACAACAGCAACAGCAGCAACAGCAACCACCAAAAAAGACTTCATGAAAAGAAAGATGCTAACAATGGGAGAAAGTTAAGACGCATAGCAGCACATGCATACATACACATATAGAAATGAGCCAACACACACATTTGTACACTGAGACTCACACACATGCAGTTAGACACAATTAACATAACGAAAATGTTGACAAGCCAATAAATTTGGTGGCAAGAGATTTTCCTCAGTTAGTCAAAAGAATTATGCAATGTCTAAAGAAATAGAAAAGCATTTAGTAACCGAGTGTAAATCAAAATGATTGTATAATGGCCCAAAAGAAGAGAGATGAGATGCCTGACCACAAGACAGGACAACGTCAACTAGCCAAATAACAACTAAACAACTAACAACTTGTGGCAGCAAATGGCAGGTGGCAGCAACAGCAGCAGTAACAGCAACAGCAATAAACTTTATGTTCGAGGTGTCTGTTTACAACAAGCGGCAGCATGTTTTGCGGTTATTTCTTTTAGAGTTAGTGTTGGCGTTGGCCAAAGTGAAATCTGCAAAGTTTTTTGGCCATTGCCAGTTGGATTGACAATAGAAATAGTAATAGCAACAGCAACAGCAACAGCAACAGCAATCTAACCACTTAGTTTTTGATGGGACAAATTGCAGCACAAGTTCTCATGTAAATGCGAATGCATTTACTTTACTTTTTGTTTTTGGTTTTTGTTTTTGTTTGTTGTTGGTTATTTTATTCTGCCATTAGCTGCATATTTGCAATCTTGCACTTGATGATGAACAGTTATGATATATGACAGACTATCTGCCATTGTTAGTTGTTGCTATTGTCATGAGAAAAGATTGCACACATATGACAACGACAACAACAACACACAACGAACACACAGTAACGTACATACGTATGTAAGACACGTGAGACAACAGCAAATTATTCTGCCAACAATTTGAAAGTCATCTCTCATTGTAGTATGAAAATAACCAAATAAGGAGATGGATAAATAATAAACCAAGAACTTCATAATGATGACTGGCGAATTGAATAAAGTTAAAATTAGTTGGCAAAAACAGAAGAAGAAGAAAAAGATCATGCAAAGTGCCAGCTGAAATGTATATTTCATTTAGATTAATTAAAACTAATTAAAAGTAGGATGAATGTAATGACTACATAATGAATTTTAGATACATATATCTAACCGATCTATACGAGTATATGTTCATATGTCTCTGTATAACGTCATCGACTGCGGATATATGTATGTATGTATGTATGTATGTATAAAATTTATCACTTTCTCGTCTTGGTTAATCCTTATAATTAAAAAGAGTCTCTCTTCCTCTCTCTCGGCATTGTCTCCCGCCCTGGTTGCATAACCAAAAACAAAAACAAAAACGAAACGAAAAATGAATGAGAGCCAAAGCAATTGCCGATGTCGAAATAACTGTAGCGAGACCAACAGGAATGAATATGTACCTGGAACTGGAACTGGAATTGGAACTGGAAAAGGAAGTGAGTGTTAAACTGTAACTTGCGAAAACAAACTAAAACGATACGACAAAACTGCCAGCTATTTGCTATGACAATAATGAAGTTAAGCATCATGATGATGATGAAGATGATGATGGTGAAGATGATAATAACAATGAAGTTGCTGATGTTGTCTGCTTGTTGGGAGGCCCAAAAAAAAGGCGTAAAAGAGACCATGAAATGCCATTAATTGTTGCTGTTGTTGGCGTGCCATTATTTTATTGTCTTTTAGAAGTGGCGTACGACCAGGCACCAAAATAAAGAGAGAGAGAAAAAAAAGAAATAATCA
Organism: Drosophila sturtevanti; assembly: GCA_018150375.1. NCBI lineage: Eukaryota > Metazoa > Arthropoda > Insecta > Diptera > Drosophilidae > Drosophila > Drosophila sturtevanti. The sequence continues at coordinate 1,878,361 of JAECWJ010000564.1, forward strand.
TAACGGAAGTAAGTGATGCGGCAGGCGGGAAAAATTTAGACAACTTTAAACACTTGAGGGGCAAAACAAAGGGCAACAGAAACATAAGAAATATGAATTTATTAAATGAAATGAAATGAAAAATGAAAGTGAGAAAAGAAAGAGACAGAAAATAAGTGAGTAAGAGAGAGAGAGAGAGAGGGAGAGATCAAGAGGTGATGCTTGTGGCCGAATCTACCCCAACGTGACATGAATTGGCCACAGAGTGAAGCCACCTGATGGTGCTGATGATGATGCGATGATGCGATGAGAAAGCCAGCCCAAAGCCATTCCAGAGTCAGCCTCAATGGCGGCAACGTGCCGACAAGTAGCAACTTTTTGTGTGCGTGTGTATAGCGACCCCCCCACCCTGCCTCCCTAGCCACCCTCCACTCCATTGAAGCAACCATGAAATCTTTCCTTCTGGGTGTGGGAAGCAACCAAAACTGAACCTGTGCGTGCCTCAAGCTGATCTGCATAATAAGCACTGGAAAATAAAGATGATGATGACTATGATGAGGCTGCAAAAGCAGACATCCAATTTAATAGGAAAAATTGTAAAAGTTGTTTAACCAGTCAGACAGTCCAAGAAGAATGTTTCATTTTTCTTTCTTCTTTGATAAAAAATGGAAGAAAAAAAAAAAACGAAAAACAAATGAAAAGTTGTGTGGGCATCGAGTAGTAAAATGTGACAATTCGATAAAGTTGATTCGTTAGCATTGTCATTTAATATCCACAAATTGTAATTTACACCAATTGACCAATATTTTTATTTCATTTTCATATTTACATACGAGTAGTATTCATCTACATACATATATCAATATCTTTTTGTTGTTATTGTTTTTTTTTTTTTTTTGCAATATGTCAATTGCAAATCACTTTAGTAATAAGCAAATTGAAATGCAATTGAAGAAATGTTGCGTATGAGCAACAGCAACAACAACAACAACAACAACAACAACAGCAGCATAAACAGCAGCAACTTGTTATGCAAACAGAAAAAAAAGAAAAACTATAGGCAAATGAAACAAATTAGCTGCAAAAGGCACGAATGACCAGCCATTGCACACACTCTGACACACTCACACACACTCATGTATGTACATATTTGCATAGTGTAAGATATGTCAACATGTAAATATCTTTGAAATTATTTACAACGATTGCTCAGTGCAAAAATTGTCACGAAGGGGGAAAAACAAATATGTATATGTTGGGAAAACAAAAGACTGAAGCAACGAACTCGACACACAATTGCAATTCCATTTAACTAAACAATTTAATATGACATATAAATTTTACTACAGAATATATTGAATATACATCTATCCTAGTTTCAATATCGAATTATGAAAAACTCTAAAAAACAATGTTGAGAATCAAAATTATATTATCTTATATTCCCATTTAATACATATATGACAAATAAATAAAAATAAAGAACAAAGGCAATTCTTAGCTTGCGATAATTTTGGATATAAACATATGTATATCATATACAATATATGTGTAAATATATGTATGAATATATATACAATTTATATATACAATGAAAATTATTCTCTTATCTTTTAATTATCTCGACAGACCTGAGAAATATTTCAAATGGATAAAGAATTTAATTTAGACATTGTTCTAGAGTTAGTTGCTAACTAAAATTATATTCACCCTCCATTGGCATTCATATATATACATATTATGCCCCAAAAATTGTTTTCAATTGTCCCATGTTGAGAGGTAACAGAAAGTGGAATAGAAATGATTACCATTAATGAAATTTATTCTTTTCCTTAATTTGTCAGTGAATTTTAAATCTTATTCCACAATTGACCACAGATGAAATTTTAAGAATACCCTGGAAATTTAATTGTAATTCCATTAAAATAGTTAATAAATCATAAATAAATTTTGCAAAATCTTTCAGACAATCTAAAGAAGATTTAACAGGCACAATCACATATAAATTTTTAAGATTGGCCATAAAAAAAAGATTGCCCCGATAACTGCTCCAATCTTAAACATAACAAAAAATAGTTGAAAAAATATCAAAGAAGCTAACTTCGGCCGTGCCGAAGTTTGTATACCCTTGCAGATTAATTGATTACTTTCTCCGTCATATCGGATTCAAGATATTTTAAAAATTGGAAATATAAAATTTAAAAAAAATTTGAACCAAAAAAAGAAACACTAAGAAAAAATTCGAGTTCGCCAACGGCCGGATTTGAACCTCCGCTCACGTCATTTCTAGAATCTATCTCTATCTATTGCGCTACCTATTGCGCATTGCAAGCGTCCAGCTTCTCGCTCTCTAAAGTTTCTGACGAATTCAGGAAAACAACAACACAATACAAATAGTTTTTTGTCTCTTTCTGTTTCGCACTCAGCTTGTAGTTTTTTCAAGCACGTGTTCGCATATATGTATGTATGTATGTATGTTTGTATGTTTCCATGTATGTTGTTTGTGTACGCATATATAAAAGCAAATATAAACGTATTTAATTGGCTGCATATGCAAACATACTGATGCTGATGGGGGTTGATTCATTGATTTTATTGATTTATGTCGGTGTTTATTATCCGATCTGATTCAAACTTACTGGTATGATGTAAATGTATAATTCTCATCTGTTCACCAAATTTGGTTGAGATATCTTAAAAAACAAAAAAGTTTTTCTCACAAAAACATACTTTTTCTGATGGGGGTTGATTATTGATTTTATTGATTTATGTCGGTGTTTATTATCCGATCTGAATCAAACTTGCTGGTAAGGTGTAAAAGTAGAATTGTCATCTATGTGCCAAATTTGGTTGAGATATCTCAAAAAACAAAAAGTTCTCACAAGAACTGTTTTGAACAACTCACATTTTGACCGAGGTACCTCTGATCTTTCCTATTTTTCTATAACTTATAGTTGTCCGATCCGACCAATCTTTGAACTTAATTTGCTTGCAACATCAACGGACAGAATGATATGACTTTTATTCACGTAGCTCAAAATTTAAGATCGATTAAGTATGTAGAAACAGACAGACGGACAGACGGACATGGTCATATCGACTCGGCTTTCGATGCTGATCAAGAATATATATACTTTATGGGGTCGGAAACGATTATTTCTATGCGTTACAAACATCTGACCAATTTTATTATACCCTCTGCAAGGGTATAATAATATCTAATAATATCTAAGGCATAATTAAATAACTAAATATCTGACTAATTCGATCGTGCCGAATATAAAAGAAGCTAACCTCAGACGTGCCGAAGTTTGTATACCCTTTGCAGTTTAATTAATTACATATTTTCTTTATCATATCGGTCTTAAGATTTTTAAGCTTCACTGAATTTAAAATTTCAAAAATGTAAAGCAAAAACAAAACAACAACATAAGGGATTTGAACTTGTCGTGCACTGACACTTTATTGAATAAACAAATTTTGCCCGGCTTACTAATTTCTAATTTTTCCAGCTTTTCTCTAACTTATAGTTGTCCGATCCACCTGATTCTTAAACTTGATCAGAATATTTGATCAATGAACAGATCCACATGAGTTTTGTTCAAGTAGCTCAAAATTTAAGGTCTAAAAGTGTAGAAGAAACAGACAGACGGACATGGTCATATCGACTTAGGTATTGATGCTGACCAAGAATATATACTTTATACGTTACAAAGATCAGACCAATTTTATTATGCCCTTGCAGAGGGTATATTAATTTTGGTCAGAAGTTTGCAACGCACAGAAGGAAGCATCTCCGACTATATAAAGTATATATATTCTTGATCAGCATGAATAGCCGAGTCGATATGACCATGTCCGTCTGTCCGTCTGTCCGTCTGTCTGGATCAACAGCTTCTCCTCCGAGACCATAAGAGCTACAGAGCTTCAGCATAGGCTCCTTTTTGCTGCAGGCATTGTATATCTCATCAATCATCCCGATCGGACGACTATATCATATAGCTCCCATAGGAACGATCGGTCATGAATAAGCTTTATCCTCAATAACTCTGTTGTTTTTCAACCGAATGCCACGAAAATTGATATTTGTGAGTTTAACATACTTCTTAATACTTCAATCAAGTTTTATCAGAATCGGTTGGCTATATCATATAGCTGCTATAGGAACAATCGGTACAAAAAAAAATTTTGTATGAAAAATTTTTTTTCTCAAGCTCAAAATTTTGAATTTGTAAATTTGGTATGTTTAATTTACAATAATGCTTCCGGTGAATTATATAGAGAAAATCTGCAAGGGTATACGAACTTCAGCACGGCCGAAGTTAGTCCATCTTTCTAGTTTTACTTTTATTTTACTTGCAGTAAGGGTAAAAAAACAAATCTCGGAATTGTACAAATGGGACCCGAAATCTGATTTCCATTTGATATATTTAAAATTCCGAAACTGAAACATTTGAAGTTTCTTAAAAACAACTTTTAAATTTTTTTAATTTTGTGTTTGGGTTTTGCGCCCAAATGTTTTTAATCTGAAATTGTTGCCAATTTGCAAAGTTTTTTCATACTTTTATGTCTGTATATGTGTATATTAAAATTAATTTCAAGTTATGACCTCACTTAATAGATATATTTATTTTTTCTTTTCACAGACAAACTCATAATGATTTCAGTTTTTCTTGATCCAAAAAAAAAACCCATAAACTTTCTTCATTGGCCCATGGGTCGAGTTGTGGGCTGCCGTTTGCCCTTTATCGTAATTGTAGCATAAAAAAAAACACCGATAAATCAATTTGGTAAGCGCCCTTAAAAAAACATTTATGAAAAGCAAACAAATTCAATTTGGCCTGTCAGTTGAGGGCGGTGCCATAGCCAAGGGACAGTAGATAATGGTCCAAGTGATTTTTCCCCAAATTAATTTACGATCAGAGTCTTAAATGATGCGGCAAGGTCGTTGCATAAAATAAATAAAAATCGAATAAATAAAAAATACAAAAAAAAAAAAAAAACGTTAAAGAAAAAGTTCAGCATAAATTAAAGAGGCAAGACAGTCGACTGACTAACCAGACAGCCGGAACCGGGTTGAACTCTGGCCAAGATTGGGCAGGTATTTACATATGATGCAATTTATAAACCGAGCCCCCCTCTCTCTCTCTTTCTCTCTCTCACATGTTTTACTTTCTGTATCTATCAGTTTCGAAAATGTTCATCTGAAAAGTTAACTAATTAAAAAGCCGCAAACAAGTTAAAATGCCAAATTAGGCAGAGAAGAGCTAAACCTAATCGACATTCAAGCGCATTTATTGTAGTTCATCATTAATATTCATGGGAAATGCGTGCAGCAGCAGCAACAACAGTAACAACAGTAACATCAGCAACATCAACCGCATCAGCAACAACTTCCAATAAAGTTAACCAAAGTTGCTTACTTTACTTGGGTAATCATTTAATTAAAATATATATAAATAAAAAAAAAAAAAAAAAAAAAAAAAAAAAGCAAACATCCCCGCATCATGGCCAGCGGCTTGTTTGGCTTTTGTCCCGGCCAAAAACCAACCCAACATACAACATACAAATATATATATATATATATATATATATATAGGTATACAGAAACCGCATTCCGAAATTCATATTTTTGTATGTCGCCATGCCATAGCGTACATTCACATTTGGTCAAAAACTTGCTGGTAACAAAAATACACACACACTCACACACACACACACACAACTCGTCTTCAATTGCAAAGTTTTTCCTTTTCCTTCTCAGTTTATTTCTTTTTTTTTTTTTTGGCCTGACTGGGACGGGGACTGGACATTGGAGCGCATCTTTTCAATTTCAATATGCCAAAAAAAATAATTGGAGGAGCAAAAGCAGAAGAAGTGAAAGGCATTTGTCCAGGTTGCCAGTTGTCAGTCTCAGGGCTGCAGCTAGAGAAGATTTTATTTCTGTGTGCTTTTTTTTTGTTGTTGTTTTTTTTTTTTTTTTGCTGCACTTGTCGCCGCAAACTGAACTGAACTGAAAACAAAACTTTCGGCAGCCAAACCAAATACATAATAAATAAAACCAATCAACTTTCTACACTCCACATATATACTTATATATATATATATATATATACAGGTAACTCGATGGCAACTGAAAAAAGGCAGCAAATGGGCAGTTTGCATGCGTGCGGCATATTAAAATATGCTCGGCCTATTTGAAGAGACACGAAGACCGTGGAACTCTATACGGATTGACTGCCACTGATGGGTGCCACAGACAGGTGCTGAACGATTCACCCTGGGGGCCAAGTGCGCGCACACACACACACACACACACACACACAACTGAAACAACAAACAGCAATTCAAGTTAAACCAATTCTTTGGCAATGACAATTGGTTTTTCCTTTTCTTCTCTTTAGTTTAGTTTAGTTTTTTTTTTCTTTTTTGTACATTTTAAATTAGCCATGAATTGAGATTTCTATGCGCAGACAATTGGCAAAGCAAAAACAATTTTCTGGGCCAACATTTTTGTGGCATTTATTTGACTTACCAACTTTAAAATGAAATGAAATTACAACAAACCGAAATAAGTTTAATACCAACTTGGACTCTTTTGTAAAGGTTACACACACACACACACAAAAGAAACTCACACACATTTAGACTCACAGATATAGGCAAAGATCAATGATCATTATTGAATTTTTCATTTGCAAAATGTTACAAAAAGTCATCTTCATTTACGACGGGGACTTTTGCACAATCAAAAAATGAAGTCGAACCATCAGTTTATTTTTTTTCTATCTTTGATTTTTTGAAAGGCAAATGCAGACACTGAAAGGAGGGCAACTCTCGTGTTGATTTTGTTGATTTCTATGCCGAAGATGATGATGATGATGCAGATGATGATGATGATGATGATAATGATGATGCAGCAACAGCAGCAGGAAGGTAAATGAAGATGCCAAATGAGCACTCAATGTGTAATTTGGATTCTACAGCAGGTGGCCTCCAAATTGTCTTGGCCATTAATTGCAATTTGCTTCTGCTATTGCACAAAGAGAAGGTCCAACAAACATAATGGTATTATCCATTCCATTAAATTTGAAATTGAAAACAATTTTAAAATATCGATTCTGGAAAAATCGAGGAATCGAACGCATCGATTTCAAAAATTCTATTTCAAAATATTCATAAATTGTGAGACTTTATAAATCTTTAAATAAAATGGATTGTGATTTGATTTAGAATGATCGATCTATAGTCAGATTTGGATAAATTTGAGACAAAAATTAATTAAAAAAAAAAAGATTAAAGGTATATTAAAATCGCTAAAATCTATCCAACTGGGAAAAGAAAACATTTTCCACCCCATAAAGTATATATGTATATTCTGAATCAGCATCAACGGACTAGTCGATATAGCCAATTTTTTTTATAAATGGATGGCGATTGTGGGGTATTTTGACTTTATGTAGTATATACAATTGGTACAGGGTATATTCGAATTCGATTCATTTCATTTGGTTTTATATGAATTTAATAAATGATTAATATAAAAAAAGTCCGAATAAAATTGTTTCATTTTTGGGTTTAATTACAAATTACGCGAAAAACAATTTTTTTTCTTATTTTATAATTAAATGATAAATTGGAAGAAAATAAATAAAAATAGCCATTCGACTATAATTTAACATAAATCAAAGCCATAGGAAAACTCTTCAAAAATATTTCTACTCGAAATTTCCCCTAAAAAATTAACATAAAATTTATCGTCCTTTAGTTAATGTATAAAAAAAATGTCATAAAGTTCATTTTATACGATAAACTTCGAATTGTTCATTCTATCAATTTATTAAACAAAAATTTCCCCTAAAAATCTTTCCAATAACTTTCCTTTGTACTAAAAATTAAATCTAAATTCAAAAATTGTAAATATTTCTCTTTATTTAGAATAAAAAGGAAAAATATATTTAAACGATTCATTTTGATTTGTTAATATAATGAAAAGTTGATGAAATATTTAATGAATATTCATAATAATAATTATATTAAAAAATATATTAAAATATTCAAACAAATATTTTTATATCCTTCTTAGCAATCGGATATCTTTATCTTAAACTTCAAATAATTTACATATGACAGAACATAATTTTCCCTGTTGAGAATTATTTCTGGAACTAAAATCCATAAAATCCATTTGATTTAAAAAGTTTAAATTAATTTGTTATTCGTATTCGTATACGTGAAGGCATTTTTTAAGTTAAATAATCGTGTTTTGGGTTGGGAAGGGAGAAGGGGGTGGGAGGGTGATGAAGACCAGGCAATGGCAATGCTAACAAGTGCAAGGCGAAAACAAACAATGAGACAATTTGCAAGGCAGACACACAGACACCTTCATTTCCACCTGTCCACACACTCGCACACACACTCGCACACATGTGCCCTATATCAACAACTGAGATCTGTGGAGATAGGCAAACAATTTCCTTCGCGTAACAAGTGCCAAGTTAAAGTCTGAGATTTTGTTGTTGGCTTTTTGTGCAGTTAACCGGAAGGCAATTCACACTTGAATTGCCTTGTCTTTCCCCCTAATGTAATGACACAATTTGTCAATGTCAACAAGAAAGGGGGGCGTAAAGGGGGATTGTGATAACGAGTTTACAAGTCGTAGGTCAAGCATGGCCAATGATGCCATTTCCACTAACTAATCCAAAAAGGATTCCGAGATACACATAATTCTTTGTAATTAATCTATTTTTCAAGAGATAGTTAACCATCTCTCATCTTGAATGGATTGAAATGGATCTTATGAAAATTATTTAGATTTAGTCCTTGTATGTATATAGATTTCGATATATGTATATCTATTTGAAGTATTTGGAAAATCTCAACTTACCAGCAATGGCAATGGAATTCGCATTTTTGCAGGATTATCAAAATTAATCCCAAATTCAATTCAAGGCAACAGCAACTGTAAAATTTTTCAAATTTTAAGAATATGAAAATAATGCACAATTCGAAAGCACCAAGAAAAATATTTTTTTAAATTATAAATTATAATCCAATCCGGTTTATATACATATATACATATACATATATACATATATATATATACATATATATATATATACATATATTTTATTCGGTTTCTCTTCTTTTTTTTTTGTCACTTTTCACCCACGTTATGGCTGTTATCCTTAGATTACGTATCTGGATAGATAGATCACACGACGCGCGGAGCAATTTTTAAAAATTGCAACCAGACCGAGTCGCTGCCGTATTATAACTGAAACTTCAAGTTGGCCAAAGCTTACAACTTGGCCAAAAGATACAAAATCAGACAGCACAACAGTGAAAGAGAGAGACAGAGACAGAGAGAGAGAGATAGAGAGAGCGCAAGTTGAAGAAGACACGACACCTCCATCTGGCATGTTTGCGTGTGTGTGTGTGTGTTCGTGTTTAGTGTGGTGTGGTATGGTGAGTTTTTCGATATTCACTTCCCCTCCCACACTTTTTCGGGCGACCCCCCGCTGCCTAAAACCCGCTTCAAGTATTCTCAATCAAAAGCATCGAAAGTGAATCTGAAAAACACATTACGGTTCATTTTACTTTCAATGGCAAATGCTTCGTATTTTTATCGTACTCTACTCTACTCTACTTGGTCTCTATCATTACCGCCGATTCCCAAATAAGCGCAAATCATAGGAAATGAAAAGAGAGTAGCTCTTGCAAAAAAAAAAAAAAAAAACACACACACACAAAACAAAAACAAAACAAAACTAAATTGTGCCGCCAGGCAGACATCGGGCCCAGTCATAGACAATGTGTGTTAAAAATGCCGGCTAAAGAAATGTCCGGCAAACAAACGAAATGTGCGCACATTAAAAACTAGCCAGAGCCACACCAAAAAAACTATGAAAAAAAAGAAATGAAAAAAAAGCAGTGATATAGCACAAGCAACAAAGATAAACTGAACAATGGGGGACATAATGAACTCAGCTTTGGGTTATTTTATTATCTATTGATTATAAACATTTTGGCAGCATTAAATAAGTGAAAGGAAATGCTTACAAAACAGAAGCCCGAAATGCAAAAAGAACTTCCACATTAAATAAAATAATATTTAAGGTTTAATGAGTTGTTAGCAATAGCAGCACTTTTTTAATTACTCTTTTCTTTTATGAAAAATGGAATTCTTATACATATGTACATGTATCCTTTTCTTTTAAATTTTGAGAATAAACTGATTTATCATGATAAATGCGAAGCTGGTCTGGCAACTCTCCGGCTGACGAGTAAGAAAATATAAACAAAAGAATCGAAAATGTTGATCCAAGCTGATACATACATACATACATACATATATAACGGGTAATTTGCGAAGTTCAATTCCATTACACAAACATTCTTAGTTTCTCTTCACAATCAATCTACCTACATACATATGTACATATGTACATATGTATGTACATATGTATGTAGATATGTATGTATAATCAATCATTAATGTAATACATAGAAAATGAAAGTGTAAACAGTTTGTTAAATAAATATTTGAATACCTTATTCCTGTATAATAAAACCAGACTTGTTCGCTCCTTCTTTTATTTAATCTAAGCTTATTTGAAGCATACTTAATGAAATAGTATTAAGAATCTCCTTATATCATTTAAAAGGGGGACATAAAATTTATAATGCAAATTAGGTAATTAAATATTATGCAGGTCATCTAAAACAAACGACCAAGACAAAAATCATAAAAAATAAATCGTAAATGTGGGTAGAAGTGATTATTAAGATGCATACAATAGGCCAAGTACATATATGTACATATGTATGTACTTATATACATATGTACATACATATGTATGTTCATATATTCGATACATACATACATATGTACATCTGCCAAGAAAAAAATAGCACCACTCTAGGACTTTTGCACGTCGATTTTTGCAGAGTTGCTTTTAAAATAAGCCCGTGTTTTCGAATTTTGACTTCAAACTGATTTTTAGAAGAACCAACATCTACATAAAATAAAATTTTTTTTTTAAATAATGGGTCGCGGAAAGCATTGCTCTTCGGAAAAGCGAGAAGTAATTAAAAAACAGATTTCGGAAGGAAAATCATATCCTGAAGTTGAAAAATTGATTTATTATGATAAAAATTATAAGAAACGCGATTAATTTCCAAAAGAAGCCTGAAACTCCAAAACTGGACCAGGGAGACAACAGAGAGTATCCCTTTAGGGTTGCAACCGACCTTAAAAAGGACTTGAATATATTGATCCGTATGATTTAAAAGCCGGCTGACCAAGAAAGGTTCCACTTTCGAACGCCAGACATATTACCAACCGTGTAAAGTTTTCTAAAAAATTTAAAGATTTTCCTGCCCAAAAGTAGAGGAACGCGCTATGGACTGATGGGAGCAAGATTGTTATGTAGTGGAAAAGGTTCTAGATCGTGTGTCCGGCGTCTACAGAACTCGAATTTTAACTCGAAATACACCCAGAAGACCATTAAATATGGCGGCTCTAATATCATGGTATGGGACTGTTTTTCATATAATGGTGTCGGTCCAATACACTGGATTAAGTCCATCATGGATCAGCATATTTATGTTAATATCAAATGTTGTGGAGTGGCCGGCATAGTCACCTGACTTAAACCCCGTCGAAAACGTATGGTGTGATATAAAAAAAGCGGTTGCTGTTGCTAAACCAATAAAAAAGGAATCACTGTGGGATGTAAATTACGAGTCCTTGATGAAAATCCCGGTTAAACGATGTCAATATCTGGTAGACTCTATGCCAAGACGTTGTGCAGCTGTTATTTCCAACAAGGGCAGTGCAACTAAATACTAAGTTTATAATTTAATCTCATTTTTAATGGCTAATTATTATTAAGTAATGAATTTTGGAAATTATATTCTTTTTTTAAATTTTAAGTTAATATTCAAAAAGTGTTATCTTCGCCTATTCTTTAAACATTTCATGAAGTTCCTTTAAAAACTTAGAATATTATTAGAATATTTTTATTTCCTAGTATAAAGTAAGTATAACTTTTGAGTTCTAAAACTACGAGTCCTTTGAACATATTGGTTAAGTTAGTGGTGTAACAATAATCTTCTCAATTGTACATACTTACATACATACATATATATGTCTGCTAATAGATACTATGTGCAGATCTGAACGATAAATTATCGTCCATATTTCTTTATAGTACGTTGGATAAGGGTTACTGGGTAACGATACCTTTTAAAGAGGGCCCTTAGTATTTTGATTATCAAATTATATTATTCGTTTAACCATTCAAGATTATAACAACAAAATCTTTAAAAAAAGTGCTTAATAAACTTATATTCAATGCTTCTTCAATGTCAAAACCAGTCAAAGGGATTAATTGTTTGGTTATTTTGTACGAGTGAAGCTCAATCTATATACATATATGTAGTTAAGTCATATTCAAGTCTTAGTCAAATATATATATGTATGCCTAAGCTTCAAAACACGTTATCCAAATCTAAATTAAGCAGACAAACCATAACTTTGTAGCCATAAAGTTTACTACACGCAGCAGCAACATCAATATTAACAGCAGCAACATCTCCAACGGCAACAGCAACGGCAACAACAATGGCCAAATGACAAGAAAATATGGATTTTTGTATGCATTTTTGGAGTACACAAATATCCAGCAGTAAAAGCAACCAAATGTGTGTTGCAGTCGGGAGACGGTGATGATGATGATGATGATGATGACGATGATGATCATGAGTTAGTGCTGCTCCTCATCTGGTTGGCTTACTGGTCATGGCCAGACAATTTGCAGTAACCAAAAATCAATGACCGACCGGTTTTGCATAGGCTTTCAGTTGGTTGTCGATTGGTAACGTAACAACTTTCGCTGAAAAACGTCATTCACAGCAGCAGCAACATCAGCAGCAGCAGCAACAGCAACAGCAACATCAACAATATTGTTGAAAATGGCAAAAGCCAGAGCAGCCAGTCTGACTCTTACTTAAAGAGCTCAGAGATCCAGAGTCCGGAGTTGATAAACCAAAACGATATCATGATCATCATCATCATTATCATCATCATCAGCATCATCACAAGCAGAAGAAAATTTTAGTTTCATTGTCGCCGCGGCGCCTTCTCCTCTTGCTATTAATGTCACGCATGGTCTAGACCAGTTTTTATTCGAGGGGAAAATTCGGAAGTGCAACTTTCGATTGGCATCCCCCATTCCACATTGCATTCATCAGCATCATCCAGGGAAGAGTCATGGAGTTGGAGTCGGTCGGACATTGATTTGAATAATTGAAAACCACTTGGCCTGCAATTAAGAGCATAAAACGAAATGTTTGCTTTTGCTATTCAATGCGAGAAATCGAAGCGATTGCATCCACTTGGCTATAGCTTTGGCTCCGGTTGTGGCTCTGACTCTGACTCTAGCTCTGGCTCTAATACTCTGGCTTCAATTGCCGGAAAAATCGAATTGTTTGGCAATGACTCTTTGGCAGTCACCTAACATGCTACACACATTAAAACGGAATTGGAATTCAAATTGAAATTGGAGTTGAAATTGGAGTTGGGGAATTGGAGGGGAAATGAAGAGCACAAGGAGGGGATGGGGGGAGGGATTCAACTTGTAGCGGAAGTTGTTAGAGAAAACTAAAAATTTCAACATGCACAACAAAAATGCAAAATGGGACAGACACACGCTCTTCTTGGCCAGCAACAATAACTGGCTCCAGTTCTACCAACATCACAGTTGCCTTCAGGTAACTGGCTATCATAATGAGGCTAATTATAGAGGTAGAAATAGGGCAGAGAGTGAGACAAAGATAGCGAGAGAGAGAAGAAGAGGGGGGGAGAGAAAGAATATAAAGCCATGTCCCGCATATTTATTGAGTTAATTACTCGGACAAGTTAATCGACCCGCCCAGCATGTTAACACAATGTTTGTGTGCCACATGGAATGGCAATGGAATTGGAGTGGCAAATAGTTCTCCATTTTGGTTACTACAAAAACCATCAACCAGCAGGATCTGTGCAATAGTTTCGAAATGTCGAGGAGTGGATTAATAATGGCTCTGTTTCTCATGTGCCATTTAATATTTGGACAACATTTATATCTATCAAATCATACAGAGACTGAGGATAAGCTATTCCAATTAATTAAGAATCTAAATCTAGAGGATCCATTCAATACCGTGCTTCTATATGGAAAAGAATGCATCTTTTCATCTATCCTACAGCAGTTGGAAGTTCCATCAGTTATTGTGACTGAAGGCAGCACCGATTATTGGGATTGGGATTATTCCAGTTTAACATTAATACTGAGCTGTGGATGGAATGCCGATGATGAGAAAAATTCTCAAACTTTACTTAAACTACAAAATAATAGACGATTAATCTATATGGAAAGTGATCAAATGAAGCCAAGTCCAGTCTGTGCAAAGTACTTTGGAAAGGAACAATATAATATAGCAATGATATATCCAGATTTTATACAGACAAGCCTCATCTATGCCTGCCGCAATTTCCGAACACCCAACTTTGTGGAAATAAATCTTATAGATGATCTTATACAATCAATATACATCCAACAATTCCTAAATATGCACGGATCTGTCATTATGACCGATACGGATAATTTGGCTCCACGGTCCATGTTCTATCAGGATCCCGATACGGGTGAGATGAAAATATTGGGTTATGTAGCCAATCTGGTTATCTACTTTGCCCGTAAAGTGAACGCGACTCTTAAAATACGATCCCCACCATCAAAGGAGGATATGCGTTTAACAATTCATTATAGCGATGTGGTGAAATTAATTAAGGAGAATCAATTGGATATAGCTACATCGTTGGATACCACAATGCATGAATCCAATTTAGATATCCTCACCTATCCGTATCTATTGAATAGCTATTGCTTTATGATGCCCATTCCACCCAAATTGCCCTATAATCAAATCTATACCGTTATAGTGGATCCTTTGGTATTGGGCATAATTTTCCTATTATACTGTGTTTTCTCCCTGCTCCTTATCTATAGCCGGCAGTTGTCGTGGAAAGGATTAAGCCTGGATCAGGTACTATTCAACGATAAGAGTCTTCGCGGATTGTTGGGTCAGTCCTTTCCTTTGCCCCTAAATTCGAATAAGAAACTTAAATTGATTTGCATGTTCCTCTGCTATGCCAGTGTGATGATGACCACCATGTATGAGGCATATTTACAATCATTTTTCACCCATCCCCCACCGCAGGCATACTTGCGAACCTTTGAGGATGTGGATAGCTCAAGATACTTAATATTGATTACCCAACAGGAAGCCAATAGCCTGGCGGCCAGTGCCAATGAAACTGCTTGGTCCGCTCAAAAGAATCGAACAAAAATTGTGGATGGATGGAAGGAATTCCTTGCGATGCGGGATACCTTTAATAAAAGTTACATTTATCCCGTATCCGAGGTGCGTTGGCGTACCTACCAGGAGCAACAAAAAATATTCGATGAACCAGCCTTCTACTATTCGGAAGATATATGTCTGAGTCGATTTCTCTTCCTCTCCATCCCAGTGCGACGATATTTGCCCTATCGGGATTTATTCGAGGAACATATGCAGCGGCAACAGGAATTTGGGTTGCCATACTTTTGGATAGACAGAAGTTTTTACGATATGGTCATCCTACGCATAACCTCACTTGAGGATTATAGCTACCCAGATGACATTGTTGATGCCATTGAGGTGAACGATTTGTCCTGGATATTAGAAGTGTATGTCCTGGCACTCATTGTCAGTTGCTGTTTCTTTGCTCTGGAACGATTTTGGGCACGTAAAACGATCACGAGGAAAGTGAAAAAAACTCAATATATTCGAAAACGTAATCGTTTTTAGAAAGTGTCGTAATTTATTTTCATTTATTTAGGAATAATAGAAACACAAATTTAACTTTTTCATTAATGAACCTTTCAATTACATATACATACATACATATTTAATATGAATATTAAAATAAAATATTTTGCGAATAATCTTGTCGAGGTACCTAACATATTATACAAATACGATTATTTAGGATTTAGGCTATACGGATTCTAGATACCGTGGAACGTTGAGTTTATTTTATTCACAATTAATTTTTATAAACAAATTGAAACTACAAATCTCAATTTATGAACATTTTAAGCGTTAGATCATTGGAAATTTCAAAAATCGATCAAATATTATTTTTCTCTTCTTTTATAATCTACCTATTTTAATATTCGTTCCTTGGTTATGATCTATGTTTTATTCAAATCTAGTCATTATATTGTCTTAAGTAAATCCAACTAAGAGCAAGCTATTCAATTTTAAAAGTCATATAAAGTTTTACCAAAGAATGCCATTTGAAAGTGTGTAACAATATGAAACATTTGCAAATATGTATGTATGTATGTATGTATGTATATGTTTGTTAGATATATAATATGGTTATATATTATATTTTACATAATCTACTATTATATACATATGTATGTTTTCGATATTAAATATTAATCAAGATTAATGAACTTACTGAATGGCAGATAAGCTGTTAGAAGATACCAATTTCAGTTATTAATTTAATAACTAGAAAGATGGACTAACTTCGACCGTGCCGAAGTTCGTATACCCTTGCAGATTTTCTCTATATAATTCACCAAATGTAAATTATACACACCAAATTTACAAATTCAAAATTTTGAGCTTGAGAAACAAAAAAATTTTCGTACAAAATTTTTTTTTGTACCGATTGTTCATATAGCTGATGTATGATATAGTCGTCCGATTCTGATAAAACTTAATTGAAGTATCAGGAAGTGTATTAAACTCACAAATATCAAAACAATATATACTTTATATAATCGGAGATGCTTCCTTCTGTGCGTTGCATAATTTTGACCAAAATTAATATACTCTCTGCAAGGGTATAAAAATAAAAGCAAATATGAATGTTAAGTAACAACAGTAATGACATTTCCTAAGATTTCTTTTTCACACTTAATATTCCAAGTGAATTTAATAATTATCAATTATAAGGTGGGCTTCGTTAACTAATAGTAGAAAAGAAATATTATTTGTTTTAGTTTTAAATTCACCGTTGTTTACTTTTTCTTCCCCTCTGTTTTTGTATTATCGATATCTTGATAAAGTGAAATTTGTATTATTTTGAATATTTGGATTGTTTTCCTTAAAAAAAAACACATTTCAGCTGATAAAAGAACAAAAACGAAAATTGCCAGCCGTTTTTATTATTTCTTCTAACACTCTAAGCACCACGTGCTCAGTATTCCGTTATTTGTTCGAAGCCTAAGGGCAAAGACTAGAGTACATACATACATATGTACATACATGCATACATACATACATACATATGTAGCAATACATATTTGTAATATGTATAAAGAACATGTGAACTTAACCTTGAAATATTGCAGAATTATAAAGCTTGCCGCTTATTATATTTACACATAGCGGCATACATAATTCTGCGTACAGCTCGAAAAATAAAAAATTAAATTTTATTTTATTCTTTCAATTTAAAGCTTTCATTTATACTTTGGTTCGCAACTAAAATAACATACATAATTAAATTTTTTAAAATTCGGATGTTGGATATCCCTTTTGTTTTATAACCTCCGACAATCTTATTGGCATTGACTGCATCAATTTCGCAGTGTGAGCTCGGGTTATTGTTGACCATTCTTTAGCCATAATATATTTGAGCTGTTCTGTTGATATAGTGGTGTGCATTCGAATCCTTTTTTCCAGGACAATTATAAAGCTTGCCGCTTTGTACATATACATATGTATTTATGTAATTAAACTTTCCAAAACTGAAATTGTTTCTCTTATTTGGCTTTATGGCGCAGTTTTGAACCTAGTCGGATGAACAACAATTGGAATTATTTGCATTAAACAGTGGAAAATCAGCCCATAAATCTAATGAGAAGAACATTGAGAACAAAACTTAACCTCAAATTCGACTTCCGTTTTTTGTAACGTATACATACATACATACAAACATACATACATATGTACATATGTATTAATTAATAAATAAAATGCTCACAAATGTATAGTTCAATTTGTCCATATAAGAACTATCAAATTTCCTCAATGATCCGATGATGATGATGCACTATGAGATAACATTGAAGGGTATCAGAAAATTAATTTGCATTGTTATCTACCACCTCCGCATTGGTGGTATGGATGGCGGATACGCTTGCCGGTTGTCATTGCGATTCGCTGCTATTCAAATTTGAAATCATAAAAACGAACAAAGGCTACCAACTATGTATGTATGTATATCTATATACATACATACAATGCCACTCAATTTTTGGTTTATTTCGTATTGATCCGATACGCGATATTGATTTTGATGCGGTTTTAAAAGACACTCGGATGTGGAATTAATTTGATGACTGATTGTGAAAACCCATCAAAAAAAAAAAAAAAAAAAAACAGAAAACAAAAAATCAAATCTTGAAACACACTGAAAAAATAGAGACATTGGCATTCGTATTTGGTGCATTCCATGCGATGACAGATACCAAGCAAGGGGTAAACAATTTTTGTTGATGACATGTCACATGCTTGAAGTCGTCTTACATAAATATCGTCGATGTCTATAAATGGGCGCACAATGCGGGTGTCTCAGCAGTTGGTTAAAGATTATGCAAAACTCCCATAAAATGCGCTAATACTATGGCTTTTTTGGGCCACATATTGATAACTTTACTTTTATATATAAATATGCATATTTAAGACGAATCATAAAAACCAAAAAAAAATAAACTTAAATTTTGTGCGTCATTTTGGCGCCACTTATGACTCGTGCTCTGTGTAATATTGGGTAACTGGAAACATAATGGTTAATACCCAGTGGGTGATCTGAATGGCTGTGCATTGTCATCGAGTCCACTTTTTTAATAAAACAGTTATACCCAACGATATTTGCATAATTTTCAAAAATTTTCAACATTTTTTCGGTAAATCATTTATCATATTTTTTAAGTGGGATGATCTAAACTAAGTCAAAACATTTTGCACATCATTATGATTCAGTTCCCACTGGCATCTAAGAAAGTATATAAAAATACATATATATATATACTTATATATTTATAACAATTTGCTATGGGAATCGGATGAAATCGGATCATCTCTCTTTCTTTGATACGAATTGCTCAAGCACCGCAACGAAAGTCTCCAAGATCCAATTTGAAGCCATGTAAACTGTGGCAAACATTTTTCACTCCATTTGTTTCTCCTTTTTCAATTGCCGAATTCTATTATTATTGTTATTATTGATGGATGATGATGATGGGTTAACCATTTACCATTTACCATCTCCGTTTCCATCTCCATCTCCATCTATGTTTGTCAGAAATGGCTCTGTCTCCATCTCCGTCTCAGGGTCATTTGGATTAAATGGGTTTTGTTTCTTTCATTGTGGCTTAGGGTCATTATGGTCAATACACATACATACATACATACATATATGGAACAATGGATTGAAGATATATAGATGGATAAACTCACTCATCATTCAATAAGTGTAATAGTTTAATTATTTAAACAAAACTAAACAAATCGGTTGCGGTTGCGCCTCATAAAACTTAACTAATTCGACCTTTAAATCATTATATAAATTTCACAAAAAGTGCTAAAAATGCATAATTTTGAAATACATAATTCGAAATGTTTTTCGGAGGTGTTAATTTCGTCGACTAATCTGTTTCAATGTCGGCTTACTATGTAGTATATGGTAGCTGCATTTTAACTAAACTAAAACCTGTGTTTTAAGGTCGCACACAAAATGAAATACCAAAAAGATAAAAAAACGAAAAAGCAGAAAAAGCTGAAAAAAGCAACGAAATGCCAAAAAAACACCCTCCCCCTCGCCCACGAACGCTCAGCGACCACCAGTCCACCAATGAAACCCAAAAAAAAAAAAGTAATTTATTTTCTTCCTAGTTTTTGTCGCTTAAAGCCATTAAAGAGCTTTAACGAAAAGATCTGCAAAACAGTTGCACCTTTTCAACGGCTCAACAGTTGCTTCCCACAATTCCAATTACCCATGGCTGAAAAGCACTTTGAACTGTGGTCCCCTTTATTTTTTTTACCTTTATTCGCCAAAAATAAAAATAAAAACAAAATGAATACATTGCGTTCCAACCCGCTGGCCTCTATCTCCCGCAGCGACACCTTTGCGTATACGTAACATATTAATTATGCGGCTGAAAACAACAATTCGCCATAAAGATTCGCTCGTACATTAATTAACCGAAATTAATCAAATCCACACAAATAATAATAAAACTGAAATGGGCACAAACTCATTGGCCGAAGGAAAAATGAAAGTAGTTCAAAATTCATCTCTTTTCCAAAAATTAGAATTAAAATGAAATCTACGAAAGTATCCAACAAAATGCTGTTGCATGTCAAAGACCAAAAGACAACTACAAACATATATACATACATATGTACATACATACATACATACATACATACCTCCAAACAAACAACAAAATTGTTCATCATTTTGTGTCTTTCTTTCATTTTTTTTTTTTTTTGTTTTTGTTAAATAGGAAATCCATTTTGTTTCGTTTTAACAACAAATGAACATGCAATTTGTGCATTAAGCGGCAACAAAAGTGTCAAGTGTGACAGTTTTTATTCGAGCTCCAATCCAAATCCAAATCCAACTCCCAATGCCAGTCCACAGTCGTAGTCCCTTTCGTTTTCTAAGTTACCAACAGAGTGGAGATATTCGAGTGGAGGAAACTTGACAAGTATACTCTTGATGTAAATTTCCGCTATTTCAGATATATAATTATAATAACAATTAGAGCAAAATGACGGGTAGGAAATATTTTTGAGTCATTTAAAATATTAACATTATTTGGAAGCATAAAAAAAACATGCAGAAACAGTCCGACGCAGAAAAGTAATCATAAATTCAAGACCACAAATACGTACATACATATGTACATATTTGTATATATGTATATGTATATGTATATGTATATGTATATGTATATGTATATGTATATGTATATGTATATGTATATGTATATGTATATGTATATGTATATGTATATGTATATGTATATGTATATGTATATGTATATGTATATGTATATGTATATGTATATGTATATGTATATGTATATGTATATGTATATGTATATGTGTATGTATATGTATATGTATATGTATATGTATATGTATATACATATGTATGTACATATGTACATACATATATTTGACTAGGATCAATAGCCATCTGTCCGTCTATTGATAATACTCCCTCAGTTTCTACTAGGCAATTTAAATACAGACGGACTATAGGCTACACATCAACTTATGTTTAACTTCAGTTCATGAAATAGTCTATACCATAAATATGTATGCATATATGTACATATGTATGTATGAATGTATGTATATGTGGAGCAAACTTTATTTTATATACTTATGTACATATGTAGCTATTAAGTTAAAGTTAACATCGAAAATTAGGATACAATAATACAAAATAATGCTCTCATATCTCTGCGTACACCCTCAAAGAGATCTAAATTTCTATTTTCAGTTTGATATATGTATATAATGCACTTTTTGCAATGCTTCTTTTTTTATATATGTACATACATTGTACATATATACATACATAACTCTTTATTTAATTATAAAGCTTTCCATGTGTTTTTTTAATCCTAAAAACAATCTACATACATATACACGGCCAGGATTGAACACACGCCCACCAAACTTAAATATCGCTATTTCGGTATACGTACATACTTACATACATACATACATACATACATGTAAACTGTTTCTTGACAAACTATATGTATAAACGTATTGAATTGGCTGCATTTGTACATACGTATGTATGTCTATGTAGATACTTACATACATTAATACTGATGCTACTGGGGGTTGATTCATTGATTTTATTGATTTACATTCATATGTACATATGTCGGTATGACCGAGGTACCTCTTCCTATTTTTCTATACCTTATAGTTGTCCGATCCGTTAACCCTGATTTAGATCAAGGATTAATGAACAAAATTATATGACTTTTATTCACGTAGCTCAAAATTTAAGTTCGATTTAGTATGAAGAAACAGACAGACGTTCATATCGATTTGGGTGTTGATGCTGATCAAAAATATATATACTTTATGGGGTCGAAAACGATTATTTCTATGCGTTACAAACAATCAATTTTCTTGTACCCTCTGCAAGGGTATAAAGATTAGCTGAGTTTTGGAGCTTTTTAGTTTAAAACTCCCGCACATTTGTTTGCATTTTTCAGCACTGAACCGCATTACAGACAATCGATAAATGTAGAAAAACACTTGCTACGATATTATAGTGTTTTTGGCACTGGTCCACACTATACTGGAACTAAATGAGACTAACAGAACTAAAGAGACTACGAAGAGAAAAAAGTGAGATTAACAGAAGAGAATAATTGAAAATTGAAATTAACAGAAGAGGTACAGTGGAAACTTAAAATTTATTTGTGTTTTCTTCTATCTTATGTTATTTTCTTACAAGAAAAGTTAAAAATTTAAACTTATGAGTGTGATTATTTTTTTAAACAAATATAAATCTCTTTCAATTCAATTTCAAATTTATAATTAATATTTCATATTTTCATATTATTGAAGAATAATAAATCTCTTTCAATTTCAAATTCATAATTAATATTTCATATGGTTCATAATTCATATTTCATATTTAATTTCATGTTTTATGTATGTATTATATTTAATACAAAATGCACAATATTTCATATATATACAATTAAAACAAAATGCAAAATATTTCATATATGTATACAATTGATTTAATGCTTTTCATTGCGCTCCACATTTCATATATGGACATGCATACTTGGAATAACGAGCCAAGAGTTTTTTACTAGAAATGGGGTGCGATAGTTTTCCAAGCAATTTTGTTTTTAAATAAGCTAGAATTAGCCTTAAATAGGCTAAAATGGGAACACTGGTTAGCAACCAATGAGAGGGAGAGAGAAAAAGAGAAGCCACAGTTTCTCTTTAATCAATAACAGAACCAAATGAGACTAACAGAGGCGATTAACAAAACTAAATGAGACTAACAGAACTAAATGGGACTAACAGCATTAAAGAGATCACGAAGAGAATAACACGAGGTTAACAGAAGTGGTACAGTGGAAACTTAAAATTTATTTGTGTTAAATAAGCTAGAATTAGCCTTAAAAAAGCTAAAATGGCAACACTGGTTAGAGGGAGAGAGAAAAAGAGAAGCAACAGTTTTATAAAAATACTAATAATAGTTATTGTTGTTATTGGGCGATGGCGGCGAGGGAGAGAGTGTTTATTTTATTAAACAAAAATAAATCTCTTTCAATTCACCGTTAGAATATATTTTAGTCTAGTTTAAGCCACATCAGAAGCAGGGGGTGCACTACTCAATTCGCTAAAGCTGGAACTGGATCTGTCTATATACATATATACATATATGTATATGTAAAATAATAATCATTTTGCATGTGGAGCCGTGACAAATGAAGCTGGCATAATTAGAAATCAAGTAGTCAACGTCGCGTCGACACGTAGATTGAGTAGGAGCAGTACCAGCCCCAGTGACCATCGCTACCTCATCTGGTTACCATAGTCATAGACGAAAGGAACCGAACTATCATTCCCATTCTCGCCCACGCCATCTGGCCCATCGAAAGGAAAAACCATGCTGCCTCGGTTTCGCTCCTTCTATGGTAAAATAATCATATTCTGCCTCATCGTCTTGTGCTTTATCCTGTACCATAAGGTACAGACAAGTGGTGACGATGACACTTCTCCAGCATTGGGTCGACCTGCTGCCCTCCGTGGGCATGGACGTGACAAATTCAACATGTACAGTGATAGTGAAAATGAGATTGCCCGACCAGCCACCAGATCCCCATACGAGCAGAGTATAATGCTTGACTTGTCGAAACAACGGTCAGGATTGGGTGACGAAGGCGTGGCCGTCCATCTGTCAGGTAGTGCCAAGGAACGCGGCGACAAGATCTATAAAAAGATTGCCCTCAACGAGGAGCTAAGTGAACAATTGCCCTACAATCGTTCCGTTGGTGACCATCGCAATCCTCTGTGCGCGAACCAGCGCTTTGACTCCAATTCATTGCCCACTGCCAGTGTGATCATCATCTTCTTCAACGAGCCCTACTCCGTTCTATTGCGTACAGTGCATAGCACTCTAAACACCTGCAACGACAAGGCCCTGAAGGAAATTATCCTTGTTGATGATGGCAGTGACAATGCCGAATTGGGTGGCAAACTCGATCACTATATCCGCACACGATTTCCCATTGGCAAGGTGACTGTGCTTCGTCTTAAAAATCGGTGAGTAGTGGGGAAAGGAAAATCATAGTGGGGGGGGGGGTAACTTGGCCCACATCACAATGGTAACTGGCTAGGAAAAGTTCAATTCAGCAAATCGAATCGCTTATGGGCTTTTTGATGATTTGAATAACTCGTTTGGGCCTTCTTCTTTGCCAGAACCGTCAAAAACACATTTGGAAAAGGCCAAAAAAAAAAAAACCAAAATGCAGAGAAGAAGCAAACATAAAACCAGTTCTTCAAATAAAACGATTATTATGTGTGTTTCTTTTGTGGCTTATGCACACAGATATACACTCATACACGTACATACATATGGATATCTTTCACTCGATCTGTCAGCGTCTGCTGGTTATTACACTAAGCAACAAGAAAAGCTATTCCATATCCCACAAATATCGAGATATCGGAATAAATTATAAAAAGTCGAAATACTATATACCATGCATACAATAAAACTATTTATTCAATTTTAAATACATATGTATGTAGCAAGACATTTCCAATCGAATTTGTTGTTGTTCAGTGTAATTTCATGTCGTATCTTTTTGGCATTCTTCGAAGGTTATCGTTTGACCCAATAATTTTGATTTCTTTTACCTTTCTGGTTTTTTTTTCGTTATTTTGTCGTTTGTCTCTTGTGTGTCTCTTCAATCTTTGCTTACAACTTACTCGATTAGCTAAAGAAAGTTTTTGAATTTAATCGTCTTGCTCACCTTTTACTCAAATCGCAGGTTGGGTCTGATTCGTGCCCGTTTGGCTGGAGCCCGCATAGCTACCGGCGATGTGTTAATCTTTCTGGATGCACATTGCGAGGGTAATGTGGGATGGTGCGAGCCACTTCTAGACCGGATTAAGGAATCTCGAACTAGTGTCCTAGTTCCTATTATCGATGTAATTGATGCAAATGACTTTCAGTATAGCACCAATGGATACAAGGCCTTTCAAGTTGGTGGCTTTCAGTGGAATGGACACTTCGATTGGGTCAATTTACCGGAGCGAGAGAAACAGCGTCAAAGGCGAGAATGCAATCAGGCGCGTGAGATCTGCCCCGCCTACAGTCCCACAATGGCTGGGGGCCTGTTTGCTATTGATCGACGCTACTTCTGGGAGGTGGGAAGCTATGACGAGCAGATGGATGGCTGGGGAGGTGAGAATCTAGAGATGTCCTTCAGAATCTGGCAATGTGGTGGCACTATTGAGACCATACCTTGCTCTCGAGTGGGACACATCTTCCGAGATTTCCATCCGTATAAGTAAGATAATCGTTTACTCCGTAATTAACTCATAGGATTAAACTTATTTTTTTTCTTGTCGATATAGATTCCCAAATGACCGTGACACTCACGGCATTAACACGGCTCGCATGGCTTTGGTTTGGATGGATGATTACATCAATATATTCTTTCTTAATCGACCCGATCTAAAGTTCCATGCAGATATCGGTGATGTCACGCATCGAGTAATGCTAAGGAAAAAGCTACGATGTAAGAGCTTCGATTGGTATCTGAAGAATGTCTATCCCGAGAAGTTTGTACCCAATAAAGATGTCCAATTCTGGGGCAAAGTGAGAGCAGTCAATGGGAATCTGTGTCTGGACGATCTTCTGCAGAATAACGAGAAGCCATTCAATTTGGGTCTTTATCCCTGCGGTAAAACGTTACAGAAATCGCAGCTCTTCTCCTTTACCAACACCCAGGTGCTGCGTAACGAACTGGGCTGTGCCACAGTCCAGCACAGTGATTCGCCACCACGTCGCGTCGTGATGGTTCCATGTAGTGAAAGCGATAAGTTCAATGACCAGTGGAAATATGAGGACCAGCAGCTGATACACAGCAATACGGGCTTATGCATCGATCACCAGGGTCTCAAGAATCTTGATGATGTCCTTGTAGCGCCTTGCGATCCATCTAGTGAATCACAACGTTGGGCCATCGAGAGTGACTGAAATTGTCGAGAAAAGTGTCAAATGTGACGGAGAGAGGACCAAGAAACTGACTGACGATGACTGACCCTTTTAAATGAAAACAGACTCCAATTAGCGCAACAACTTGTAAATACTATATAAATCGAATTCTAGATTTATATATATATATATATATATATATTTTCTATATGATGTATACTAAAGAAAAGAATGAGGGGGGATAAGACGAAAGTGAGGAAAGGATAAGTGTAAAGCGTAGTTAGTGCAAATCAAATCAAAAAAGTCAACTAATAACGATTATACATACATACCTACATATGTACGTGTTGTGTATTTTTTGTGTGTTTGTGTGTATAAAATAGAATGTGTTGTATAAATAGACCATATGACCGTGTATCCTATATACATACATATATAATTGTATGTATAATCATAATATGTGATCAGGAAAAACGACGATGAATCTACCTGCATTCCAATGCGAGGGGGCCATCTCATCGACAGAGTCTCTTTGATATCGTAAATTAAAACTGTCAAATTGTAAACTGAAAAGTGTTGTAAGCATTTATCTATATACTAACTAACACATAACATTTTTGCCATTTGTTTTTTTATCATAAATAAAACAAAAAGTCACATCATGTTTCAACTTTTTCAACCTTTTTTTGATCTCGGAAAATGTAAAACAAACAGAAATGTTACCCAAATGTTCACAACAAGTGTACATAAATAATACATGTGTGTAAGTATGTACATACATATATGAACATACTTATATATGTATATATACATATGAACAGTCATTATTGTTAGGTCTAGATCAAGGTCGAATCCAACGCAGTTAACCCAAATATTTATCTAATAAGCAGAGACCAGGCCTACCCCTACCCCAACCCCCAACC
The DNA here is from genome assembly GCA_018150375.1 of Drosophila sturtevanti. Classification (NCBI taxonomy): domain Eukaryota; kingdom Metazoa; phylum Arthropoda; class Insecta; order Diptera; family Drosophilidae; genus Drosophila; species Drosophila sturtevanti. The sequence goes on from JAECWJ010000564.1 coordinate 1,905,607, forward strand.
CCACCCCAACCCAACAGGTTTACATCGGCTCAGACATAAACCCCAAATAAATAAATACGAGTGTATATTCATTGCATGTTTGTATTTGTATATTTATAGATATATATATATATATGTATATATATATATATATATATATATGTAAGTACATATTTCTTTTGTTGTTTAAATTGTTGTTGAAATTTGCTGATTACCAGTGTTACTCTTTTGTTGTTGTTTTTGTTTTTATTAAAATTGGAGTAAAATAAGTGTAAATTACAGAAATTGCTGTTACTGTTGACATTTAATTGTTATTTAATTTTGGTTTCGTTTTCTTCATTTTCCAACTACTGTGAAGAGTTAAATTAATTTCATTCTCGACTATCTTTACACTGACAAAAAAAGGGAACACGAACAATTGTGTCTTATTTGGTTTTTGTTTTTTGATTTTTAACCGGGTGTGAGTTGTGTGGTGTTGTGTGTGTATGTGCGTGTGTGTATAATAAAAGCAATTTTTGGCTATTTTCTTACTTTGTTTCTTCTTTTTAACTTTAATTTGATTAAGTTATGTAACGTTTGATGGATTTACGAATTTTTTTTTTCGTCCAGTTTCTGTCTATTATCTGCCAAATTTTTTCCTCTAGTTAACAATTATAATTCGTTGATCGTGCTAAAAAGCTCTAAAAGTGCGTAAATTTTTATACGAATATTTTTAAAATTCTCAACTATGTATTTATATATATATGTATATATATAAATATGTATATACATATGCATAGATAGTAATGTATGTGTCTATATCCTATGTATTTGCAAGTGTGTGTGTGTGTCTAATTGTTAATTAATTGCTATTCATTTGCAAATCATAAATGTACGTATGTATGTATGTATGTATGTACGCATATGTGAATGTATGTATCTGTATCTACAATCGAATTGGGGACAAATCGGATATATGTATGTATGTATGTATATTGTATTTTATTAATGCCTTAAGGGGAATGGCAATACAAACTAATTGTTAATTTGATGAATATAATTCTGCGTTAACTTCACAAGGTACGATTTTTGCTTTTCCTTTTATTTTCATTTGGATATTGCATTCTGATTCCCAACTACCCTATGGCTAAGTTCATTAATATATGTATGTATGTATGTATCTATTTAATAAGTAATTCTCAAAGCAAGCGGCGCCAATGGCATTTCTAATCTGATTTGTTTCATCTATTTTACACTTAAAGCCCAATGTGCGTGCATTTTTGTTGTTGTTTTGTTTATTAATTGGGGATCATTTTTCAAGCTCTATTTGAATGTTATTTACGCTTATTAAATGCATTTAATTTCAGTGATTCCATTTCTTAATCATTTTTTGTATTTTGTGGTTTTTTTTTTGTAAATTTTTATTTATGTATGTATGTATATATGTATGATCCATTCTAGGTACTTTTACTGTTGTGTGTTCGTTTCTTTTTTTTGTTACTCGTTTTCGAATCTGCCAACTGTAAATATGGATATACCGTATATGGCCAATTGTCAGTTAGTGCAACAAATTAAAACAGAAAAAAAATGTTTATTGATTAATTTGACTTTGAAATGCGGCGTCTACAAATTGCGCATACACACACACTCTCATTCAAAATACGAATACAATTTAAAATACTCCTTGAATACGATTATTATTTATGATTTAACTCAAGCAGTATTTTAACTTTGGCTTGCCAAAGGTGTATACATATGTATATATATGTACGTATATATATTAAAAGGTAAATCATTTTTAATTAATATTATTATGGTATGTTTAATATGTATACATATACCTACATATGTGTATATATATATATATATATGCATACATTTAGTATATTTATTTATTTATGTATGTAATTGTAATTAGGTATGTATATATCGTATGTATTGTAGTTTTTTGCTTGCTTTGTGTTTTTTTTTTTTAAATTTTTCAATTTCTTGGACGTATTTTCAAGTATATTTTTGTTTAGTTGCATTTTTTCCTTTCATTTGTTCAGTATTAGTATGTTATTTTGCAAGTAGAAAACACAGTTCGAAAATATATATCAAGTATATATTGTATGTATGTTGTAAATACTGGTTGAATGGCTGTATTTCATCCAGTTGACGCATTTCATATTTCATTTGGAGTTTTTAATTTTGGTTTCTAAGTGTAAATCGCTTATTGTTTTGTTTTTATTATTCTTTTTCATAATTTCTCGTTCCATATATATGTTTTTTTTTTTTAAATTTTATTTTGTAAATTGCAATTTATCTCAGACTCAGAGTTTTTGGAGTGTCTTGGATGTTGGTATTTGTTTTTTTTTTTTTTTTTTGGATGGATGGATACGTTTTTCGGTCTTACGTGGAAACGTTTTTCTTATATTCGTTTGTTTTCTCAAAATGCTTTCGCATTCTCCTCCGACACTGCCCTGCCAGCCAATATCTTAGGATCAATATTGTGTCATTATTGGATCCAGCATATGTATCTCGGTTATATCTCTTAAACATAAAATTGAATATTCAACGCAATTATTGCTTCATTTTGTTACATATTTCTGGACAAACAAGCCTCTCTCAAGTGCTTTAAGTTAAGTGTAATACAATACTTAAAAAAGACGCTTCACAAACTTTAGTCGCACAACCTTCAACATTGACTTATATACAACTCAAAGGATATATATATAGATGGATATAGATATATATATAAATATTGCACAAGAACGAAAGTTGAAAACAAACGAAATGAAAAACAATTATTTCTATACGATATGCAGTGAAAAGAAAATATAAAAAAGAAATCAAGTTCATATAATATATATTTTAAGGTTGGATTTTGGGGCAAATTAAAAATACATCACATCAAATAATACAATTTACATATTTCCAGCAGTCTTCTGCTAGAATATAGAATATGTTGCTTTGATTATACATATAACTAAATGTACAATTTGTGTAAATTAGTAGATAAATGCGCCTAAAACAGAATCAGAGCTCACAAAAAAACGGAATCAATTAGATAGAATAAAAAATATTGCATGTCTCGTTATCGGTAGGTCTTATGTTGAATAAAATATATAAGTTATATACAAATAATTTCACAAATATATTTGATATAGTCCATAACAATTTAAAATATATATATGTATATATATATATATATATACATATATGTGTATATGATAAGCTCTTCAAGGAAAACAATTGAACTAAACTAAAGGCAAAGAATCAATACAGAAAAATATATATATATGTATGGGGACATATGTATATGTATATATATATATATATGCATAATCGTAATCAAAAATATGCTTTGTCAAAAAGCAATTAGATGACAATTTTCTACAATTAAAATGGAACAAAATCAAACGATGGAATTTGAAAAATATTACACATACATATTACACACAGATATATAAGATAGGCTACTAAGATCATTTCCAAGTGAACATGGCTAGTTCTCTCTCATTCATCATTATCGTCGTCATCTTCTTTAGAAGGGACATTTTTTAAGGTATTATTTTGCTTCTTGTTTTTTTTTTTTTTTTTTTTTAGCTAGATTAATTAGTTATTTGTTCTGCTGCTGTAGACACCGCCATAAACTACTTAGAGAAGAAGCGTGAGGTTAAAAGTGTACGCGCATGCATTACTTTGGATTTGCGGCATGTGGTGAGTGTGGCGAGTAGTTAAGTAATAAGCTAGCATATGGTTCGCATATGGATTTATGCTCCGCATTGTTCGTTGCTGAAAGCGATGCATTTCTATCATCGTCGGATCGTCATAGTTCACATCATCATGGTTCATCGTAGTCGTTGGATAACGGCCTTAAAAGGCCGTCGAGCGTCGATTGGCATAGCACTTCTTGCCATATTGACTGTTCGCATCTGCAGCGTTACTGGTTGCACGCAATCTGTGGCAGGTCGCTGGCGTAGCCAAAGTTGTTATAGGGGCTGTGCTCGTGACCAACGTCGATTGCCTGCAATTAGTCCAACGCTGCATTTGATGCGAACACTTTGGGAATAATCATTTGCGCGACGATACATTTAGCGACTCTCCACGGCTCTTGGAGCGGGTCATCGAGCTGCTCATCTCTATGGAAATGGGAATGAATGAAATGATATACAAGTTTCCTTCATATGCTCGTTCCCTTCCATCATACCTTTGTTTATAATTTGACTCTTTTCGGCCGCCTTATAGGCGCGCATGGCCTTTCCCCGTTTGTCCAACAGCAATTTATCGGCCCTGACAAAAATTCCATGCTTGGGCTTACACTGGAAATACTGGATTCCCTGGACAGTGCCATCATTCTTGCCAGTCGGTGTGTCCAGTTCAACGCCTATCCAGGCTCCGGGTTGGAAATGTGTTGTACCAATAAAGCTAATAACACCACTTGTATTATACGGACGGATTAAAACCGATTCACCCACAACTATCCAATCGGGCAGTGTTATATCCATCTCTTTGCCATCATCTGAACAAAAAAAAAAGAACAAAGAAAGTATTTTATTTTATTTTTAATAAAAACAAAGTGTCAAATCTTATTTATGTCTTACCCTCGACCTCTGTGCTGCTGGACATAATACTTGTATCCATGTAAGCTGCCAAACCCTCCATTTTCGCTACGGATGCACGTTGGTTACTGCGTCCCATGTGGACTGAAGTGTTCGTGCTACTATTGTTGTTGTTGATATTATTGCTGGTTGGTGGCTGAGTATTCGATTTTTTACGTCTAACCACTTTTCCCGGTGGCAATTGATCGGTAACAATGCCATTGCCTTCTAATTCTAGCTGTTGATGTTGCTGTTCCTCGATTAGATTTGCATCAGCCTCGTTCTGGGATTTGTTGCCATTCTGATTGTCTGTGGCAAGTTCTGGCTGTGTGTGTTCAATTTCCGCTGTGTGATCTTCCTCTTTTGGCAAGTGCTTATGACTGTCATTGTTGTTGTTGTTGCTGTTGCTGTTATTATTATTGCTTGGCATAGATGCAGATTGCACTTCATCAGCATCATCATTTTGTGCACTTTCCTTTGCCAGCTCCAAGGGATGGCTAAAAGTTTCCTCCAATTTTTTGGCAGGCTGCTGCTGAATCTCTGCCTTAACTTTGGGCATGTCCTTCAGAAATGGATTAACTCGAGTCTGTCGATTTGGCGGTGAATTCGAATTGACTCGATCAAAATCTAATCAGAAATGAAGAAATGTTACTTTCATTGAATTGCTTAAAAATTTCATTCCTCTTTCACTTACCCGGCGTTTCATCAATGCTCATGGAGCGCATTGATGCAATATCCTCATTGCTTAGATTATTGCATGACACCGCTTGGGAGCCGTAGCCGCTACTCGTCGAGGAACTCATGCTGAGTGTGGCCAAGCCAGTTAAATGTTTCATATTGGCATTGGCACTAGATGTATAACTCAAATAGCTTTGATTGGAGTGACTGCTGACATCCATGAACGAATCCATTGTTTTGGATGCCGTTAAACGGGATCTATTGGCCATATTTTTGGTTTGCTGCCGTTCCTGCTCATATTCGGCGGCATACTCTGAATCCGAGTAGCTATCTTCGGGTTCCTCATCCAACGAACGATGTCCACCCAATGGCTCCTCGTGTAATGTGGTCATCCGCATACCCAAAAGCTTGCTAGTAGCAGGCGATGCTATTAAGAATAAGTTGAGAGATGGATTAAATATCAATTCTTATGGTTAATAATTATATAGCTTAAGGATCTTCTAGACAAACCACATACGTTTTGTTGGAGCAATTCTCAATGTGTTCAAGTTCAAATTGAGATTCAAAAATGTTGGACGCGCTGCATTCCACATTTCAGGCGAATGAATGGGGGGTTAAGGAAGACAATGATTAGGTACTTATGGTTAGTTACAATGCGAACAAACAATCAACAGATCATTCATGGATGAATGAGTAAACTATATAGAAAGGGCACCAAAAAGCGACTAATTCGCTTTTGGAGCCAACGCACAAAACAAAAAAATTAACTATGATCTAATAATAGGATAGGTAAAAAACTAAGTAGTAGTAACTAGGAACACATAGCGCCTCGTGCTTGAATCTTGTGCGGCTGTAGCTGCTGTGTGGCAGAGTGTGTGTGTGTGTGGCAGTGTGTACACATGTATGTATGTGTCAGTGGGTGCACCAGATTGCATAAGTGGAAATTATTAGTTGGTATGGTTGGTATGATGATGACGATTGATGATCATGATCATGTGATTATGTACATGAATTTCCATATAAAAAGCATGAAAAGAAGTCGGGAATAAGGAAATCGAGTTCGTGGCATTTTTTTTGTTTTTTTTTTTTGTTGGTTATGAATCTTATGGAATCGATGAAGAGACAATTATTTATCATTATCAAGATAATATTTATATACCAGAACAAACATAGCTAACACCAAAAACTACAATATAATATAAATTACTTGCTAAGGACTAATGGCAATATGCTAAATCCTTCTTCATCTCCCATCCCTCCCCTCTTTGATTAGGAACGAACATAGGAGATAAATATCAAACAATTATGTTTTCGAACTTTTGACTGTTATGTGTGTTGTACATATGAGTGTGTGTATGAGGTGTCGGTGTCGGTGTAATAGACAGACAAACTCAACTAACAATTAATGAATTTCAATAATCAATGCACTTTTCGAGATTTTTTTTTAAGTTTTATTGATTGGGATTAGTTTTTTGCGCCTGACATTACCTGACAGTAGAGCTATGGTGCCTGTCAATAGGGAATTATTTTTTGATATTTGTGAATCACAGAAGAAAGATTGGGTTAAGAAAATTCGAATGAAAATCATCATTAACATAAGCATAAAGAATAAACGAGAGAGAGAGAGAGAGAGAGAGAGAGAGAGTGTGAGACATAGAGGTCAAGTGTGTGTATTAGATAATCGATATTCTCAATGATGGGATATTCTTTATTTGCTGAATGATTGTTATTCATGGATGGATCAATTGTGAATGTCAATTTATATGATAAGCATGAAATGCATGAAGGAACGAACAACATTCGATGTGCATTCGATTAAGACAAACAGATATAGTATATGTATGTACGCTCGATCGAGTCGTCCTGATCGAGTGAATGCATTAATTGTGATTAATTATTTATTTAGTTGTAGTTGCATCAAAGCAAAGCAAAATAAAATATGGGAAATTTCGTTCATTTTGCCGAAAAGCCGAAGCATAACACAATATTTCTGAAATGGTCACAGAATTTCATCATATGGAAGGAATAAGGATTCATCTTGTTGTTGTCATATTGTATGTATATGTATATATCATTATGTCAATTCCAGCTACATTTACAAATTTCAAATTATGTAATTATGTATTTTAGATTCCAACTACATATATAATTGTTGTTAACAGATAGCTAATAATTGTAAAATACTGATTATAGATCGATCTTAATATATAGATAGATCGGTTTTCAAAACAAAGATAAATCCTTGATCTAGGGCAGCCGCTGCATTTTTGATTTGGCATAAGCATTACATATGAATATTTGTATATATCGATTATATAGTGTGATAAATTTGATTATAAACTCGTTTCATATTATTTCTATTTGTTTTGTTTTGTTTTTGTTTAGTTTCTTTTTCTCTTTTCTTTTGATTTTGGTTTAAAAAATTGCTCAAAAATTAATGGTGAATATATATTCATAGGAAAATAAATAAAATCTGCAGAATTAACTGTCTATGGTTATCCATAACTAGATACATACCAATGCCAAAGGCCTTGCCCGGTGACTCATCGGAGCTGCCCTTGCCACCGAAGCTATGACGATTCCGGATGACTCCGCTGCCTGTTGAGGATGCTGCTAAAAATAAAACCAGAAATAATTCAATCAGTCTCGGATATGTATATATATATATAGTGTCCGTTTTGGTTACTTACATGGGGTAAACTTGTTGGCCAATGCTGTATTATTCAAATCCGCAAAGGACTCGGATCGTCCCACATTCAAGAGCGATTCCATTGAGGCATCGAAACGCATAATCTGCATAAGTTTATTTATGAGTTTCTTAGCATCATAAATTTCGTATTTTATTTGTGTGTTGTGGGTGTGTGTGTGTATGTGGTTTTTTTTATAATATTAATATGATGGAATACAAATGGAAAATCGAATAAAAAACAAAAACCAAAAAATTGCAATTAACAAAAAGATTTGAAATTATGAAAAAAAAAAAATAAAAACTTGCAAAATGAAAATAAAGAAAAGCGTAAATTGTACAATGCAAAGCAAAGAGATACGATTTAAGAGGATACAGATAAGATACATATATAGTTTAGGTGGTCGATTTACAATGGAGTGGATTGGATTTGTGGTGAATGGATTAGTTTAGTTATTTTTTTTGTTGTTAGATTAGTGGTTACATATATATATTACTTACACTCCCGGTATTGGTGGTCTCTTTGACCGCCTATGTTGTGCGCAGTGCGAAGCGACATACACAGCATTAACATATATGCATATTGTATATATATTTTGTATATATATATATATATATATTTATATACACAGACAGAGGTATTACCAATACACACAAATATATATATATATATAAGTATGGTTAGATTTATATATATAGAGAAAAGTGCGCGCCGAATTTCGTTGTAATTATTATTAGTAAATTCATTTTTGTGGTTAATACATTAATTTAAGTTAGTTTTTTGATTTCGTGTTTTTGATTTTGATTTGGTTTTGTTTGTTTAATGGTTTTTTTTTTTTTTTTTTTGGTGAAAGCGCATTGAAAAATTGTGAAAAGAGAAAGAATTAAATAGTTGGTTAATTTTGCTCGAGAGTGGGCGGGTGATATTAAGTACTAAATAAAGGTGACGAGAAGCACAGAAGGCGGGCCGCTTGGCCCCTGAGGCTGGAATGGATTGAGGAGCAGGATGGTCTGATCTTACCTGCGAGAAGTTCGGCACACTGACTGTCTTACGCATGGACAATGGCTGCCCATGAGCCGTCTCTAACTCCTTGACAGCCACATTCTGACGCAGGCGATCCAAAGTTAGAATACTCTCCACTGCCGAGACTCCTCGGGTGTATTTTTCTGTTGGAATTAATATTAAATCAAATTGGATTTCATCTGTGTTAGGTATACTCACCTATATAGGTTTCGCCATCACTGGCCGAGCAATCATCACCACTAGCTGCTAACTGGGCCAACGATTCCCGATCCTCTAACTCTTCAGAGGCCTTGGGTATATTGGAGACCACCTCATAGGTCACTCCACTCTGCCAGATTACATTTTCGCCGCGCACCAGACGGAATTTCTTCAGACGATCGGTGAGAGTTTGCCCCTTTTTGATGTTGATGCTGAGACGTTTACGGAGCACCAGATCCATGGGTGCCGGATGCGAGAGACGTACTGTGGTGCGCAGAATGAGATAGACCCGCTCATTAGCTTCTGTGACACGATTAAGGGCCTGACTGTCATGCATAGACGAATCCCAACTGGCCACACAGCACACATCCTTTTCTAAATGCTGCAGAATTTGGAGAGTATAGAATTTGTGGCCATGCTCCTTGGATAGAATGGAATTAATGCCCGCTATGGAAAGTTCATCATTGGTATTTTGGGCAGACAAATCGTCACCGTTAAGATTGAGGAAGAGAACGGGTACATGTGGTTCCATGCCTGATGGCGGCTCCCAGGAGGCAGGTGCTCCAGGAATACCAGATCCTGGAGCCGGCACTAGCACAGCATTGCGTTCCTCCGTAAGCGATACCCACTGGTGGACAAGGCTCAGCTCTCGCTCGCGCTCTTGTTCGTTCTTCTCCTCCTTCTTGATGAGCATCTGGATCTGTTGGTCCAGATACTGGCGACGGCGGCCCAAAGCCTCGCTCCACTTTTCGCGTAGCACAGTCAGGTCCTCCTCCTGGTACGAGTCAAGTGGACGCTGCAGACGGGAGCGAACTGTTACACTTCCAATGGCAACATTAACAATCGACTGGCAGATGATGGGCAAAGTGCCCGAGTTCTGGACAGGTTTAACTCGGACGTTGACACGACGCTGTTGACCCTGACGCAGCTGATAGATGCCCCCGGTGAGGACTTCATTGCGATTGGTCACCTCCACGGGCGAGTATTCTCCGCTGTCATTCAACTCATGGATCTCCACCCAGAGTTCAATTTTGCGCGACAATTCAGCCCAACGATCGACTAAGGAGCGAGCCTTGGCCTGTTGTTGCTCCACTTCCCAGCCCTTGGACTTGGAGAAGCCGGCACTGCGATGACCCCAAACCTCAATGGACAGTGCACCCTCGATACAGTGTTCAAGGAATTCCTCGTTGATGGTCACGGTGAAATCTTTGGTGTGTTCGAATTTAAACACCATGTTCTGATCGTGGGCTGTGGACTCGGCATTGATAACCGGCACTACCATCTCCTGATGACCCCAGAATGTGTACTGGCAAAAGACGAAATTCGATAGGGATAGAGGCAATCCGGATGCGCACTTAATGGTTACGCGACAGGTAATCTGATTGGCCATTGGATCGACTGGATCGTCGTAGTCATCACGTGAATCCCCCGATGACTCTGATACGGATTCGCACATGCGATCCTGAGGCATTTGTCCGGCCACACGTTGAATCTCAACCTGAAGCCGACCGGCCACCTCTCCTTGTTGACTAATGATGGGCGTATGGTAATCCAGCTTGACATCATGGAAGAGAACTTCAAGGAATATGTTGGCCACACCAATAAGATTATGATTCTCCTGCGATTCATAGAATGGATCTTGCGGCTTTGCATTGTCATCGTCCTGGAGGAATGAAATTAGGATTAATTAATGTCTTTACCCATTATTAATTCTTATCTGGTAGTTCATTGTGTGTGGTTATGGTTGGTGAGGGGGGGAGGGATAGTGAGGGAGTGGATGTGGATTTATCTTAATTACCTTGTCATCATATTCATCATCTGAGAACGACTCAATTAAAGGCTGTATTCATGGGTTAATTGGAGGAATGCGTGTGTGTGAATAAATATACAATACAATACAAAATGGTTAGTACGGACCACAAAATGGTAAGATGGAATCAATAGATGCTATCAGACATTTATTAAAACTCTATTCGATGGAATAAAACACGTACCAGTCCATTCAGGATACGTTCCTTGTGCTCCTGATACATTTCACGCATGTCGATTAACTTATTCTCCAGCTTCTCCATGGTCCAAATCTGACTACCCGAGTTCAGACGCTTCACTAGAATCGCTGGCTCACTAACAAATGCGCCACGCCGACGATTCGGACTGAGATTGGCTGGTGGAATCTGAAGCGTTACAGAGAATTTCGTTTTCTTTTCCATTTCCTCGGCAAGGAAATTGGCCTCCTGTACCAAGGAGTTGGCCCGCATAATGTCGGTCTTTAATTGACCCAAGGAGCGACGGAACATTTCATCACGTTCCTGGCAATGATCAAGTAAAAGAATCCAATTGAGTTTAGAATGATGATTCCAAATTGAATTCTAATAACCACTCACCTGTGCCCATTTCTCCACTCGCATCTGGGATGTTGGCGTATTTGGTGTAATCTTGCCCATGCGTAATGGATCATAAGGAGCATATGGCGCATATGGAGTACTGGGAGAGAGAATATTCCTCAATTGCTGGAATTGTCGTTCATATTCCTGTCTCTGTTTTTCCAGGGCCACCTGTTTATCCTCTTCATGCTGACGCTCCAATCGGGCAATAGCCGTCTGGATGGGATCGTTACTTAGCTCATTTTGCATTATCTCATCGCGAGCGAAATTGTAATCAATCAGTTGAGCCGGAGTCTGGGGCTCCGATGTGCTTATGTTTGTTTGGTTGATCTTAGGCGAGTTGACTCGGAAGAAATGATGATTACCCCACAGGATACGATCGCCATTCTGTAGCGGAGTTTTCTCTACAGCAGCTGAGCCATTAACAAAGCAGCGGGCACCCTGAACTGGATCCATATACAGGCCACTGTCCTCGATGGTAATGACACAATGCTCTGGCTGAATGCCAAGGCCAGAAAGTTGAATGTCCGGCTGCTGGCCACTAATGCTGCGACCTCCAATTAGCGTCCGATCCTTCAGATAGTATACCAACAGTTCATTCAGCGATGGATCTGCATTCAGATTGACCAAATAGTATTTGTTCTTCTCCACCTTTATGCCACTGGCCTGGACACTGATGCCCATCTTTTCCAGGGCCTGTTGACGCTCGTTCTGGATGCGTTCCGTTTTTACTAGTTTCTCCTCCCAGGTTTGCGAGATTTGCTTCATTAGATTTTCACTTTCAGCCAACTTATCCTGGACATCGCCAACTGGTGATCCAGTAGCATGTTTCAACATGCTCCTAAGGGTCTCCACTTCGTGGCGAAGCTCTCGTATGATCCGGGCATTCGGATCTTCATTGACAACAGCATGATTCACAATACGCTTGGCTCTGTCTGCATAACGCAAAGTGGACAAGGTCTCCTCATAGTTATCCGCAGAAGGTGAAATGGTAGCCACCATAACCGTCTTAGAATTGCCACCAAGATTATCCTTTAGTAGCCATGTTAAGACAGAGTCGCGATAGGGCACAAATTTGTCATTACCTCCCTTTTTGCCATTCGATTGATCGGCCAACTTGGAAATGACCAAACCCAAGGTAGTCAAAGATCTGAAATAAGCCAACATAATGAATTAGTCAGAATATGGCCAACGAATAAATCGAAAGGGAACTCACTTGTTGATATTGGAACCCTCTTTGAGGCGATCGCCAACTGCTCCCGTTTTAACGGCACGTTCGGATCCAGCCAAGTCCACCAGGGACATGCGTGAGACCTTCTCACCGCTAACACCAGTTGCCTGATCTGTGAGAATCTGGGTTAGTACTACCGAGAAGACGGCATGGGAGCGCGACGATTCAGCATTCATATTGGTGGCGGCAACTGTTCGCGACTTGTTTCCTTCGGTCATGAGATTATCTATATCCTTGTATGATGTGACAGCCAACTGGGACAAACCATCCACATATGGCCCGAGAACATTGTGTTCGCGCACTTTCAACGATTGCTTATTCGGTTTCGGATCGAGCAGATCGTGTACCTTTTCATTATAGATTTCCATATAAGATACCTCCACCTTGTACATCAGCTCTGCTGTCGTCTTATTGGCTATAGCCGAAAACAGTTTATCACAGAGTCGCGGAATAATGCCCTTGCTCTCCTGTGAGCCCATCATCGTATAAGATTTGCCAGATCCTTAAAAAGAGAGATAAGATGAGATAAATGAAATGACTCAACCAACCTCATCATTCGATATGATGATAGTTACCCGTTTGACCATAGGCAAATATACATGCATTATATCCCTGGAATGCATTATCCAGTATATCACGTCCAACACAATCGAAGACCGTCTCCTGTGATGCAAAATTATCATCCTCGGCATTTAACGAGTAGAAGCAATGATCGAATGCAAATGTCTTTGGTTGTTTTCTGTTTTTATGCAAAGATTGAAGTGTCAAGGATTATTCAATTACATATATGTTGGTATGTATATATAGAACCAAATGGTAGGTATTTGCTCACCTTTCGATTTTCTCCAAACTTGGTGGATTTTGTAAAATCGTCTGTTGCTTTTCCATTTCCACGATACATTTTGTACCCAATTCGATTTCTGCAATAGAAAAAGGGAAAATGTTATTTAATAAATTGAAAGTAAGAATCACTATATATAGTATAAATATATACATATATACATATATGTACATTTGCATGATCATGTAAAATTGAGATAATTTTCCCCACGACAATGATAACAAGTTCAGACTAACACTCGCTGTTCAATTTTATAACATTCCTTCCCTTTTCCTATATATATATATATGTACATATGTATAAATAATAATAAATGTGCTTATTATATTTTCGTACACAAGTGCGAAAAATAATAAACAGAGAGAGAGAGAGCGAGAGTGAGCAAGGCGATAAATAAATTCCGTATATATATTTATACACTTATATGTAAGTATACATATACATATCTGTGTATATATAAAAATGAGTGTATCAGAGTATGAATGTTCATGAGGCCAATGCCAACACCATTCAAACTCAATGAAGAACCTTTCAAATAATTGCAAATTGATATAACGAATATAACAATTTGGTTGCCCAAGCTCTGTAGTCAGCGCAATAAATATTACAACAGTCATAAAACAAAAGCAACAAAACCAATACGATATAGCATACATATAAGATAGATATGTACATATGTACATAGATAGTTTGATATAGGAGCCAGGCCAGGACAGGCAATATCGTTACCAAATCGATGACGAAGTTTAGATACTCCGAAAAATGGAAATAATGGAATGGACAGAAGACAAAGAATATACTGAAAGTTTCGTCAGTCCATAATGAACATTTGATTACTCTTTCCGGTCAAGTCGAAAAAAATGAGATATTGTGGAGTTAGATAACATCAATACATAAATATGGATAATAAGTAGATCACTTTAGACTAGGAAGATAATATGTACATATATACATAATTACATATTTATATAAGTATGTATGTATGTACATATGTATGTATATATGTACATATATTAAATAAATAACTAATTTTTGTTTAATTTCTGTTTCAAACTCTAGATATCCTTGCTCGTTCAATCCAAACTTCCAAACTTATGTGTGAATTCTTTTTCTAGATGACCATTCGATTGGCCTTCCATATAAAGAAAGGAACTCAATCTGAATAAGGAATAATCCGAAGCGTCAGCATTTTGGATTTGTGCAATCCTAACCAACAGCAGAGTTGGTTAAAAACAAAACAAAACAAAAAATGTTTACGTTACAAAAATTGTTGGGGGCAAGTAAAAATGCAGGTTACCCTAATATTAACATATATGGACATACATACATTCATACATATGTACATATGTATATACACACATACATATATAGATTGAATCGTGTATAAATAAATAAATACATAATTATTGCTTAGGTAAATGGTGCGAATTATTTCACCAAAAATATATGGATATATATGTATATGTATATATGTATACTTATATATATGTAAGTACATAAGTATTTATTCTAGATAAGTGAGAACTGTAAAATATATAGAAATATTAATAAAATTTACGAGCTGGTAAACTTTTAAATTTCTTTAATTAGGAATAATTTGAGAACTTTATCGATTATTGTGATTAATTAATATAGAACTGTGTGAAATCGGCTCAAAAAATCAATCAATGTGTCTGTCGGTATACAAATAAAAGACCACATCAAGGTAAACAAAAAACCAAATCCAAAATCAATGACAAACTCCTTGACATAGTCAATAAACTTCTTTTTTCTGCTTGTGACAGGACGGAACACAATAGCTAATAATGTACATATTGGTGGAAATATTTCAGACTTTTTTATGCCAAGTTCTGTCCTTCGCACAATTCGTAAATGGCAGAGACAGACAGACGGACAACACACATGTTTACAATTACACTTTCACATACAAATATACATACATATATATATTATATATGTATGTATGTATGTACATATTTTGTATTTGTATTTATGTATCCTGGTTGGCGGTGGCCTCCATTACTTCCGTTCCGGTTCGTATTGCAACTCAAGCAAATGTCGTGACAAGTCAAAGACATGGAAGCAAATGAATGGATACCACAAACGAAACGAAAGGAAAGGAACGGAAAGGAAAGGACTCAACGGCTGACTTGACTGATGGCTAGCTAGGCGTGTCATAAACTATATGTTGATGTTCTCATTTGGAGTTCTGGCCAGTTGAGTTAACCTTAAAAAGTCTTTACTTGACAAAATGATGATCATGTTGATGATGATGATGATGATGATGATTTTCTCTTGACTTGGCCAAATGTTGAAATTAACATACACACACACACCATACATATACATACATACACGAATGTGAGTGCTTCGAGACGAAGGAAAACAGGTTAAGCTTTTTTTTTTTTTTTTGGTTGTTGTTTTTGTTTATTTCGGCCACAAAGTGACTTCATTTCGAGCTTTGCATGGGTTTTCGTGTTTGTGTTGGCGTTTGAATCTGTAACTGTATTGTCTGTTTGTGTGTGTATGTGTGTAGTTTTCATTTTACGCTTTGCTGGTTATAATAGCTCAAGAGGTCGCCACTTTCGGACATGGCCCAAATACGATGCGTAAGATTGACTAATTTCTTAGTATTACGAACGACGATACATGAGACATAGTCAGGTAACATGGCTAGGAAACTCAGCCAATCATTACAGTCATGGTCGTGGAGTCGGTTTATCAGCCGTTAAATGTTTGATAAGATTTTCAGCATTCTTTATCATCCACAAACAATATGTTGGCTATGAATCGGAATGAAAGAATAGTATATGAATAACACACACACAGATATACCCGCACACACACACACACATACACACGCACACACCCTCACTGGCAGATTGAGACTTAAAACTGGATGGGGTTAAATTTGCCAAGGGTCTGTCTTCCTCTCCCCTTCTACTTCTTTCTCGTACTTGTATGATACAAGTTGTATCCCTGCCCCTGCCCTTCCACACTATTCCTGACTTCTCTCCTTCGTTTCCGCTATGGAATCCAAGTGAGTCATGTCGCATGGATAAATGAATGAGAATGCCTGCGGATCAGTGTTGACATTGGAAACTTTTATTTTTCCATTTTTTCTTGTTTCTACGTTTTCTGTCTTCTTTTTGCTAAACAAAATTAGTTGGAAATGAAAATCGTTTGTCAGACAGACAGGTAGCAACAACACCAACAACAAAAAATAAAAAAACAAACAACAACAACAAAATGAAACGTGCTGGTGCTAGGCAAATTTATAAAACGAGGCAAAGGCGACCTTTTCAGCCAAGAATTCAAAGGAAATCCGCAACAGAAAATTTGCGGCTCCTTATTTACACTAGACAGCAAACAAAGTTTTCATTTTTGTCTAGAATTTAAACTGTAATACGAGTACATACACATATGTATATATACATACATAAGAAAAATATTTTATATCATAAAATTATTTTATTTTATGGCTCTCCAATTTCTGTTGAACAGTGTCAATGGATTGGAAAGGCCCCCCACCCCAGACGCAGTCATTGTTCTGAGTTTTATTTAGGAGAGACTATCAAAGATATAATATGATGATAAGAGATGGAACGTTGCAATGCAGATGAGATGATTGAGATTTAGGACAAAATGTGTGAAGAGCAACTTACCACGACGATTAAAGGGTCGCACCCTTACGGCAACTTTGATCTTATCACTGGACATGGCGCAGGCTGATTCTTTGCGTCGTGTCTGTTTTCCTTTTCTCTCTCAATGGTATTGAGTCAAGGGGGAGCTATTTCTGATGAGGCGCCGTTGTCCCCGCGGGAATTTTACTTTGCACGCACGCAATCCTTACTAAGCAGGTGCAGAGTAAGAGGTGACTCACACACACAAACACACGGATGGCAAAAGTGAAGTAGAGAGTGGAGAGCGGGTGAACTAATAAATTGTGTGAGTGTTTCAATTAGCGCCACGCAGCAAACACCAACAACAAAAAGTCCAGTTCATACTTTGTTATTGTTTTTACTACCTTCCCGTTCCCCCTCCTCTCGCTCGCTATGTCGCTATTTACTCGCTCGCGCTCAATGTAATATTTATTTGGCTAGAATTAGTTAATTACAATTATCCTGTCCGATTTGCAAATATGTCAACATTATTACACACACTCACTTGCACACGCACATTAATTTCGACACATACGCACTCGAGCACACAGAGACACACAGGTTAAAAATTGGCAAGCAAATTAAGGTAAGCAAAAAAATAGCAGAGCTCCAACGACGCCCGTTTTTGACTTCTTTGAAGAATCGATTTTTATGACTCTTCTGTTTTCTCTCGCAGCTTGGGGGGTATTTTATTTTAACTACTACGCACTGCAATCGCTCATTTGTTTTCCAAGTGTGTTTTAATTATCGCGTATTTTTTCATTTGTTTGCTCTATTGCCCTATGTTTTATTGTATTTAGCTATTTATCTATTTATTGTATTGCGCTTTCATTTTATTCTTTTCGTCTTCGCGTCGTTTCTGTTTTTGAGGGCACATCCGTTTTGCAACACTAACGCCCAGCTGCTGCAACTGCGCGTTGACTAACCCTAGGTAAAATGTTCGTTTTCCACCACTGATCAATTTCATGTGCACTTTATTTATGTCGATGAAATAGTCGACGACAATCGGGTTTAGCAACACCATCTCTAATGGCGGGCAGCGATAGAAGTTTAAAATAAAAAGATCTAATATCTAACTTCTAAAGATTTACGAAGTAAAACATTATAGCATTCACTTCACTGTTAGTTTATGTCATCGTGGGTCAACTGATACATGTTGACTATATAATCCAGGGTACAGATTTATGTATGTAAATATCTTCCCGGTCACACTTAACTTGGTGGCATTAGCTCTTATAATCTCCTAGAATTTGGTGTTCACACAGACAGACTGCCAGACAGAAAGACAGGTGGACAGACTGACAGATGACTCAATCGAGTTGTCTTTAGATTGGTGATCAACATTACATTCATTCCGGGGACTCGTTGGTACACTCTTCCATAGGGTAAGTACAGTGGTCGAATTTACCATACCAGTTTAGTATCTACAAACTGTCGATGTAGCTGTCCCAAATTACATCATATTCGGTTAGATATAGTATATCTTACACCCCAAACTTTAATTTGAACGAGATTATCGAAGTTAAAATTTATGTTCGCAATTAAAAAGTGGTGCAATGAAGCCTTAATTAAATAAATTAAAGCTCCAATTACAAAGAGTTTAACAAATTAGTTTTCAGGATAAATTTAACTAAAATATTGACTGATAAACTGACAAAATTAAATTGGTAGCTTTTCAATTCATAATTAAAATCTCCTTTTGATGGAATGTAAACAAAATGTATGGCAAACTGTTATACACTTTTAACTTTCTTATTGTGCTTTCAAAAATATAATTTTTCGAATTTCCAACACACCAACATTTCGTTTTGAAGATTTTAAGGACGATTGCGAACAACAATAAGATAACCAATTTCCAGATCTCCCCCCCAAAAAAAAAAAAACCCAATACTTGGATATTAATGAAATGTATCGTCTTTTAAAGATAAGCAATTGATTGATTTAAATGATTTTTAGTTTCAGATAGAGAACTCTTAATTTTTTTGTTTTTATTTGACTCGTTTCTGGGTATGCATCAAAGCTGATCTCTTGACAACCTTTCAAAATTCATATTCAATTCGATCCAATTTAATTTGCAAATTGCAAGTTTTCTCAACCTTGCTTTCTAAATGATAGTCCGTGTTCTGATTACCCTACATAAACATTATCCTGCCCGATAAAGTACTCCACCTTGACTCATGCGGAAGCGGCGCAAGCCCCTTTATTAACGCAAAGTCAATGAACCCTCCCTATGGTGGGGACGGGGGAACCCAAGAACCGCAATGATGATGCTCGAAAATAATATATACACTTACATACATACATGTATATATATATATGTAAGGATGAATATAAAAACGAAGCCGAGTTAGTGACGAAAACGCCGACTAAATAAAACTGCAAAACACAATAAAAAAGAAATAAATAAAAAAAAAAAAAAAAAAAACATACAAACACATTTCATTTCGATTTCGTTTCGTTCATTTTCGATTTAATGTCGGCGTTGATGCTGAGTGGATTGTTTTTGTTGTTCATCTTTGGTAGCTGTTGTTCACGTGTTTCCATGGTTGTCGAAGTTAATAAAGGTGTGAGCCCGAGCACAGGGCGCCACAGTTGGACGGAACACCGCGAACTAGCCTGAACCAAGCTCAAAAATCGAAAACCGAATTTAAAAGAAATTATAATTAATGATTTTTGGATAGCATACGAAGAGCGACGCATCGAATTATTAACTAGTGATATTATGTAAACAATTTTTAGAAATTTCGCATTTTGATACGAAACGCACTTTAATTAGTGAAAACAGAAAAGTTTGCCGAAAAATCGGATTTTTAATATTAATAAAACTTAATCAGATCCCAATAGAAAAGTAAGTCAAATAAGGATTATAATATATTCTGTTGCCGGCTTTAATTTGTCCTTTAGTATCAATTAAAATCGATTTCATTTTATCTCCTATACATGTATGAGAAAAGTGCAAAATGTAAAAAAAGAAATAATGTGAAAAAACGACCCTAATGACTGAATAATCTCTAAAAAAAAACCGTCAGTCGACTTGCCTATATATGTATATTGCCAACTATGAACTTAGCTCAAAAGCGGACCATAAAAATGGCAAGAAATAAAAATGAGCTGCCAAATTTTTTGTTACAAAATCTTTTGTTTGCTTATTGAGTGGACCATATAATGGCCAATCTTCGGGATGCGATTCGCAAGCAAAAGTTAAGGTGAAGGTTCATTTGCATAGCTAATACCTACATATGTAGGTATACACCGGTCTTGTTGCCCTTGAAATAATTTTTTAAATTCGAATATTCGTCTTAATTCAAATTAATTGGCATGTAAAACTCGATTTATTTGGCATAGGATTTGCCCACGCATGCGTTCAATTCGCTAACACAATATGGTCATTGCCTGAAGGAACAAGGGGATTCATTACCAACCAACTTGATAGCCAACAATGAGTTAAGACCAAAGCAAACATATTTTGGTATCTATAATTTATGCATTGATTTGGTGGTACTTATGCCTAAATATGAATGTGAACTCAACCGAAAGTCAATGCAAATATTTTTACAAAAATTATATTAAATTGGCAATTATGCAAAGATAGGTATATAATAATATTATTTAGACTCGCACGTTTCCCCAGATGATCCCTGAACTTGAATAACCAGTTTCTTTTCTTTCAGTTTTCTTTCTACTTTTGTTTTATTTTTTTTTTTTTTTGGTAATGACCTTTTTTGTACATTCATACTTGGGAATTCGATTGGATGAATGAACTAGCCTATCAATTGCCAATTGACAAGTGTTTTGACTTTGCCAAACCCCAAAAACCTTCAAATCCCTGCCTCGCCCTCATAAATATAAAGGTATAGTTTAGTTGTCATTGAAATGCACTTACGTTGTGAATTGATCTTGGTATTAGCCATAGTCACCTTATATCATAAAACACATAAGTATATCTATATGTTTGTACATAGGTACACTAACATTTTGTACCTGTTATATGGCAAACGAATCAGGTTGCGTAACGTTTAAGGAAATCAAGAAAGTTCCCCGCCCTTTATCACATTTCATTAACGTTAAAAAGGTTCCGGTGGGAAGTTCATACTTAAATTGTGTGAGACAGAGAGACTATTTACCTATCACTAATTGTATTTGCCTACAGGGCCTAACGAATGTAGGGTACGAGTATCTATTCGAGTTGGATGAATTGTCAATTGTAGTATGTGTTAGTCACCCATTTGACAATGCACTTTTATTCATAAATAGTATTAGCAAAGCTTTTTGGTTTACTTAAAACAAAATAAAAACAAACACAAAAATAAAAAACATGTCACTTACAGTTGCTGCTCCAGCCAGCAGTGGGATAACCGACATTATGCAAACCTTTTGGATTGGAGCCTTCATATTAAACCTAGCCATCTGCATCTGTCTGACTGAAGCTAAATGGAATGATACCGATCGGCGTTATCAGAGATATAGTTTTGGCCTACGCAATGCCAGCATAGCGTTGCCTCTGCCTCTGCCCATACCCCCGCAACGACAACAAACGTCGAAATCAGTGACGGCTAAGAGCATAGACCATCATGAATCGCTTTTAGCCCGCAGCTCTGTTTTATTTGGTCTAACCAAAGTGGTCAATGAGAGCCATGTAAGTGGAATGTGTTACGCCCAGTTGCAGCAGATTCAACTTGGAATACTGAACAAACAGGCGTGGGCTATGAAAGGTAATCAATTGACCTTACTTGAAAATATGTCTATATTTACTTGAGCCCCTTTAATATTTGAATAAGGTTTATTTTTTTTTAATAATAAATAGAGAATCCATGGGAGTATAACATTTCTTAATTTAGCTTAGTTTAATTCATCTGTTTAATATGTGTATTGTGTGTATAATACGTAGTATGCCTCACTTATTCGAAAAAAGAAAACTTTTTCAAATATGACTTGTATACAGATGTGCCACCAATTCGCATTTTTCTTTCTATATTTTTGTACAATTTAACATTGTTAAAGAACTAATCCTTTATTAATTTCTTTCATTATACCGCACGAAAATTTTGTAACTGTAAATTTATAGTTTTAAATATTTTGTAAATGAAACGTTGCAATTTCCGAAAGGTGACAACTCTTAATTATAACAGCTTGTTCAGTTATTTTTAAAAACATATTTGCAACATTTTAAGTTTAATATGATAAGAAATAGTTTCCTCGATTTGTTGTCAACAAATAGCCATAGTTAATATTCTATATATATATATAATATATGTATTTGAAAAACATTCTGCAGTGAACAACATTTTAACCAAATCTTGGTAACATTTCAAAACTGTCAAAAAAGTTTTCTAGCAAACTGGGAATGGATTGAATTGAAGGTGTTATATACACTTTACTTGCAATCTTAACCCATTTTATAGTCTCTGAATTATAGTTTTAGTTTTTCTAATGTAATATATGTAAATATGTATGTATATATATTTTCAGTTCTGGATGCCTCAGGGACAAAACCATCGGGATTTGTTTTTGGCCAAAACTATTGGCTCGGTAGTAGAGAAGCCTGTCAGGGAGTGCAGCGACCCGTGGGAATTACTTTGTCCAAGAATTATGACAGAGTCATGCACTATAGCATTCTCACCCAGAGTGCGCCCTTCGATATGGAATACCGAGTAATTTACTTGCGTCATTTTTCACCTTGGCAGGTTGAGATTAAGTTAATGTCCGAACAAATATTGCACATTGGACTGTGTCTGCCCAGTTCGTGCCAATCGGAGGAGATCAAACAGTTGACAAGGAATTATGTGTCCGATGCTAGTTTCACTGATAACGACATCTATGACATGCAGCCCGATGTTCTTTACGTAAAGGATTTGAAACTCAGTGAAAGGTTCTTTCAGCGAAGGACATTTAAACTAGTGGTGGGTTCTCTGCTAATGACAGGAGCCCTAATGTTATGTGCTCAGCAACTACGTCTCGGACAAAAGCAGAAGGATGAGCCCGATCCAGTCACAGGCTTGGCCCCCGTAGAGTCGGAAATGTGGCGAATTTTGGATTGGATACTGAAGTGGCATCCACTACAGAGACTGGTGGCCTGCTATGATGTGTCTGCCAATTGGCAGAAAATCTTCGCAGTAAGGGAGACTAGTGGCAGCGAGATTCCCGTAATGAATGGACTGAGATCAGTGTGTGCCATCTGGATATTGATATTCCATGTCGTTTGGTATATGTACTTTACGGTTCATAATAAAACGATTCTAATTTCTTATGCGGAGCAGGCGTTCTTCCAATACGTCTCATCTGCTCCTCTTCTTGTCGATGTCTTCTTCACAATTAGGTAATCTTTCCAAGAGTATTGATATTTTTGATTTTTCTATCTAATCCTTTCCTGATTTTAGTGGATTTTTGCAGACGTACAACTTTATGCGGAATGTCCAACAAATGGAGACAGTCCGTCAAAATAATCTGGGTAGAAACCTTCAGTTATTTGGTAAACTTCTCTTTCATCGATACCTTCGCCTAGGACCACTTTATCTCATTGTTATGGGAAGCGTGGATTTGGTATTCGCCTACATAGGAGATGTCTCTGTTTACCACATTAATGAAAGATTCGATGAGCTCTGTACTCAGCACTGGTGGCGCAATTTGCTCTTTATCCAAAACCTCTTTGATCACCGCGAACTGTGTGCAAATTGGAGCTGGAGTCTGGCCTGTGATATGCAGTTCTTTCTGGTTGCCAATGCCGTGCTCTTCCTCTATGCCAGGCAACCGAAATATGCAAAGTACTTGGTACTTACTGCTCTCCTGGCCACCATAACCTGGTCATACGGAATTGGGATTAACTACAAGTTCGAATTCTCCTTTGATTCCACCTATGCCACAGGTACTCAGATATATACGAGCCCTTTTGTTCGGATTCTGCCCTACATTGTTGGAGCAATTGCCGCATGGTGTTTGTTGGAGAAACGTTTCCATTACGATTTGAGTGAATCGCAGACTCGCTGGCTCTGGCATTTCTGTTTGCTGGTGTTCATCATTTGTATTTACTCTACGGTAAAAAGGGATTTGGGTTACTTGATCACCATATCATTATTTGTTCTGGGTCGAGCAATCTTCTCCATGACAGTCTGTTGGATGATCGTTGGAAGTGCCACGGGCAGTGGGGTCTGGTGGTCCCGTTTGCTGGAAGCAAAGTGTTTCCAACATTTAAACCGGTTGTCTTATGGCATTTATTTACTTAATCCTTTGGTAATCGCCTTTGTCTACAGTCTGACCAACTCTAGCACCCATGCAGATCCCTTCATGCTGGTGAGTTTTATGTTTGCATTTGCCTATTATTATCGTTTAATTATATACATATATATCCATAATTTGCAGTGTGTTGTCTGCTGTGGATTCACCATTATTGTCTACGTGGCGGCCATTATGTTCTCCCTTGCGTTTGAGATGCCCTACAGCAATCTGTCAAGCCTTTTGTTACGCTCGCAAGGGAAATTGAAAAACGCTTAAAATTGTGATTTTCTTGTGTGTATCTAAGTCATTAAATGATAAGAAGTATTATTTGTTAAATTAGTGTATTTTTTTTATTTGGCAAGACTGCTCCATTACATAATTATTAAATTTGGATTCCCGACAAGTTTAATAACGTCTCCCAAATAAAATCGAGCACACCAAAAATTGTTTAACCTTAATAACTAATAAATGTGAAAAATTAAAAAAAAACGACTAAAAGTAATAGCAAAACCACGAACCTGAAAAGCCATGACACGAACCATATTATTTACTCGTATAAGAACTAAACTAAGAATTATTTTATTTCGATATACACGCCAGAGTCGTTCGCAGGAACAATTGCAAGAGGGATTCAGAACTTATACATTATGGAGAATGAACATTTAGTACAAACAACCCATTTTGATATTAAATACATCGATATTTGAATTCACCTTCGTTATGGCTCTTGAAGATCAAAAATTGATGTTTCTAAAAGTAAGGTTTGACTGCATTTTATTCAATTTCGATAAATCAAAAGGGGGATTTGGGACCTCTAAAAGACCCCTGCGCATGGCCCTGATACACAGAATTTTAATTTTTTTCCAAGAAAAGAAAATTGGGATCAAAACAGAAAGAAAGAAATTAACAACAAAGCAAAAGTCGAAAACGAAGCCGAAATCAAGTGCAAAACGGAAAGCTAAAGGCAAAGCGCGCCCGAAAAAGAAGAAGACATGTTGCCACGCGCGAAACCAAGGCCTGATGCATCAATTCCAATGGGAATGGAAGATAACGAAGACAAAAACAAGGAGGAGCAAAATGTACCAGTTCCGATTCAATCCCAATCTCAGCCAGAGTCAAAGACTCAACCAGTTCCCACATCGTCTAGAGTGAACTGGTCCCCTAACCACACACACAACCAGAATACAAATGAAACCAAATCTGGCTCAAACGTGAACAAGGAGCCCGCCGACTTAGAGTCCCCAAGGGATAAGGATTATCAAGCATCTCCGCGCCTATCTACGGCCCCGCCCTCTGTTAGCGACGTTCTGTCAAATTCGGCAAACACAGAAACGGATATCTCCAATGTATCACCCCCACCACCATCATCCCATAGCGTTCAAAACAATGGCGACTCCGACGAGGAGCTTCTGGAGCGCATGCGCGGGGATGCAGTTGGCGATACAATGTACAGCAGGAGATTTGTGTTGCAGACATTGATGCGTCTAAGCCAGCAGAGTGAGGGACCGCTGGGTCAAGAGTTAGAAGACGATTTGTGTAAGGTATGGGACATGTCCGTTTCACGGGAGTTAGTAACTTTGCTCTTGGAAAACGATGCCATCGAGCTCCTGATGTACGCCATCAGTGGCAGTGAGGATGTGCGTCTTTATGAAATCCTTATTGGGCTACTGGGCAATATGTGTGCACAGGTGGAGTGCGTAGAGCAACTGACCATGAATCCCGATTGGATCGAGACGCTTCTCAAGTTGGCCACCTGCATGGATACAGGTATGCTGGTCCAATTGATGCGCGTCTATCAATATATTATGGTCCATGTAATGAGCGGGAAGGAGAAGTTTGCCATCGATTTCTACATTTGTTTTGCCGCCTTTGAGGGCTCAGCCCGGAATCTAGGATTCATTTTGCAGCAATCAGTAAGTGATGAGCTGCTCTCGGCGGCTTTAAAAGCCATCAATGCTGTTCTGGCCAGCTGTGCCATGGTGGAGGAGGAAAATGCCAGCACAGATCTCAATTTGAAGCCATTCGCCGAGGTCTTCCTCGTCCAAGAGCTTTGCGAGGGTATCAATAATGCATTTATGCGCCTCATGCGAGATGATCAGGCCAAACAGGCGGATGAAGTAAATGGGGTCGAGGAGGATGCAACAGATGGACTGCCCCCTAGTAACGAAAACACCGATGCGGATGAGGATGACGACGTTGGCTATTCCGCATGTGGACCAAAAATTAGCTGTGAAGTGGAAATCATTCAGACTTATCTCAATATATGCACCATTCTCGTCCAGCTGCCAGAAGCTCAGGGATCTATGGATGTTTATGCTCCAAGCATTATGGGTTGCTTAAATCGCATTTTAGAATTTCTACACCAGCCAATGCAATTGTTGCCCCTGGGTGAGCGCCAAGAGGAATATCTCGAAGATCTGGCTCATATTTGTAGTGTAAGAAACCAAGAAACTTTTAAAGATTGACCCTTAAGTAATCTCCCTCCTAATCTGTCTTTTTTATAGCGTTTAAAATATTATTATCATCGCGAAACATTTGTTAATCTCCTTGAGACTTGGTCCAGGCTAAGACAGCACATTAAAGACTATAATGAGAGCAATGTCGGAGATAATGGCGGTGGTGATGACTTCGAAACCGACGAGGAGGACGATGTGCCCCTGGAGCAGTATGTGGAGAATGCTTTCAAGTTGCTCCGCCTTATGGCCTACATGCTGGTTAAGGCGGATTCTACAGTGGATTTACAGGAGATTATTAAGGTCGATAAAATAGAGCTATTCGTTTTGTCTATCAAGGCTGAGCAGGATGTAATCTTTACCAAGGCTCACGAACGTCTCAGCGAATTTCTAGATAAGGATCAAGGATCGGGCCAAGCCTAAAATTAAACAAAACTCCTTATAGAGAACATACCACAAAAAATGGACTGAGATTGTAGCTTACAACAGGCACAATATACATATATATATATATTTGTAATCTAAATCTTAATTGTTGATTCAACTCCTGCATCCAAACTAAGTTGGAACTTTTGGGCGGCCCAAGTTTTCCAGCCTCTGTCGCATCATATCGCTCCACGATTGCTTACCGAGGCGGACACCCTTTTCACCCGTGCTAATGATGAACAATTGATGATTATTTGCATTATTAAGTAGGAAATGCCTTTTGTCCTTATTCAGGGCATGCGACACATGGTTTAGTTCCGCATCCAGTTTTATATCTGTTGCTTTCACCTCAATATTGGTGTCTTGCTCGATGACATGGGATATGTAGATAACAGCTTCAGTGTGCAGATTGTCGGCCATAATCTTGTTCTGCCCTTTCAACTCACTTAGCTGAACATTCATGCTGCCACCTTTGGTCATAATATTGAGATTGCCACAGACTCCAGCTAAAAAAGTATATGAAAATGGAATTGGTATTGACAATGGGGAAGGCCAGCCAACTTACTCATATTGATCTCTCCCATTTGGTGGACATGTACTTCACTAGTTTTGTGGACATTATTTAATTCCAGTCGCCCAGTTTGCGTTTGGAATTTGGATTTCTCGACGTAACAACAGTCTGTACTGATATTGCCAGACTGTGTCGAGCAATTCAGGATATCTCCCTGAAGTTTGTCCAAGAAAATGTTCTTAAAAAGCATAAAAATATTAAGTAATTGGAGGAAAATCCATTGAATTTTAACTTACTCCATTATGCGTCTCCATTTGCGTTTGTTTTCCCAGCAATGTGCCTAGGCAAACGATGTTGCCATTTTGACTAAATAACGATATATTGGTGGCCTTAGAATCTTTAATGGTTATACTACCTTCAGCCTTGACATCTAGAAGTTCGCTCTGTATACCCTCCACTCGGACATTGCCCATGCCTTCCACCGAAACTTCGGACCTAACGGGTATTCTAACATCACAAAAAAACTGCGAGTTATTTATATTCGGATTGTTTAAGTTCTTTATCTGCACATTAACTATTTTGTCGTCATCACAGACTTCCACATCCACCGAGACATTTAAGTTCTTCACCGAATCACCGTGAAGTTGAGCTATTAGAGCATCCCCGCTGGTATATGTATGAACATCTGCTGGCTGAATACGCACAAAGAGATCGGAATAAACATTGATCCTGGCGTAAGGATTTACATAACGCATTATCTCCTGGTGGACCATGCGCTGAGAGTTGGACATAGTCGAGCTGTTTGTCTTGACTTTGGCCTTCTTAGCGTAATGCCGCAGGTTATTGTGTAGGATCTGGGACTGCCATACACGCTGCAGCAGAAGCATTATCCTTATCTGATCTTAGCGGATTTTTGTTTTTATTCGAAACGGACTTTTGTTGTTCTATTCACAGTCAGCTGTACTCCTTCACACTATTCAACACTAATATTGTGTTCGTTCTCAATTGCAGTCGTTATCCAGCACTTTAACTTATCGACTGGCAACCTTGTGGTTAGTCCAATTGGAGTTTTTCACTGAGTCGGGACGTGCATAATACGCAGAAGATTGCTGTCGCTAATAATTACTAAAAACAAATAGTCAAAAAGCAATCCGAAAACATGTCCGGCAAAGATAGGTTACCAATTTTCCCATCTCGCGGTGCCCAGATGTTGATGAAGGCCCGTTTGGCGGGTGCCCAAAAGGGTCACGGCCTGTTGAAAAAGAAGGCGGACGCTTTGCAGATGCGTTTCCGTATGATTTTGGGAAAAATCATTGAGACCAAAACCCTGATGGGTGATGTTATGAAGGAAGCCGCATTCTCGCTGGCCGAGGCCAAGTTCACATCGGGCGATATAAACCAAGTGGTGCTCCAAAATGTGACCAAAGCCCAGATCAAGATCCGTACTAAGAAAGACAATGTAGCTGGTGTCACTCTGCCAGTGTTTGAGTCATATCAAGATGGCGCTGACACATACGAGTTGGCCGGATTGGCCCGTGGTGGCCAGCAGTTGGCCAAGTTGAAGAAAAACTACCAGAGTGCTGTGAAGCTACTGGTGGAGTTGGCATCGCTCCAAACTTCTTTTGTCACATTGGACGAGGTAATCAAGATCACCAACCGTCGTGTGAATGCCATAGAGCATGTGATTATTCCCCGTATTGATCGTACCCTGGCATACATCATCTCCGAGCTGGATGAATTGGAGCGTGAGGAGTTTTATCGGCTAAAGAAGATTCAAGACAAGAAACGCGAAGCCAGGGCCAAAGCCGATGCCAAGAAAGCGGAACTGTTGCAACAGGGAATTGATGTGCGCGAGCAGGCAGACAATATTCTGGACGAGGGCGACGATGATGTCCTCTTTTAAGTATTAACGGGGTCCGTCAACGTTTGTGTGCATATTCCAGCAATACTAATTGTTAAACTATTGTTCTATTGTTTCCATTTTAATTCGCCACAAATACTTATTGTATGTAGCTAAAGTATTTAGTCTATTCCAAATGTAAGAAAACTCTGTATTTGTATGTATGTATTCCATTAATGTAGTATACAAAAGTGCTAGCGCGCAAATCATGCATTAAAGTTTTGTTGTTCCATTTAGAAAGCGATCATGTTATCCTGCTGTAATCATAAAAATAAAGGATCCGGATTTGGATGGAAAAAATTGGTCAGATGACTTCAATTTTCATACAATAACAATTGCAGGTGCAATCACATGACTGTAAACATATGATTTAAGGTCAGATTAGTGTTAGGCAACGTATATTAATATAATGTCAGAATTGCCAGACTGTGGCAATGAAATGACGTAACGTTATCTACATTACGTCTATTTTTGTGCGCCGCTGGCAACCTTAAAAAATATATAAAAGGAATATAAATAAATTGAGGCACAACCACGACAGTAGGATATGCACATGTTTCAGGCTGTAATTTTGGCTGCTGGTCGTGGCACTCGTTTACCAGAAGTTTTGGGCGATGCACCTAAAGCTTTACTTCCCGTGGGCCCATATCCACTTATATGGTATTCACTGAATCTGCTGCAACAACACAATTTTTCAGGTAATTTAAAAAAAATGTGCCACGAGTATCCATGCACTACTTTATGTCTGTTGTATCCATTTGCAGAGGTGATTGTTGTTGTTTTCGAACAAGAGAAGCTTGAGATTCAACTAGCCCTTGAACATACGCCCCTTAAGCTAAAAGTGGAATATGCCATCATTCCCAATGACAGTGATTTTGGCACTGCCGACAGTCTGCGCTATATATACGATCGGATCAAATCCGATTTTCTTGTAATGAGCTGTGATCTGGTCAGTAATGTTAAGTTATATCCGCTGATCAACAAGTTTCGGGAACACGATGCCACCTTAGCCATGCTTCTCTTTAAAAGCGGCTTCGAGTCGGATGTGGTAATGCCGGGTCCGAAGAGCAAGCACAAGCCGGAAAGAGATCTAATTGGAATACATCCGTCTACCCAGCGTTTGGCTTTTGTATTTGCGGCCAGCGATTGCGAGGATACTCTAAATATTCAAAAACATTTGCTCAAGAACAAGGGACAATTGGATGTGTATAGTCGTTTAACTGATTCCCATATCTATGTGTTGAAAAAATGGGTCATAGACTACCTCCATAGGGTAAGTTGGAAGAGGTGGAATAA
This sequence comes from Drosophila sturtevanti, assembly GCA_018150375.1. NCBI lineage: Eukaryota > Metazoa > Arthropoda > Insecta > Diptera > Drosophilidae > Drosophila > Drosophila sturtevanti. The sequence goes on from JAECWJ010000564.1 coordinate 1,936,650, forward strand.
GTGGCGGCAGCAAATTTCATTCAATTTTCTTGCAGAAGGAAAACTTTTCCACTTTTAAAGGTGAATTCCTGCCACATTTGATTAAAAAGCAGCATGTCAAACGACCAGCTAAAAGTACACAAGATACCACCTCGGAATTGGGAGTGGTTACCAAAAATGAGGATCACATTTTACATGTGAGTACATGACCATGTATTTATTGTATGTGTATATATATACATATATATATATATATTTAATATCTTTTTTGCTTATAGTACGTGCCTTACTCAGCACTCGATCAAAAGATTACACAGACCTCCTTGTTCAATCAATCTCTCTCTCATCCTCCATACCATGGCAATCTCGTTCGTTGCTATGCCATTCAGGCCCCTAAAGATGCGATTGGTGTGCGTGTCAATAATACGCTCAGTTTTTTGGCAATCAACCGCAAATTGGCTGGCATTTGGTTAGAGCTATGTGGTGAATCACATCCACTGATTGCTCCTGGAGCTCTGGTAAAATCTACCCAGACAAAGGAGATAATTGCCGCGGATAATGCTAAGCTTTCAGAGAAAACTTCCCTAAACTTCAGTGTCTTTGGTTCGAATTGTGTGATCAATCCGAAAAACATAGTAAATAACTCCATCATAATGTCCAATGCCATCGTTGAAGAAGGTTGCAACATTGATAACTGCATCATTGGTAATCGGGCTCATGTGAGGAGTGGCTCGGTCCTCAAGAACTGTTTGATTGGACCAAATTTCGTTGTTGAGGAGAACACAAAAAGTCAGGCTGTGCATCTGTCTAATGCGGATCAATTTATGGAGATTGATATACGTTAAATTCATGGATTGTTAACTTAATGTGGCTTCCTTTATTAACGAATTCAGTTAGAAGGAGGATTCTTCTAGCAGGATATTAAATATTACAAAATAGGTACACAAAACTCGCGCTACAATTCAATCCGAGATGGAGAGGGGGAGTAAAGCTAAAAAGGGTATAATGAATGAACCCGTACTTATAAGGGTCATGAAACAGATGGGAAGTGGTGGAGGGGAATGGGGAGAGGGAGTAGTGGGGGCGACAAGAATGGTTGCTCTTTATCTACTTCCTCCGCTCGTATAGATATTCATCCTCATAGTACCGCGGCGTTGTGGCTATAAACACCTGCGGCCGGCGCTGTTGCAGCGAAATGTTTATCTCCTCGGGCGTGCGGAAGACCTGCTGTTGTTGCTGTTGCAGATGCTGCAATTGGGGAGCTGCTGTAAAGAAGCGATATGGCGTCGGCGTTACAGTTGGCGCCAATGTCTGCGGCCGCTGTGGTTGGAGCTGGGCATGATGCAGCTGCTGGTGATGCAATTGCAACTGCGGCTGGATTGTCGTCGAGGGTAGGGGTTTCCGATATGCCAAAGTGGTGGGTTGGGGTTGTGGCTGATGGCGAATCTGGGTGACAACCTGTTGTTGTGGCTGAGGTTGCTGCTGATATTGCACACGAACTTGGGGCACGTGCTGGGCTTGAACCTGAGCCTGGGGCTGCTGATAAGCCACCACTTGCCGGTGTTGTTGCTGCTGGTGATGCTGTTGCTGGGGTTGATGCTGTTGAACCCTGGGCCTGGCTGGGGGCAAATCCTCTTCCTCCTCATCATCATAGCGTTCATGTTCATAGTAGTTTTCTGGGAAATAGCGTTCCGAATAGCGCAAAGTCACATTGGGTTTGCTCTGGTGCTCTTGGAGATTGATCGGCTTGTACAGGTAATCGTTGACTATATGGTATTTGGAAGATTGCTTGCAGATATTATCGTGGGATGGTGGCATACAAATTAAATGGATCTGATGGAAAGTGAATCCCTCTGGACAGATCCATGAATGCTTTTGATTTTCCTGGCAATAGTGGAAGACCTCGCAGCTCAGGGACTCATCGGCATAGTATCTGAAAAGGGAGGAGATTGTCAAGGGATTGTTTAAAGTCGTATACTCAATCTTAGTACTCACCCAGAGTTACGGTCATTGCAGCTAAAAGAGGATTTGCTCAGTAATGTGGACAGACGATCAGGCTCTTCCACTTCTTCCTCCTCCTCCTCTTCGCTTTCCTCGCTCTGGGGCCTCTTCAGCTGGTTTTGAGCCTTTAAATAGTTGGTCTGCGGTTGTTTCCGATTGATGTAGACTTGTCGAGGCGGCTCCTCCTGATCCTCCTCACTATATTCGCTGTACAATGGGCGCTGTTGCTGCCTATAAGCCAGATGTGTTTGGGCCTGCGTTTCAAATTCATCCTCCTCGTCAGCACCAGCAGCATCGTTTACATCCAGGGAACGTGCAGAGAATCCCTTAGGCTTGGCTGTGGTGGCCGTGGCTGAAGGAGCTCCAGTAGCGGCTCCATGTGTTAGGCCAATGGCTATTGCCAGGACTAGTAGCAGGGTTAAATGAGAACTGTAAAATCAAGTAAACAGAGAGAGACAGAGACACAGAGTTACAGTCAGGCAATTTATGATATGGGAAACTCTCTGGCAGGGCAAGAAAGAAAAAACAAAAACGCGGGAAAATATTTTGTTGTGGCAACGATGAAATCGATGTTGAAGATGCAGCCACCAACCAAAGAAGGCACACGTTATGTAAGACCAAAGCTAAGAAACAAAAACTTGTTATAAGCAAGGGGGGGGGGGGTATAGACACCGAGTGCTCTGATGGGTGGAGAGAGGAGAGCGCCATTGGCCAAGTAACAAAATAAAAGTTAAATCCAAGCCAGAGCTACCCTTGAGAAGGAGTTGGGAGAAAGAGAATGACCGAATGTCATTTACCATTTGATAGATAACCGAATTGAGGTCATTGGGTAATACTAATAGTCATCACAGTTAAATCACATAATAAATTAAAAGCAAATATTTTTACTTTTACTTTTCATTTCTATTAATTTATTTTTTTTTTTTTGCTCCACATGTCAATCTCATGGCTTGGTTAAGTGCTTGACCAAAAGAAATGACAACGGGCGGGCGTGCTCCACTCTAGTTACTCTGGATAGGAATAGCTAATTGGGGTGGAGGAAGGGGAAGGGGAAGGGAAAGGTGATGAGAAGGGGCATTCAGACATGCGATAATTAAGGCACGTTAATAAAGCAAATTGCGTTATGTAACTGGCAATTCTAGTTGGTAGTACGAGTAATTTGTCAGCCAAGTTGAAGCCTGTTTCTGCCTTTTTTTTTTCTCTCTCTCTCTCTCTCTCTCTCTCACTTCTTCTTCATTTTTTTCTCTGACTGCCTTTTGTCGCTGCCGATGAACCTTTGAACTTTAAATCGCCTTAGGAGGCGTCTGAGCAACAGCAGCTGCTGCATTGTCACTGTCAACGAACCTTTTGCGAAACGATCATGGGAATACTCATCATGGCATTACTCTCAAACAGAGAGTGAATAGTTTCTATATATGTATGTATGTATGTATGTACATATATACTGTATGTATGTACATAGATTCTCATTTTGGTCAGATATAACAACTTGTTACTAACCCACTTGCATCACAAAATTTCCCCCAGACATTTCCTAGTGCTCTACATACGATCAACTCTCGTAATACATATCCAGCTAGCCAGTCAGCTAGCCAGCCTGTCTGCCATAAATGGAGAATTCATTGCATGTCTCTGGGATTTTCTCTGGTGTTGGTGGTATGTAGTCCAGATGTGGCACAAAATTGCATCACATACCACTGGGGAGAGAGATACAGAAACAGACATACAGACACAGATACAGATGCCAAGTTGATGCGTTGCATTTGGATGCTGGAAATTTGATGTTGATCTCCTCCTGTCTCTGTCTGTGTCTCTGTCTCAGCCTTCCATTAACCACAACTGCAAAAGCGGTTTCGGTATATACATACATATCTATGTATGTAAATACCAACATATATATTTATGTATACATACATATATACAGAAATGTATGAAAGTTTTCTTGGTCTGCCACAAAAAAATGTGTGTGTTTTTTCTTGCGTATTATTTTTATGTTATTACTTGAGAGGTGCTTCGGACTATATTTGCTTTTGATTTCCTTAAATGTGTGTTTTGGGTGTGCTTCATGTTAGGCGGACAATTTCCAGCCTGGTGACATAAGTGGACAAGTCTCGACTTGCGAAATCTTGCGATTAACGGCAACATTTTTGAGAAGAACGTTATATAAAATTTTACACTTTTCAACACTTTGCCAAAACGTGAAGTTAACAGTACGAGAAATCGCTAGATTTAATGTTCCTATATATATATATATATATATATATCTGTTAATATATATTTCAGTCATTTCTTGACTTATCTTAAGAAATTATATAATTTGAATTAAAAGAGAGGCATCCAAAATTTGTAGTATTATCTTCATAAGATATTTTGACTACATATATCAAAGTTAAAAGCGAAAACAAGATACATACATATGTATGTCTTAAAATAACCTGCCAAAAAGTAAACTATAGTGCAGCAGAAAGATAAGAGACGATATTTCAATTGTTTAAAGTGTTTTGATCTGATTTCCTTTAGGGGCAAATTTATGGATACCTTTTCTCTAGATGTACATATACATTCCAGAAAGAAAAGTATTTAACATAATTAATTTTTTATTCTCCGGCTTCATTCATGTTAATTCATTGTCGATTTTCTGAGATTGTAACCTTTGGGAATCCCTTTCCAGTTGGAACCTTCGGCCTGCACATTTATATGTGTATAAGTGGATAAATTTAAATAAAATTAATATTTGAATTTGTCTGCTTAACTTATTTCGCACTGAAGAATAATGACACTTTTTAGGTTAAATATTATATTTTTGCTTTATGTTATACATATCATAAAAAATAGATTTAATATATCGAAATTATTATTAAAAGTAGCAGGAAAAATTATTTGGCATAACTCATTTCGGGTACCTTAGATCAGTTTTGATGGCAACTAACATATATACGAGTATATTTCCATTTCGACCCCGATCCATAATGCAATAATTTCTTAAAGATTGAAAACAAAAATAATGAATCCAGTCCATTAAGCAATTCAAATTTAGCCATATTTGTTAAATTTAAAATTCCAATCTCTGGCAAATATCCAATAAAATAATATGGAAATTCTTTCATATTCATATTCAACCTAATATTACTTATGATATTATTTTCGCTATTTATTTTTGATTTCAACATGTTATGTACATATGAATATATATATATATATAAGTACTATTTCCTCCCTTCGTTTTTCTCAATTCTCCGTCAATTTGCTCCAGTTAAACATTCACAAGTTTGTTGCCTAAGTCATTTGTTTTCACTTAGCTAAAAATTTAGGGGAATGTAATTTATTTTATTGTTTAATTAAAATACAAACTCGTTAACAAACAATTTTTTTTTCACTTATGCAGCCGCTGTAACTGCCATTAAACTGTGTGAAATGCCAAAAGGAAAACCCCGAAATAATAACCAGACCAAAAGGGGCAAAAAACACAGAAAAAAAAAACGAAAATAAAACTAAATTACAATTTAGTGTTTGGTTGTTGTTGTTTTTATCTTTTCTTTTTCTTTTTTTTTTTTTAGCTGTTTGAAATAAAACTTTTGTTAATGTGCGTGCATTTGTAAGGTTGATTTTTAATGTGCTTAGCTGATTTGCTTTTTTTCTTTTAACCATGTGAATTATGTGATTGTGTGTGTATGTGTGTGCGACTTGGCTCTTATAATTGCTTGGCAATGGATTTTATGTGCCGCACATTTTCATTTTTAATTTTTACAAATTTGTTAAACAATTTTTGCAGACATTATTTTCCCGCTCGACTTAACGTTTGACAATCGTAATGAGAAATACTTTCCATTTCTTTTTTTGTTTTTTTTTTTGGTCATTCAATGCGTGTTGCATTCAATATGTTTAATAATCCACCGCATTCGTGTATCAACCATTTAAATCGATAATCAAAATGCCAAATCGATGAAATTTATTAACAAAATGTCTTTAACTTGGATTTGGTATAGAAAGACATAGTGGGGCGTGGTTCATAGCCCAAAAGCCATGGCACGCTTGGCCAATTGCGCATTTTTGTGCGTAACTGTGTTGTGTCTATGCATAACTGTAATTCCAAACGCCCCAAAAGCAAAAAAAAAATTGAAATGAAATATTGCGTATACGCCTTGTTGTCATAGTCAGCGTATATTTGATACCTCTCCCTATCTCTCTCCCTCTTGCTATCTCTCTCTTTCTGTCTTTCTTGTATGCTTGTATTGTTTGCTTTATATAATACGCAAGTATGTAATTTATCTAAATTTTAGAAAGGACTTTATGATGCAATTGGCTATTGGGCTAGAGATTATGATCTATTTAGTTGGCAATGGACCACGCCTCAAAACATAATCTGACTCATAGACAATCAGAGCAGAGTAACAGATGGACAGCTTTGGCTCTCTGATTGACATAAATGCACAACTATATGGTATATATGTATATGTAAGTATAATATAAATTATTACACATTAGTGCTTACTCTCTATCGTAGACAATGAGATTACCTAACTGCCAACTGTAAAATGTTGCCAGCAGCAATGGAAAACCAAATGGAAACAAAGCCAAAACCAAAGACAAAAATAAAATCTCCCACGCCAAAAGAAAAAAAAAATTGGAGAAAAAAAAACTAGAAGGAAAAGTCAGAGACACGCCAAGCTAGAGAAAAACAAAAAAAAAAACACAAAAAGATAACAACAACAAAAATCTTGATCTTATGTGTATATACATAAAGTTGTGTTTGTATATTGGATATGGTATGTATATAAATAGGTATGTATGTATGTATGTATGTTTCTTTGGTTGGTTGGGGTTTTGAAATGTTTCAAAAGAATATTTCGTGGCTGCCTGGCGGCATCGGCGACAGCAACAACAACAACAACAACAAATCATTGTTAACCACAACTCACAGCGAGAACGCCAAAAGCCCAAAGGGTGAGGGGTGGAGGAGCCCAAATCCAAATGCTAATTATTACCAAATCTTGGTCGGATTTTAGTGTTGGTATACCCCAATTCCATACCCACAAGTTGTACTTACTGCATTTCAGTGAAAATATATATATATATGTATATGTATATATATCAACTTTTGTTTATTATCCAATCGAATAATTCTTGAGTTTATCCTTATTCTTCAATATCCTTGCTAATGGAAAAGACCACAACTAATATTGACAACACTTCACTTCACTGTAAAAATTTCTTGTGTCTTGTTAATGAATCGTTTTAGACATGGAAAATGTGTTCACTTTAAAACTTTGTTGAAAATGTTGCACTTGCAGCGTATTGTATCTGCAGCTGCGGCCAACTAACGGTTCGCGCCAGCCACTAACAACAAAATGAATGACTTTCTTTGGGTTGTTTATGTTTTATACCAAAAAGTTCAAGTCGGAGAGCCGAAGACGAAATCAAAACTCTTTGTTTCTCTTGCTCTTGCTCTTGCTCTCTCTCTCTATCTCTCTCTCTCTGTCTTTCTGTATCTCTTTAATTTTGTGTCTCTTTTATGATAATTGACTCTGGCTGTTGTGCCTTTGCCTTGGGGCTCTCTTCATCCGTTGTTTGATATGAATTTTATATCTGGAGTTTTAGTTTCGTTCGTGTTCTTTGCTGGGTGGAAATTTGAAACAAGTTCGTTTCTTAAGTCTTTTCTTATGACAAATGACACATTTCGATTTCAATTTCAATTTCAATTTCCATTACAATTTGGCTACTTAGTCATACGTAAGTAATGCACATTAAAAACAATAATTGATTGGCTAGCCTATACAGGTAAATATATTCATATATATATGTATATATATATATATATATATATATATTTGTGTATTTATCTATGTGTGTGTTTGTTTTATATGTGTGTATTTATATGGTGATGCATTTTCAACTAGAAGTAAATAAGTAAAGTAATTAACATTTTAGCTAGCTGATTTTTCTCAGCCTTCGTTTTATTATTTTGCATTTGATGCTCCCACAGAAACCTGTGCGGCAACTCAATGAAAGGCTAAAAGCTAACACACACACATAAACAGCAACACACACTCACACAGACATAGAGGGGATTTGTTTTTGCTAATATGAATTAATTTACAATACTTGCAACAAGTGGGAGAGAAGATGTAAACGAAGACGACGCCTCCAACTTTATTTTAGTCTGTTGAACTTTTGCGTTTCTGTGCCGATGCAGTTGCCGATCATGTTGTTGTTGTTGTTGTTGCTGCTGCCGCTGCACTTGCATCTTGTATCTTTTATCTTAAACTTTTTTTCTGTTTTTTTTTATTTATTTATCTAGTTTTTTTTTTTGGCTAACCGCATTCAAGCATTTCAATTTCAATTGCTTTGCGTTCAATGTCTGGACACTGACCGCAGCAATACATATACCTACATTATAATCGTATATCGTACATACATACACGTATATATAAATGATTTGGCAATGCATGCAAAGAAGCGTAACGCAAAGAAAGTGCAGCTGCTGTGGCTGATTTTTGAAAAGTGTTTGAAGCCTGTTCACCGCCAATCAGAGTCAGAGTCAGAGTCATAGCTATGGCCAGAGCCAGGTGATATAACAAGTTCACATAATTTGCTGCCTTTTCTTTTATATAGTATGTTATTTTTTTGTGTTTTTATATTTATTACATATTTCCACTATATGCCTTATTATACATACATACATACATATGTTTGGATACTCGCGTACATGAAACGAAAATAAAACTTTATGCACGACTCGAATTTGTTTAATTATTGCTTACTGCACAATTATTCCCAGGGACCAGCCCTAATTATAATTATGTAGTATATGCATTAATGAATGATTTGTCTGATTAGTCATCTCATTGTTAATGAAAAGGGAAAGAAATACATTGAGGATCATGTTGATATATACAGTTTAGTGTTAGTTTGCTGCCTTTTAGCTATTGTCATCAACTTCATCATCATCATAATAATAATAATAGAGTATGAAAATTCATTACACGACTTAACTACTTAACTGGCTGGCCATTATGCAAAGTCCAAGTCCAACTATCAAACACACAACAGACAAGAGACAACCAACAGCAGCAGCGATGGGCGGCACGTTTCGAGGAAGTTGATTGTCACAAACAAACAAACCAACACACACACAAAAAAAAAACGAAACAAAAACCTCTCATAATCATAACTGTATTTTATCTGTCTTTGCATTCAAAAGACGACGACGACAACAACGACAAAAACAACAACGTTTACGACGGTCAGGTTCAATGGGAAATTATTATAGACTTAGGAGTCAACCAGCAAACGTTTAAGACATGGCCCAAACTCAAACTAAACACATACACAAAGTGAGAGGGGAAAAGGAAAAGAAAATTGATTAATCCCTCCTCTTAACTTGATTAAATCTGTACATCGTATATATGGATGTATGTATATATCTTTTGATACATATGTGTATGTATATAACGAAGATAATTTGCAGAATGTAATCTAGATTAATTCATAGTTTTATGACCAGTGTTGTTCTATGTAATATCAGAATACAATAATACAGCACTGAAAGACTGTGAGGTCAGGATATACTGACTTTGAGTGTGGCTCAGTGTTGGTTGTTATAGTGTTGGTAGGCGATTAAAATCTATGAAAGCGTCCGCTTTTGGTTGGGAACGAAAACATGTCAACACGCTGAGTCAAGACCAGCCACATTAGGCTGAAAATCTAACCAAATCGTCGATATATGTATAAATAACAACTTCGACATCAATGCGCCCACTATAAATGATATAGCTTTAAATAATCCGAGATTCGAAAAAATTTAAATATAATAATAATAATTTATTATACATATATTATATTTTAATTTCATATATTTACTTACATATATGAAAAAAGACACATAGATTAGCGTCAAGATTACAACCGGAATTTCTTAAGAAACTATTCAAGAATCATCATATAATACTTGATCAAAGGTACTTAGGGTATATGTAGAATCTGAAGTCTATTAGATGTTGCAATTATACATTCATATTTTTGGAGTGCATGACCTGTTAGCCACATTTTCAATTGGCAATTAGCAATTGCTTAGCCACACTGACTCTCGACTTAAAGTATATGATAGAAAGGAATTGCAACACAATGAAAAGTTTTTTTCTCATACATATGCATGTAAATACTACTGTATATATACATATAATACTGTAGTTTCTGGATTAATTCAAACCCAGCTCCAGCTCTCACTTAAGTTTAGACCATATGAGTCCCATCTTGTGTTTGTTAGCCAACTAATTAGCCTTAATGTGAGTCCATAAGTCCATTCATTATGTCATTTTGCTCTACATTTATTTTCTCAGTTTTGTTTCTGATACTGTCTGTACAGATTTGGATTTACTTACGATTTCGAAAGAATTGCAATTTATTTATGATTTCATTGCTTTGGCCCATAAAACATATGTACATATGTATGTACATATATCATACAATAGTATAGAAAAAGCGAAAGTAAATCTCAATCCAAGCGCCTACTACGTTCTAATAAATGCGGTAAGACAGCTGAAGTTCAAGGTTGCCTCACTCAAAGAGTGGCGAATTGAAAATTAATTACAATGTCGATTCATAATAAGATGGTGGGATATGGGGTTGAGGAGGGGTATAAACAAAAAACCAAAGTAATATATTAAGTTCTCTAGCTGGCTCATTAATGAGGCAGAAACGGGGCGTTGTTTTTAAATTAGCAGATCATTTAATTTTTGCTCTAAGTTGGCTTTAATGTCTGATTAAGTCATTTGTTTTCTACACTTGCTGAAGGCATTTGGAATTTGGAGATTGTTTGTACGTGTACGAGTACGAGTCCATATGCGAATAGCATGGCCTATAACATTTCAATCCAAAAATACAGAAATACCAATGAATATAGAAAACTATATATATATATATATATACTTATGTTTTTCACATTGATGAATGATCATATGTTGAGATCCATTAATAATTCCATTTTAAATTATTCAGAAATCGTAATGGAAAGAGTATCTAGATTTCAATCAAATTAACTTGAATGTTTACCTCCTGTTTCTCCTTTTATTTTTTTTTGTTTATTTTTGTTTTTCTTTTGGGAAGCCCGTAGTTTTTTAATGGATGGATGATTAAAGATTTAACTGACAACCAACGAACGGATTGGCCCGCACCCACTCATAAAGTCATAACCAGCAGTTTATTTTACCTGTTTAGATTTGCATTTCACATTCACATAATTTGGTCTAACAATGGTTAAACTTTTAGTGGATTAAAAATGAAGAAAAACAAAATTAACTTCCCAAATGCCGGAACTTGTCCATTTGGAATGATTTGTAAGTTTTTCTGCTTGTTTGCTGCTCGCTGGTTGCTTAAAGTTATCCAATGTAGTGCGGAAAATACTTAAATAATCTGTCCGGAAATACTATATAGATATGTATATTCATAGTCATGAACTTGACATTGGGCAGAAAGAAATGCAAATTGAATATCTTAGCCAATAGCTCATTTTCTACGAGTATTATCCAAAATACAATAGGAAGGAAGTGTATAATGGGAACGATTTGATCTAATCCACTTTTGGGGGTAAGTCCAAGAGCTAAAAAACAAAATAACATAACAGCAACAACATCATCAAAAGAAGTAACCTTGACACCTGTCAAGCATTTGTTTGATTCAATTGAAAATCAATTGCAATGTTGGCCAGACTTACAAATTAACCAACCCACAAAAGAAAAGAAGAGAAAAAAACAACATAACCAAATCTGCTTTGAAGCATGAAGCGTGCCCAGCACCTGAGATGGATGCACTGTTGGTACCCATGTTGGAGTTGGAGCTGGAGCTGGATATGGACTTAAATACTTATGTACCTGTCGAGAATGGAGAAGGGAGGGAGGGAGGCAGGGGAGCTGGCAATTGGGCATGGCTGGCTGACTAACGGGCTCTGCTGCTGACTTGAGGCGTTACCAATTGACGGAATAACAAAAGAAATGCTGAGCCATCTCATCTGGCCGGGGCTAAAACGGGTTCATTAATTTCAGTTCAAGGCATCGTCTAATTTTTTTGTTTCGGGTTGGTTTTTTTTCTTTTCTTTTTTTTTTTACGTAAACTTGCACGTTCCGTTGCCGATTTGTAACAATAAAAGAAAAAAAAATTCGCATTTCGTTACAATTTTCATTGTCTTGGGCGCAGTTGAAGTCCAAATTTATCGGCCTGTAGAGTAGAGAAGACGACTTTGAATTACCCTCTACTAATTAAAGAAAGATTGTTAAAACATTCATATCTATTATTCGGGGTAGGAGTCCTTCCGTTTTTATGGTATTCCCTTCTTGATCTATCTATCTGATTATAGTTCGGTAAATCTTGGGATATATGTACATATGTTGCAAAGTGATGATCAATCCTTTATAAACAATGTATATAGTATATATATCCCCCCAATCCAATGATTACTGGGTATAGGCAAAACAACAAAATAACCCTCGCTGCCTCTCCCAGGCCACGCTATTAATTATCACATTTCAGCAAAGTATTTTTTGTTTTTCTTTGTTTTTGTTTTTCTTTTTTCGTTTTCGTTTTCGTTTTCATTTTCTTCTGAGTGTACACCGCCCTATAATTATTTGTGCAGTTCACTTTAATTACTTCAGATTTATTAAATTGGGTCAGTTTGTGGCGTGAACTTGAATTCCACAGCCACAATAAGACTTTAGTTTTATTTTGTTTTGCCACAGTCTTAACTTTAACCGATAAGGCTAAATGATTTCGGCTTATATGATTTTGGTGAACAACTTGTCTACTTTATCGCAAAGAAACCCCCCCCTCAATTGATAAGAAATAGAAAAACATTGAGAACGGCCCAATTAGGGTCCTGCCGAAGTTTGAGTACCCTCTATTGGACCAATTAGGTTTAACATAACCATACATATGCCACAATAATTAAAGTAATCCTTGCAAGAAATGGATGTGAAGTCTTAAATAAGATCATCATGTCGGATCTGGTGTATAATCGGGGGAGTATAGATCTGACTTTACATAAATAAAAACTTTTCTTGAAGTGATGAAAACAAAATAAGAAAGAAAACTCCATATAATAAAGCAACTTGTAATTATTTCGGGTTATGCACCTTATCTGCTGGAAAGTAGCACATATATCGAATTTGAACTTTCTTCTTTTGGATTACAAACATGTTAGAAAAAGAACTATACCCTTTGTGCAAAAGTATAAAATCGAAAGGTTGCTTTCAATTTCTATTGACTATTTAATTTGCGACGATTCAGTTGAATTTCTCGATTCTCTTGGTAAAGCTTTTAAAATCATTTAAAAAGAAGAGAAATGGTAGGGTTTGGATTGTATATATGTCTTTTGTTCCTATTTGTGGGACTTGGTATTATGATCAAAGTGAGTGTAATTTTTTATACTATACTTATGTATGCAATTTTCAACTAGAACAATTCTTTGCATATTTCCAACCAGATTTGCTTTATGATCGTTAGCAGAACCAATCGTAGAGGTAAGATCCAATTGTAATTTTTATATTGTTTACTTAGTTTTTTTTTAACATTGAGCAATCGTTTCAATCGGTTACAATCATATACATATATATATATTTTATTGATAAGATAATAACGCCTTCGTTTTCGATAACAAGTTAGTAGCTTAAAAAATTAGCTGAAATATTCGTTCAGTTAGTTATGAAATGTCATTTGTCACATTCAGATAGATGGTTTAGTTGATTTATTATTTAGATTATTAATAAAATGGCAGAGTTCGGTTACTTCATCATAGTTCTCTTATTAATTATTGTAGTGAGTATAATTGTATTATATACATATATATATATATATCTTTATGATTTCAATGGCAAACTAATTGGTAAAATTTGACTTACAGTTTGTGGTTAATGTGTATGTAAAGACAAAGCGCAAACAGGCCAGACGACAGTGGCAGCGGAATAGAAATAATAATAATAATAATATTACCAATCAAAATATCAATAGATTTGGTAAGCTAATTACAATTATAAGTTTTGATACATTCAGATAGATCGGATGTCGTGTTTAATACATGAGTCATATTATGTATATGTATTACTACATGTTTCTTCATTATATATATTGCATATGAACAATTGAACAGTGTTAGGGTATTGAAATTTCGATATGACACATTTTGTGATAAGATAATGAGTTTTAATTGTGACACAAGTAAATCAGATTTTAGTTGTTAAACAACATTCGTCATTGGTCGTCTAAAGTTTAAAGTTGTAGTATAATTGTTAGTTTAGTATTATTATAGTTATTTCATATTGATTTAACTACCACATTTGACCTAATATTTGTCAATATGTTACAGTTTGTTAGTTTCAGTTTAAATAAATTAGCAAAGACAACAATTTAATGGCAAATTCAAATCTCATAATTAATAATATTTAATTTAACAGAGGAACGCATCAAAATTTTCCTGAAGGAAGAGATAAAAATGGAACAGCCCTATTTTGATTTTGAGCTATTATCATAAATTTAAGGATTAGAGTGGTTCTATTATTAGACCTAGATTAGCTTGAAATGCCAAATGTATTCCTAGAATCTCTTCATATACACGTGTATTAGTACATATGTATGTATGTACTTATGTATATAGTATTTATGTATTTGTATTATACTCGTATAGTGTAAGTGACAAATGACGCAAAGCTTTATCTCATCTTATCGCTGAGTAGCACAGCTTATCAACTTGATACGTTTTAGTTAATGTTTTTACTCCAGCTCATTTGCATACATCTGTTGCTTATTGTCAGATTAAAATGTCTTTTGTGGAATATTATTATTTTATATCCTTCTTTTTGATATTTCTTATATTGTTACGGGTAAGAATGGCGCCAACTAAATAAACCCAAAAGGTTTCATTTTGGTTTTCTACTTTTTTTTTTTTGAATTGTTTAAACTGATTTGGTGATCTCTCATAGACCTATGTTTGCCCACACTACAAATTGAAAGAAATTATATGTTGTTTTGGAGGTGGACGAAATTCGGCAGGTAAGTCATCGGAATCACATCATGTTAGCAGCTTGAGTTTTGTCAATCAAAATTGATTTCGGTATGAAATGAAAACTAATTCATCAAAATTCAAATTGATTCATTGATAATTTTTCAATGTACACGGAGTTTTGGTTGTGTGGCCCTTTTCTGTTGATTATTCTAACTCTGGTCGCAAGGGTAAGCCCATATACATATGTACATATGTAGTACGTCTGTTTCCTGATTCCAAGATATCTGTCTATATAAACATATGTATGTCTATCTCGCTCTCTTAAGGAGTGCTATCTGTTTGTCAAATTGAAATTGGAGGAATGGAATATGCGCGTCTATGCCCGCCTATTGCGCCATGAGATGATGTTGCGTTTAGCCATTGAGGGTAAGACTTTACCCCCAACGAACAACATAAATAAATACATACACTACTACTCCCAGTTCTCACTCGTCCTAAAGCTTCAAATCCATAAAAAAAAGCTCAAAACTCGATAAGATAATACCAAAGTACACATACATGGGGCCATAAAAATGGGTAATTCTTTAAAATGAAGAGGAAATGAGCTTGTTAACTAAAGTACATATTTCTACGCCATTTCTCGCATCAGTTCTTTCCTATACACCCAATCAGTTCGGTTCGGTTTTGCAAGAGAAATTATGTATCTAACTGATTTATACTATATACTGCTTATGATTCTATTGATTGCTGTTGTAAGTGTGTAAACCGCCTCCTTCTTAACTAGTTTTTAACTTTAATTTTGCACTCTATCAGTTGTGCTATAAGAGTATACGAAATAATGCATCCGGTGAATATGACGAGGAAGTTTCCACAGCCCCTCCTAGTCGTCGCCCAACAAATACAGGTGCGTATTCTCAACACTGAGAAAAAGACTTCAAGTTAACTGGATCTTTTGACTATAACAGGAATTTAATATTATTTATTTATATATTCCTGAGCATCACTTGGAATCAGTGCAAGTTAGCCATGTTATCTACTTTGTTGATATCTGTGATGTCTTAATTAGTTAGGGGTTATCTTCCCTTATTATCTTATTTTTCGTTAATTGCCATTCTAATATTCGATGCCATCGTTACAAATAATGCATTTGCATTTCCCGTCTTTTTACTTCGATATTGATTAATAAAAAAAGAACAATGCATTTATTCAGTGAATCTGTTCTTTCGTTACGTCGAAGCTTGATAAAGTCAGTTTGGGTGTACCTAAAAAATCACATATCATAAATAGACACAGCCATAGACATATAGATATAGAGTCATTCATTTGTGTTTATGTATATATGTATGTAAATAGATGTATATATGTACATATATATATATATATATATTGGTAATCATTGACTTGCCCAAGCAGCGATAAGAATTCAACCTGTTAATTCTACCTGCCAAATCGTTTATGCCATTTTAGTAAAGTTTCTTGTGCGATTCGGTAGTAAATTCAATTAAGTTTTTTTTATATTTAATAATCGAATTTTTGTCTATTATGTGCTCGTATATAAGTGTGCTCATTGGCTGGGGTCTTGTTTTGATTATTGTTGTCATTCTATTGCGTGTAAGTTAAGTTGACTCGAGTATATTCGCAAATATCCATTCCAGTTTTGGCTCTTAAATTCTGTTTATCGTAGGTGTGCTGTCTTTGTGCCAAGCACAAAAACGTTGTAACGGAGCCACCACAGGGCCGTAATCGTGTCCCTGTTCCGGGTACTCGACAGCCAGCACGTGTAATTCGAACTATACGCATAGATCCACCTGGTGCCGATTTGAATCAGAATACAGGTGAGCAAGCTCATCCATCAACAAAAAATTAAGATACAAGAGCTCTCTGGATGTGATTATTAGATAAGATATCGCGCGTGTGTTACGTTAGGGTTATTCAGGTGACAACCTTTTGTCCATTTACAGTTATTTAAAGATATGTAGATATGTATGTATATATAGTGAACCACCCGTGTGCTAATCGAAATCGAAATCAATGGGTGTGTCATCAATGTAGACCAGGAAAATATTGTTTCAGTTCCCTCTAGGTTTTTCATAATGCAACATTATGTTTGGCAAACTTCATTGGTATGAGTTCAGTGTGTTGTTAATTATATTTTTGATCATTGTTTATATCTCCGTCAGCGTAAGTCAATAAAGAGTCGATGACTCACTTGACCATTTACACGAACGGAAATGAAGAATGTTTAAGTAGTGTTCTTTCGTGCTGTTTTGTTTTTTTTTTTATGTTTAGAAATATGTGTGCAAGAAATGGAAAAGACGCCAACATGCTGTTGCAGTTAGTGCCCCAATGAGAAGTTCCAGTGTTTCTTTTCCCACACCACAAATGTTTACTGGGCGACTCAGTCCGATGCCAGGTGAGAAGCAACGATAAAATTTGACATTGAAACCATTCCAAACAATTTTGGATAACGTATTTTCCGAGTTTGCGACGTAGTTCTTTTATTCTTTGTTTCCCCTTTTGTAAGAATAAATTTGTTTCTATTTCACATGGAATTATTTCAGTTTGTTTTGCCCTGAATTAGTTAGTGATTCATGTTAAACGTTTCCGCAATTGAAGAATTAAACATGTGTTCTATTTAAGAACTAAGTGTTAACTAAAGTAGTTAAAATTTAGTCGGTTAAAATGCATGGAACAAGCGAGAAGGAACAACTGAATGGGAACGAGTGAAAGTGTAGAATCCGCGCACTTTTCTGTTCATATTCATTTTGGAATTTTATGTTGAGTACTGATCTATAAAAGAGGAAGAGCTAATTTAGGTCCCTTTTGATGGCCATATCGGAAGAGTGAGAAAGTTTGACCGATAAAATTGATTGGGATTCTACTACTAAAAATACTAAAGATACTAAAGATAATTTGTCAAATCAATCTCTATTTCTCAATATATTTTGAATTACTGGAACCCCACTTGTTAGCTGTTGCTGTTGCGAACTGAAATGAATCCCAAGTAGATATACTTTATGAACTCAAACTTCTTCGAAAGCGCTAACAGTTTAATAAGAAATTAATTATAAAATTCTCTTAAAATGCCTCAACTGCAAATGCACTGGATCACTTTTGTCACTGCGAATTTCATTATAAAGCGGCGATCGCACGTTATCTCGCCACACTCTCAACAGACAATGTGGCACTTGGCATTTTAGTGCAAAATATTAATACACACGTATACCTCTGACATTTATTATTAGTCCGGCAATTGTCAACTGATATATGTATTGGCTATATTATTGACTGTTAACTTAGAATACGATCTCATTATTTCAACTAAAGTAGGCGTGGTATAATTTTAAAATAAACTTAACCTGTGTATGTTTTACACCCATCAAATTAGTTGACTCTTTAAGTTTCCAAGCTCTCATTGTTTAATTTTTATATTTTTTAAATCTGGCATAGTACACTCTTTAATTAACCCCACCAAACAAGGGAATGATCACAATGAAAAATTATCTAGAAGCATTATTTCCTTTAGGCAGAGGAACTTTGTTTTAAATATTCTTATTGGATTTAAATGTTTATATTTCCTATCTTTGCATATATCATACATATCATATGTACATATACATATGTATATGAATAGTAACTGTTTTTTATTTTTATTTTTTTAATTCAATTAAAATGTTCATACATATATATGTATCATCTGTAAGAATACTCGAACGGTTGTTGAACTTAAGGTCACGTTCTTTTGTAATAAAACTTTATCAGAGATGCAAAATTGCAAAAATATAGATATATGTATATACATATATATTGATACTATTCGGTATAACATTTCGTCACATGCAGGTCTCTTCGACGTGTTTCAAACTCATCTTATCTTATCACTTTCTGGGACCTGCTTATCATCACACCCGTTTCACCTGCTTCGAACAAGTTAACTAATAAACAATCTGTGATAAGTTTCCGTTTCAGTCCCATTCTCATTCCCAGCATTTTCGAACCATTGTGATGAATAAATAGTTAAACAGTTGCCCGGCGACCTTTAGATGAAGCGAATCCCAATTCGAAATCGTGTCTCTATCCCGTTTCTCCTCGTTAAGCTCAGCGCGTCTGTTTCATCAAATGTGAACAATGAGAGATATATTTGCCTATTTCACGGGCTTCTTTTTAGTCTTTTTATCCTGTGCCGTGCTATGTTGTTGCATTCGTTTCGTCATCTGGGCTTGCTACGAAGTGTGGCATCCACAGCGACAAAGCGTCCAACAGCATTCTCAACAAACTCGACGTCGACAACGCCGGGGTATGTTTTAGCCATTTATCGAAAGACAATACACACAAGTCTTATCAGTTTGGAACAGTTCTGCCGAACTATATTCAAAAACATAAATATTTATATATATAGATACATATGAAAAGATATATTTCTAATGTCCAGTATAACTTAGGATGACATTTTTCCTTGATACATTCGGTTTTTGTGTACATAAATCGTTGGTTGGGTTCTTTATTGTCAATTGTTCATCATTGCAGAATAGCTATAAACATTCCAATATAGAATTTTATATTTGAGCAATCTTATCGCCAATTTGTGGTTTCCTTTATATATATTAAAAATTTAATAATGATAAGCCTTCAAATTTTATTAACTTGGCCAATCTTGATAGAAACATTGTATCGCTTTTGGAGTTCTCAGTGTTAAGTGACTATTCGAACGATCCGCGTGAATTTTCGTGACGACATAATGGATATTTTTATTATCTATGTGGGCGTATTCTTTATCCTTTTCTTGGTCATGCCAATTGTGTATTTTTGCCTACAGGTAGACGGAATTCGTCTTAAATTTTTGAATGTTAATAATAGTATGTGGTTGTTTTTTTTTCCTCCCCTAAAAGTTTTTGCTTTGGATGATCCTAAACAAATGCTGTGGTACAAATAGTCAAAGATC
Source organism: Drosophila sturtevanti (assembly GCA_018150375.1). Taxonomy (NCBI): domain Eukaryota; kingdom Metazoa; phylum Arthropoda; class Insecta; order Diptera; family Drosophilidae; genus Drosophila; species Drosophila sturtevanti. The sequence goes on from JAECWJ010000564.1 coordinate 1,956,560, forward strand.
CACGGATCGTCGTCGTCGTGATTTTGCTTTTGGTATGTCTATGGTCACATGTATATGCGATAAGCTTTAATTTATTACCCTCCGTATATGTTCATATATACACTATATAAGTATAAACTAACGGAACTTGATAAGATTCTCAGCGATATGGACAATATATCAAAATATGAAATCGTCAGTGTTGATTTACCATTGAAACGTTTCGATTGTTCTCTCTGCAAATAGAACATAATGAAATGGATAAATAGTTATAAGTTCTACTACACAATATAATAAACAATTTAATTAAGAAAAAACAATAACTAACTGCTCGGAGGAGAAATTGGTTTGCAATAATTTAAAATTTTTAATTTTAATTTCTATTTATTTAATGTTCTTAATCTATGATATAGTATTTCTATAATAGTATATTACATGGTGGTTTTCAATCCGGTTCTCATAAAATTCATTAAGTTCTTCATGCTTACCTTAATGCCTGAACTTAATTCAATTAACAAACGATTATGCATTGTAGCAATATTTGATCGGTTGTTGAACTTTAAGTCACGTGCCTCTGTAATTGTTTTTTATCATAGATGCAGAATTGGACAAATATAGATATATATATGTATATAAATTGTTCGATATATATATATATGTATATATATGTATTGACACTATTGGTGTGTATGAGCAACAAACATAACATTTCCTCATATGGAAGTCTCTTTGGCGTTATTTACCCCCATCTTATCTTATCACTTTCGGCGACCTGCTTATCATCTCACACGCTAATAAACAATCGGTGATAAGTTTGCCTTCCAGTCCCAATTCCATTTCCCCAGCAATAGGCAAATTTCACCATTTTGGAACATTGTGATGAATGGTTTTACTAATTCGAAATCGAATCTGCATCCCGTTTTACTTCGTTAAGAAGAAATCATGTTTCAGCAAATGTGAGCAATGAAAAATACTTTTGCCTATTTTTCGGACTTTTCTTTTAGTCTTTAAATCCTGTGCAGTTGCTGTATCCGGGTCATCAACTGTGGCAACAATGGGATATATAGAAAGATTCCGTTGAACTGTTTTTGAACACAGTTATGTATAGATAATGTACATTTTATTTTGGGTGGTATTGAGGCCCAGTATAATTAATGATAAATAACTTATTTGATTTTAATTCAGACAGATCTAACTAAAACTTCCGGATTGTTAACTTTATATTACATTTGAACAATCTTATCGTCCATTTGTGGTTTAATTTAGAAAACTTAAGATTTATTAGTTATTGGCTTTTGAATTTGGCCAATTTGAATACAAGTTTAAATGTATTTTCTGATTATTTAAATAATTTCTGTGTAAGTCATCCTAGTGACGATTGTTTTTTCTTATATTTTGCTTATGGCTTGATCCCTTTTACTTTTCTAGATCATGCCAGTATATAATATATTTTTGTGTACAGTGCGTCTATATATGTAGTTAGTTCTTTCTTTTCTTTCTCAGTAACATACTACTTTCTCTCCTTCCTACTTGTATTAAACTTATGTATAACTAAGTATGTATGTATGTATGTATGTATATAAAGGGCATTGAAACTTGATAAGATTCTTGTCAATATGGACATAAATTGCCAGTGCTAATTGGGTATTGAAACGTTTCGATTGTGCTTTCTGCAAATAATAATATTTGATAAAATGAATCAATTTCTGTTGTTTTTATTTATTTTATTCTTTTTCGTTATACCGCTGGTATATTTTGGGATACAGGTAGGGTTTTGTCTTTGTTTCTGAATATCCTTTTCGTTTGTATAACTTTTTTTCCTTATTGATTTGTTTCGATAAAGTATTTGGTCTGGATTATTCTAACCAAATGGTGGCGTGTAAGACCCACGGACAGCTCCTTTGACATAATGCACCAGGATCGATGTGGTATGTACATATGTATGCAAATGTGTATGTATATTTCTAGTCATGACGGAATGGCTTCCATAAAACCATAAAACTAGGAGTGTTTTACTGATGGGGGATACGAGTACTTATGTAGACTGGCTTGCTGGTTGATAAGGTATCCGTTGTTTGGCTTTGGTTACTTTTTAGACATTACCAATTAAATGGGAGCACGATAAGGCCATTTGGTTTAGTCTGTTTAGTGAGTTTGTTGCAAAATATGGGCACAGTTCTGATATTTTTTCTGCTCCTGATAATTGGATTTCTAGCCTATGTAGCGCTACAGGTAAATCTCTGATTCCATTATCTGAATTCATAATAACAAAATTGACAACATTTTGCCATCAAGTGCGCCATTGTTTGGATCATTAGATGCTTATGTCCGAGTCGCAGTCAATCGATAGGAACACCAACAACAAATACTGTGGATATGTCCGAGTGTAAGTTACGTCACAACTTTTGACCTTCTAAATACATATAGATACATAATCTATATGTATTGTAGTATCACTATATGTTCAAAGTATAGTATAATACTGAATACGTACTTTTACACAACATGAAGTTATCATAATGCGTAGGTTGGCGATCATTATTTCAACATTGTTGTGTGTGCTTCAATCTAATCAGGGAAATAGTAATAGAGAAATCCCCTGTGTGTGCCTTAACTTTGATTAGTCCACATTGACATCGCTTGGTTGCAAGTAACGGAATGGCTCCAGGTCCACCATGAATTGGAGTAGTGAATTTGGCATCAATTTGGCTATTTATCTAGCCATAATTGTTTTCTTTTTCTGCGTACTACCCATATTGTGCTTCTATGTGCGTATTGAGAATCATACTCTGGCCAAGATCTGCCCACCGCGACGACAACGACGACAACATGAGCAACAACATCAGCGTCAGTGTCTACGAGCAATTGGCGCTGAAATTGGTAACGTGTGCCGCGATCTGTGGGTTTATCTAATCGCTGACCAGCCAAATAAATATTGGTTAGCTGACAGGTTTCGGGGGGGGGGCGAACGATTATTTTCGGCAATAGACATTTAGTCGTAAGGCGAGAAACAGCCGCAAAATGACTTTGACAAGTAATTTGATTGTGGCATTCGGTTTTTTGTTTGCCATTTTTGTTATAAGCCAACTGATATTTGTACGTAATTAGCCATTGAATTTGGAGAGCATTGAACAATTGAGATTATAATATTGTGTATTTTTGTTTTGTTAGCTAGCCAAGCGCATGTATGACTCGATGCTGCTGAATCAACATCGACGTCGGGAATCGGGTACCTAAGAGAGTGATAACATTTAGTTTTATACATATACATGTGTACCTACAGACAACCTTTATATATTTTTCATCAATTAACTCTGCTTTTCAGATCGTCAAGGTACGGTTTACAGCGTTCAGGAAGATCGACCGCATAATCGTTATGGCGATATATTTTTCATTGAACCAGGCAGTGAGGAGGCAAACCGTATTCGTGAACAGCTAGAGAAGGATGAAAAGGATTTGCCCAGCTATGATGAGGTAATGCGTATGTGCAACCTAACCACGCCTACAGCAGCAGCAGCAGGAACACCGCAATCCCCACCACCAATCGATGGCGGTTCAATTGGAATCGCGGCCTTGCCAGCTCCACCATACTCCGAGATAGATCCTCATGCCAGTTCAAGCCACCCTTCCGCATCCGATGCACCTGCCCCCAACCCAGCTATTCACGCCATCTCTATTGAGCCATCGACATCGCGTGCTGCACAAGCTCCAACTAGCATAGCGCCTGTGACTTTGAGCCTATCGTCGACCGTATCTAATACGGAAGTCTGAACTTTGTGGGAGTAAAAATCAGCTACCATTGTCCCTGTGCCACTCTAAGCCACACAACTTCTTAATAGATTGCTTGTGTGTGCTTTAAATTAAGTAATGAAAATGTGTGATTTTAATAAGTATATATCGATTTAAGCACTAGATAGTTGTATTTGTGTAAATAAATATTTATACAGTTAAGGCTGCAATAAAATACTTTAAGTGAATTAAATTCAAGAGAAAAGAAATTGCGTTGTTAAATTATTGTTCATTGTCAAGTAACACCTTTGTCTTAATCTAAAATGTTATATGATTATTGGGGGTTTTATTAATATTTTTGATTAAACATTGAAGTTGAAGAATCTACAACGGGTTTTCAAACATTAAAAAAAATTTTTGTTTATTTGGTTTTTAAATTTCTTAAATGTGGCGGTTTAATCGCTTGTGTCAGGCCTCTGGGCACACTAGAAACGTATTCTCCAGATAAATCGCTACCGGTCACACTTACCCTCGTATTGCATTATTTAGTGTTTTCCTATATATTATTTTATTTATCATCGTTAATTGCCCTTTGCACGCCAAAATGAGTTCGATAAAGGTTAGGAATTGAGCGAATCAGATCTAGATACTTAATCTTAATTTTAGATTGAATTTGCAGTCCAAATGCGAAAAGATGATAAAACCTATGCCGATAACCTGAGGCGAACCTTGGAGGACATGGGCCAGTTGGAAGAAATTGATGTGGAAAGGGGTCGCGTAATAATACAAACTCAAAGACCGTGGTCAGATGTGCATAATAAAATTGAAAGCACTGGAAGCAAGGCTGTTCTATCCGGCTTTGGGGGCCAGTCGGCCGTAGCTGTTATCAATACAACCGGCAGTGTCGTTGATCGGACACCTGTTCAGGGAGTCGTGCGATTTACTACCATAACAAGCGACAAGCCAGGCATAGTTGTTGATGGCGTAGTAGATGGGCTGCAGCCGGGACAGCATAACCTTTTCCTTTCAGAGAGTGGCGACATTTCTGGAGGATGTGCTTCCGTAGGAGGACCCTATAACCCCCAAAATTCGCCACCAACAGAGCGCCCCGTTGGTGATTTAGGGCCTATTCAAGCAGATCTAAATGGCAGGGCCTCATTTCGCTTTGTGAATACAATTTTAGAGGTCTGGGATATTATTGGAAGGGCTATAGTTGTTGCCGAAAGGTCAAATAAATCAGAAAATGGCCAGAACTCTTTTAACAATGACAATTTAGACGACAGGTTACTTATAATTTACGTCTTTGTAAAATATGATTTACTAATATTTGTATTACCCAACAGAATTGCATGTGGCATAATCGCCCGTTCAGCGGGAATACTCCAGAACTTTAAGAGGATTTGTGCCTGCGATGGGGTTAGTCTTTGGGATGAACGTAACAAACCACTAGCCGGCAAGGAGCGCTCACAAAAATTATAATTCCATTTAAATTTTCTTGTAATCTTGTAAATATAAATGTAATTTTTGTTGTTAATGCTAATCCAACTCTATAACTCCAGCCTTACGCTTTCCACCACCTTTCAACTGAGACAAATGAGTTCGACATCTATTTTTATAGGCCTGGACCAGTTTGCCACTCGGTGTAATTGCAATAGCCACATGAATCTGCCACAAATTGATTCAAATGAACTTAATTTTGGATTAACTGACTGTAACATTACCTCGACATATGACAGCTCTTGTTCTAGGTGTAGAGCATCATTTAGCATATTTAATACTACATGAAACTTATCCATGTCCAAGATATAAGACATCTCGCCAATATTTTGTTTGTACCATTGTGCGTAATTGTCCAAATTTTTTTGCAAGTCCATTGTGGTGGCGGTCGTTGCACGTGCCGTTAGCAGGAAGTGTAGAAACGAAATTAAGCAACTATTGCTAGCCACATAAAGTAGCCGACTTTTAAGGTATTCTACAGGAAGAAATCAAAGATTTAGAAAAAGTTAGTTACTTAACTGTGTAATACACAGCGTGTATATTTCAATTTATACTTTTGATAAAGCTGTGTGTCTCTGTTTTTCCACAACTGGCTATTGACTGCAGAAGAATAAGATAAAATTTCCATTCCTTGAAATTTTCAGCAGTGGACTGTTTAAACAGATAGTTGAGAGCTTCCTGCTGATGATTGGCCAATAACTGAATGGTAAAAAGTAAATTATTATTGCTGTCTTTTCTCACTTTAGAAATGTTAACCTTTGCACAAAGAGTTCTAATAAAAATGAATTCATCGACACCTTCATTGATCCATGAACTAAAATTTGCAAAAGCTTCGCCGATTTCCGTAGACTGGTGCAGCTCCAACAGGACACCCAAATGCATGTGCACACATACACTCAAGGCATCAGTGGGTAATGATTGAGATAAGGTCTTCACATAGCTTAAGTCGCTAATATTTGGTTTCTGAACCAAACCCATAAAAAGATTGCGCAAAGCATCAATTAAGATAGATGTTAATATCATGCCAAATTCAGAATCTAGCAAGAAAAAGTATTTATAATATAATCCTAAGGGATATAGATTTAGAGGATTACTATTGATTACCCACCATAGGCCGCGGATAAAAACAAATTCGATAGTAACACATGTTCACTCTCCAGAAATATGATCAAGTCCACCTGTAGCTGCTCGGAATTTTGCTTGCTTAGAACATATTCAGTGGCTGTGAGGATGCGGAGTTGCTGCAACTGACTGAGAACCCGAAAACTTCCCACATTGGCTGGTAACTGGCAAAAGTATTTTGCCGCCAATAGCTACATACATATAATTTATTTAATTAATCATTATAATGCCCTAAATGCGAACATTACTTATCGCTTACCCTTTCCTTTGGATCGAGACACTTTAGCAGTTCCATAAACTCTTGAATTTCGGTGATTCCTGGTTTCTGTAAATCACATTGGTATTGTATTGTCCTACAGATCAGAGCAAAACTGTTGCTAACATTGGACAAGTTCATTTTCTTCCTTTTAATTGTTTCTTAAGTTTCAAAAAATCATAAAGTTTCTATTAATTTACTTTTGGATGCTTCCATAATCATCGGAATGAAGTAAACAGTTTGTAAGTAAACAATTGTTTAATTTTTTTAAATTTTTAAAGTGATGCGGAAAACATTTGAAGCAGTTTTAGTTGAAATTTTAGATATCGATTGTTTTTATCGCACATTTTGACCTTTTTTTAAGGAAGCAACAGTGGCGTAGTAAGGGGATACCTGGGGAAAATACGATGAGGTCAAAAGCTATATTTTATTTATGCTTTGCTGTGATCTACAATTATAACATTTAAAAGGGTGACCCGATTTTTAATGTGTTTTGTGCTTTCGATTTAAATTTTTTATCGAAGTCTTTCTAAATAACTTTTTACTATATGTAGTAAAAAGTACAAATACCCTTGCAGAGGGTATATTAATTTTGGTCAGAACTTCGCAATGAACAGAAGAAAGCATCTCCGACTATATAAAGTACATATATTCTTGATCAGCATGAATAGCCGAGTCGATATGACCATGTCCGTCTGTCCGTCTGTCTGGATCAATAGCTTCTCCTCCGAGACCATAATAGCTGCAGAGCTGAAATTTTCAACATAGGCTTGTTTTTGCTGCAGACATTGTATATCTCGGAATCATCCCGATCGGACGACTATATCATATAGTTCCTATAGGAACGATCGGTCAAGAATAAGGTTTATCCTCAATAACTCTGTTGTTTTTCAACCGAATGCCACGTAATTTGCTATTTGTGAGTTTCATATACTTCCTTATACTTCAACCAATTTTGATCAGATTCGGACGACTATATCACATAGCTCCCATAGAAACGATCGGTCATGAATAAGGTTTATCCTCAATAACTTTGTTGTTTTTCAATCGAATGCCACGAAATTTGATATTTGTAAGCTTAATATACATACTTCTTAATACTTCAACCAAGATTGATCAGAATCGGTTGACTATATCATATAGCTACAATAGAAACAATCGGTACAACAAAATAAATTCTGTATAAAAAATTTTTTTTCTTAAGCTCAAAATTAGTCGATCTTTCTAGTTTTTATATCTTTTCATTATACTAAAGTACACGTATGTGTCAATTTATAAGTAATAAGTAATAATAATAAAATATACTATACTAAATTTTATTCAGAATTTATCGATTTAGAAGTTATTTATGGATTATACATCTTTATCAATGAACACAAAAAGCAATCCATTTTAACCGGGAGAGAGATAATACAAATCATAACATTTTCGACTTTATGGAGCCGGAAATGGGCGTCGAGTGAACTAGTAAATTTTTTATATACCTTTTAACTTGATGATTATTAGGTATTTTTAAATAAAACATGTTTTTTATATATTTCAGACCCTCCAAGTAACAACATTCTCTCATTAATGATTAAGTAACGTTTATTTAGAAATTAAATGTCTTTTAATATTTTAGATGACAACCTGCTAAGTTGTTTTATGTTCACAGGAACAATGCTTTGATAAAATATGGTTTTGGTGTTGTATTTTAAATCGATTAATCAAAATTAATTTTACTTTGGTTTTAACTTAACTAACAGAAGGATACTCAGTGAGATTTTGCCAGACTTTGGTTAAAAATAAGTAATTGAATTAAATGCAAATAAAAAATGGGCTACATAGAATATATGTTATATATCAATCAGTTTAAATTTTTGCTTTCCTTTTCTTGCAGGAACAAAGATGGCATACTTCGTTGAGATTATATAGTTGAAGAAGCCGATGATAAGGATGAAGTTCCAGATGTTTGGCGTTGGCGATGCCGACGTCGTTTCGTGTTTGAGGAGTTAGAGGCGTCGCTATCACTGCTAGAACTCCCACTGCTTGAACTGACAGACTTTCGAGTAGGTACTGGCTGTGGACTCTTGATAGCTGAATTGTCGTCCTCATCATCCTCGGGAAGCTCATCGCTGGAGATATTCTCGTGCATGCGATATTGCTTAGGCAAATGGGATTCAGCTTCGAGTGGCGCCGAATATTTGGGACGTTTGGCTTTGTCATCTAGCTGCTTCTCCGTCAAAGAGCCTTCCTGGTCAATCTCGCTTCCAGTTTGCTTTTTAATGCTCTTGGCAATCACTCGCTTTTGATGATCCAATTGGGGGAAAAGATCTCGCGAGTTCTCTAACGCCTGCTTAGCGGCATTCATCTCCGCCTGCTGGATGGATGAGCCACTGGAGGTGGCCAAACGCTTAGAGCGAAAATAAACAGCAACCTTGTAGACTCGAGTGTTGGTAGGACCACTGGCTTCGACAACTTTATAATAGGGTATGTCCGGTTCTCCACCATCCATCGTACGGAGTGTCAGACAGCATTGCTGGAGTTTTGACTTCGGATCATTCCAATCCTGATTCATGATAAACAGTTGAAGTCGTGGAAACAAGCAGACATGACAAAACTGTTCACAGTAAAGAAGACCTTTATCCACATATAGAGCACCCAGAAAGGCTTCCAAGAGATCGGCACGATCTTTAGTCTTGAGATCGGCTTTGGGATTGGCATAAACAGCATATTTGGGCATCCCCAGATCGTCACAGACCACAGCCTGCGTACGATTGTTAACTAGGGAAGAACGCAGTAGAGACAAGTGACCCTCATGATGTTCCGGAAAATGACGATACAAGTACTCTGAACAGATCAATTGCAACACAGTGTCACCCAAGAACTCCAAACGCTGATTGGAACCCAAAGTTAAATGGGTAAATCCTATTGAACGATCCGTAAAGGCTCGAGCGAGCAATCGGATGTGTTTAAATTTTATCCCAATAGAATCTTCGAATTTAGTTAGTTCTTTGAGGACGCGATAGGAATCAATACAACTGCGATCGCCCAAAGGCTCCTGCTCTTGCAAGGGATGTTCGGGCAGATTCTTCCAGATATTTAATAACTTCTCGTCTTGCCGGAAAAGGGCATCGGTAAAAACTTCGTCGGCTACTTTAATGCCACCATCCAAGAGCAAAGCGCCCATCAAAGCCTCAAAGCAATTGGCCATTGCATGACGTAACTCCAATTCATGACACAAATCGGAACCATGGGCGTACAACATGAACTCCTCCAGTTGAAGTTTCTTAGCCAGCAAAGCTAAATGCTGATTCTGTACTATGGCAGCCCGATATGTGGCCAAACCGCCCTCCTCCAGCTCAGGGAACATAAAGAACAAATGTATGGAACTGAGAAATTCCACCACAGCATCGCCCAGGAACTCCAAACGCTCGTTGTGAGTTATATTGGACACCGTCTCGTGGTCCTTTCCAAACCGCGACATAATGCTAACCAAAGTATTGATGCCGCGCTTCCTTGTGTTCATGTAATGGATTTTTCGGTCTCCGTATTCTGGCTGACGGATACCACAGTTAGTTAAGGAATTGCGGGCATGATCTGGATTAGTGCCATAGTTTTCCTTGTACGAGGGATGCGTCAAGGCTAGCTGAAGTAGATAGCGATTTTTAAAGTGATAGCCAATGCTCTGCTCCAGCAGATCAAGAGATTTATGGAAACGCAGGTGACCCGTCAAAACGGGTATCAACATGGCATGTTGAACAATATCGCACATGATTCCCGTACGGTAAAATCCCTCGGAACTAATGGCCACGGTTATGTTACGCTTCATCCTACCCTGTGTGCGCATTTCTTGCAGACGCTGTTCCTTATCCTCTAGCTTACGTTTATCCTTGAATGATGGTTTCGACATGTTGGCCATTAGGTGACGAAATTTCACATATTCTCTCCAGGCCTTCTGATATTCTGGATTGCCGGCATAGCTCAACTGTGGCGGACGAATACCAAAATGGACAATGGCTGGATGAGAGATCCCTGTCTCGATATCAGAGCACTCGGGCAGATCGGAATTATTGCGATCCAATTGATCTACACGCAGGGAACATGGCTTGTGACCGGGTTTGGTGACCAACATTCCTTTTATGATGTCCACGTAGTTCTGCCACTCGTGCTGGCTAATATCGCTCAGATGTAGCAGCTGCTGTCTTTCCACTAGTTTGGCTGAGTTGTCCAAGAGATATTTAAGTACCTCGCACATGGCCAAAACTTCTTTGCCATTATCCGGAAGCTCTCGAACAAAGCGCGGTAGGAAATGAAACGCTGGACACGACTGCTCATTCTTAGAAGTTGCTCCATGTGGTAACAGATCAAAGTCCACCAATTCAAGAAGCTCGTGGAATAGATATTTAACTGTCGAAAGGAAACAATATAGCCAATATTATTTCTATTAAATGGAAATGAATTTCTTTTTACATACAAAATAGGTCCAACTCATGGATGGTAAAGTTCTCTGGCATCTTCTCCTCGTCATACTCAATAGTGTACTCAATGTTGAAACGGATTACCTTGCATACAGGGAGATCAGTTAGGCGGACATGGGAAAGCAGAGAGAATCCTTCGAATAAAAATTCGTGCTCATCATGCTTGATGATTGTCGGCGTCTTAGTCAGAAAATTTGTTGGTGGCGAGATGGTTATTCGATAGTGATACAAATGTCCCGCATTGTTGGTCTCTTTGTCGCATAATCTGTATCCCGTCTCTCCGGGATATATTCCGTGTCGAATCCCAATGCGTCGCGACTTGGCTGAGCAGCGGCACAGGGGGACCATCGTTCATTTCCCGGGATCGTTGTGCCATAAATCGGCGTGAACACGCTGAGGATGTTGCACTTTGCGCGACAATTCCTCCATGCAGCAGTCCTGTTCAATCTTAAAGGCATCTTCATCCGAATCGTCATCCGAGGATGAGGAAGAGCAGGCCTCCGACTTGTGTTTGTGATTGCACACCCGTCGTCGGGCCTTTCTTGGTGGCGGCACATAAGCAGGCAACGTCTGTCGCACTCGATCCGCTCGCTGAAGTAATTCATCGTCGAAGAGAACACAAAGCTTCTGAAGTCGAACTCTTCCTTTGACCTCGTTCTCGATTTTAGTGCGCTCGTAGTACAGCTCAGCAGGGGAAGAACGCACCCAGGATTCGGCTGGGACCTCAGCTTCGCTGAGAGCATTCATTTTCTTAATATAATCCTCCGGTTTTTCGCAATAATTAGAGCACCATTGACGCAAAAGGCGGTCTCTTTCCGTTTCTACCTTTGGCTTGACCTTCTCTGCTGCTTCACTTCTCTCACGATAGCTCCGGGGAACATAATCCTGACTTTTGTTTGGATAATGATGAGAGCGGTTTGGTCGTGATTGGTAGTAGCCTCCGCTACTGGTATGCCGCTGTTCATAGCGTGGGATGGAGTTGTAGGGTGGATAGTGACCAGAACTTGGGTTAAAGGACCAATTGCGGAGATTGGGTCGGTAATTGGGAGTATATGGAGCATAACGATCCTGGTATTTATAGCTATCATAAGCGGAATAGGAGCCCTGTCCATATTGGTCATAGCCAGGAACTGGCTCCTGAACATAAGTCGATGACTCCTGGTATTGGTAGGTCTCATAGGAATAGGCTCCTCCTTGCTGATATGTATCATAGTTAGGCGCAGAGCAAGCAGGGCCACTAGCACCAAATTTATAGTACCCTGCTGAACTTGAGCTGGGTGTATAACTAAGATTCTGATGAGACGGCGGCTGATTATAATTGTAACATGGTGCTGGAATCGTTAGTGGCTCTACCCCTAATTCCTTTTTATGAGTTTCTGTTGCTGGCACTGACGGTGGTGGTGGAGGAGGTGGCGGAGGCTGTCTTGGTAATGGTGGCAACGGTGGTTGATACATTCTTAAACAGAATCCAAGAGAACTTGCGGTGAATGTTTACTTTTACTTCAGCAATTTAAGTGCTGAAAAATGTTGCAATTAATAAATAGTGTGTGTGATTAAATAAGTGTGGGAAAACGTGACACGTTATGTGTTGGTCAGCGACAAATTTTTTTGATTATTCCGCCACGTTTTTAAATTTAAAAATAAAACGTTTAGTGAAAAAACTGATCAGCATTAGATTTAAGGTTTTTAAGTATTGAAAAAGACACTACGTTTTGGATGTATTTTCATTTTGGCTAAGAACTAGTAATAATATACCAATATTAATAATAATTATTATTAGCAAAAATAAAATTTTATATTGCGTCATTAATGAATTTAATCCAAACATTATAAATCATAAATTTTAAAAAAAGTGCAATGTAATTACCAAATCATATAACAAATAGTGATAACATCGAAGAGTAAGACAACGTGTTTTGCTTTCGGAAAGCGAATTGGAAGCAGAATATGCCCAACGACCACCCTATATTCGAATCATTTACCTAATAACTTTTATAAATTTTCTATATTTATTTTCTATATTTACTTGACAGGCAAAATGTTGTTTTTGCAAAATTCAAATTCACTTTATTTTAGACTATTAATTATTTCAAAATTTAATAAATTAATTCTTGTTAGTAAATGAATAAACACATTAATTAGCGTCAAATTACATTATGAAGTGCAAATATACTAAAAGTATTAACAAGATAATAATACCACATAATGGCTGAGGGACATGATAAAGGCGGGTTCATCAGATTTTAAATATATTATATACATGGACAGTTAATAAATCAAATTGTCTATAAATACTAATTGATGTATGTAAAACATTAATCAGTTGATGAAATACCAAACTTTGGTCATGAACCTGAAAATAAAAATATGGTTTTGGTCAATATACCTACTTCCACTCTCAATAGAAGTAAATACAAACTAAATATCTACTGTAATTCGGATCTAATTTTAAACCAAATCTTCCGTTAAGTCTATAAATCAGAGTTACGAAGTCCACAATATTGGAGTCACCAATTATCCTGGCAGCTTGGTAAGCAGCAACATTAAGCTCGTCGGACGTAATCGCAATATAAATGGCACTGTGAGATTTTGTAAAGATCTTGTGAAGGAGATGAAGTTCTCACTGGAGTTGCAATCGAATTCCGACAGTTATTATGGCTATAAAGTAATGCCAATGGAAATACCGCCTTTGTCGATCTGTACAGTGCTTAAAAACTACTATTTCCGGTTTATCAGGGGCAGCATAGAGACGGGAATAAACACAAATTTTGATTTTAAGGGGGGCCGTGTGTGTCCCCTTCCCAAAGGTGATTATTGGTTGAAGGATGTTTCATTCGATACGACGGAATGGTTAACGATTTTGCCAAGGGGCCTTATTAAAGCGAAACTCAGCACTTTCGATATATCTGGTGAATATGGTGGGGGATTTGACATTATTGTACAGATTGTCGATAGAATTTCGAAGTAACAATACAATATAGAACAAAGTAAAAAAATGTTGACTTGTAAGCTTTTTCCCACGCGAATTTAAGGGACAAAGAAAACCCATGAAGAAAAACGAAGCAAAACAATGAAACAGAAAAGCCGGAAGGAATGTTAGCGCAGGCGCTGAACTTTGGCAATCGGCAAGCTTTTGTCTCCACATTAAAAGCTGCGGCAGGATAATAAAAGCTCGCGGCGAAGACCGTCTTTTCACAGTCCGTGGCAGATAGACCACCAAGTAAGTGGCGATAGTTCCCAAGGAAAGTAAAAGAAGAAGGAAAAAACCAAAATTAAAATTCCACAAAAGTTTAGATACATTCTTTAAGAAATTGGTCAAATTAAGTGTGTGTGTCTATGTGTGTATGAAAACAAAGTTGATAGAAATGCATGAGATATACTCCATTTAGTCAGAGGTAAGTGCAGTGTCCATTTCTGACGCCTTATTCGTACTTGGTTTTATAATATAATCCAAGTACGAGCTTCACTCCAAGGTTGTGTCATGTGTTTTCGATTTTTCGTGCCGCCTTAAAGAGAGTTTTGGACAAAGGAAGAACAGGGATAGCAACCACGATAGGACTGTCTGATTCATGGCCACCTTTTTTTTCCTCTATATTCCCTTAACTTCTACTTCCATACCCAAGGACCAAGCTGTTTACTCAATTAGGTATCAGTTTTCCACAGATTGGTGATTGGGTGGGGAAAAGATGGTTGCATTATCTACGACGCATTCATTTCATTTTGATGTGATGTGTGTCCATTTTTCCATTTAACCGTATGCTATATGCTGTTGATGATGACAACGACAGCGACAAAGACGATGATGATGATAATGACAATAATGATGATGATGATGCCATTGCCATTCATGCCCAGCCCCCGGCACCAGACTTGGACTCATACATTCCATCATCATTGCGCCATTTGATAACTCAATGTTGACCCCAGCAGGCGATAAGGGTGTTAGTTCGGGCTTCTGTATGAGTGTGGGTGTGGATCTGAGTGTGTATGAACGGCAATGGCAGCCGTTGTCTAGCCCTCGTTGCCTCATTGTCTCCACCCCCCTTTTTTGCTTTCATACCTTTGCCTTGCCTTGTTTTTTTTCGACCTCCTTTACCCCATCCATCAGCTGACACTTGTTCGTGTGTTTATTTACTTGACTTTAACCTTTCCTATTGGTCACACTAATTGCGTTCTGACTATTGGTAGAAGCAACCAATTAATTTCCAATTTGTGTAATTGTCCTGCCAATCCTTTATATGCTCTTCATTTCCTTAAAATGCTCTACAATTTTATTAATACACATGTCTCCATTTCATTTCAAAATTTTTTCTTTCTTTTCCTTTTTCATTTTATGTTAAGAAATGAAAAGGAGAGTGACAACTTTTTAGCCATATTGGTTGAGAACGTAATTTTATGAATATGGCAAGCATAAAAATGAAGTTGAGTGCAAAAATTTTTAAACTGTTTGTGTTTGATATACTTAAATTTTAATGGATAATTTATATATTGCTTACATTAATTTTATTTTATTTCAAAAGGCATCTAATCGTTAATACTTTTTTAAACTACATTAGTTAGTTGATCTTAAACATTTTAAAAGTGTGTCGAATTCTAAGCATGTCAGTACTAAGATTGAATGAAGATACTTAAATTGTTTATTAAGGATTACATTTTATAAAAGTCGAGTATATTTGGATCAGATTATACGAGTATGGTCATTTCTCTCACTTCAGAGTGCATTTGCTTAAGAATGTTATCAATTTATTTTTTGCAATTTAATATTAGGATTCTCAGAATAAAAGCATCTCTAGAGAAAACTCGGTATGGGTATGGATAATATTTTAATACTTGACCCCTTATGCTGTGTTAAAGCTACACACATCAACAAATTATATATATACAGGATATAAGGATTTATACATTTGTAGATTTCCTGTCCTCCATATTCATGTTTTTAGTTAATCCAATTGTACTTTTACTCCTTTTCCTTTTTTCTCATACAATAATTGAAATAATTAGGAATTCGTTCACTCAAATATTCCATTAGGAAACTAAGCCTCATTCTGGCCCATCTATAGTAGATATGTATATATGTATGTATTTCTATATAGTATGCATGTATATATAATCATTTTATTCTTTTCAACTGTCAAGAATGCGGCCCAGCAATAGCCTTGAGACTGTCAAATGCAAGTGGCTCACATTTGAAATGGAGAATAGTTTTTGTTTTTCCAGTTCATTTTCCCTCTCTCTCTCACTCTCTCTCTCTCTCTTTCTCGCGCTTTCCTTGCTCGCGACAATTGTAATGCTGTTCAATGTATTTATAACTGTATTTTCTTCTTTAGGTACCATAAATTGCATTTTGTTTTTGACATGACCCTGGCCAGTAAATATAAATAACTAACTGTAACTGTAGCTGTCACTGTGACTGTGCTCTTCTAACAAATGGTTGGATACGTATACTCGGCAATCTATGGCAAAGTTGAAATAAAAATTTTGATTAAGACTCAGAGTCGAGTGGCTGACAATAACTTTTTGTTAGATGCAGTGAATCAAAAAGTCCTTTGTCCATGCATTCGCCGCTTGACTGCACTGAGAAATTAATGACAATGTCAAAGTGTTTTTTCTTTTTCTTTTTTTCCCGTCAAGTCAAAAGATTTCGGTTAAGGTCTTAATATCTTAGGGGCCTCATAAAGAATGTATATTCGAATGGCCTTATGTGCTTGTGTGGGTATGGGCCAACTGTTGCTAAAGTTATGCAAACTCAAGGACATGGCACGACTGATTGTCACCGTTGGCGTTTATTTTGGTTTGCCATATAATATTCAAGTCATTGCCGCTGGATCTTTACCCCTTCCCCCCTCATTATTGAACTAATCAAACAAGGAACGAGAAAAACTCAGCCTTAGCCCACGCAGCGACACGAAAAGCAATTGCATCCAGCAGAAGGATGAACGATGCCACTTTTTTGCGTGGGTCTATTGAAAATTGTTATTTGCCATTGGCAATCTTCTTCAACACATACTCAAGTACTCTTTACCTCTTATGTACACACACACATACATACATACAAATACATACGAGTATGTACATAAAAGAGGAAACTTTGATTTCCCAATACTTTTGCGTGCAATCAACAATCGAAGCCACTGAGAAGGGGGAAAAACAATGCGTCAAGTGACTACGACTACACTAATCTGTTTATTCACAGTCTGAGTCAATACCAATTAGAATTTATTGTGTACAAAAATGCAGAAAGGATTGTCATACACACACACACACACACGCGCACCTGCACAAAGTACTCGAAAGTTAAATATTGTGAGAAGAAATATTAACAGAAGCCGGCTCTAACTTTTCTGTGATAGTAAATTTATAAATAACTTCTCTTGATACTTCCTTGCTCTGATCATTAAGTATGATATTTGTTCAATTTTATTTGTTTGCTTCGACTCAATTGACCATAATTAGAGATTCGATCTTGGATTCGAGCTTTGTTATTGAATTCAATGTTATATAGCTGAAATACAATAGTTTCCCTTTCTGTTGTTGTGAAATAGCCGAATGATTCACATGAAACTAGTTTTCCTTTAATATATGTATAAAAATTATAATTTTGGTTTTTTCTTTTATAGTTTGAAATCATTTTATTTTCCTATTAACATGTAACTTAACCGTAGTGCCCAACTTAATTTAAACACATGTTTAGTATATACATACATACACACATGCTCGTACATATGTATGTAAGTATTTCAGTATGTAGTACATATATACTTACATATATATGGATGTATGAATAGTTAGATAGTCCACACATCCACCGGCAGCAACGTAAGGCATATGGGGTGGAGGCCAAGCCTCATGAAAACGGTAATGAGAATTTTCGTGTGAAGGAAAATAAGCATAATAATAGTACACAGCGGCCAGGGCAAAGGCTCTGGGTTGGATCCTTTGTGTAATCTGCATAACAATTAGCAGGAGAAGAACCAGCAGATGATGACAAACGCTGAGATGCGGTTGTCTCAAGGAGTTGTGTGTACTCTCATGTATTTATATCTATATGTTTGTGTGTGTGCCAAATTTACTCAAGAACTTGTCGCGCGCTAGAAACTACACGGTGTCCAAATGGAGGCTATGGCAAAGCAGTTGCAGAGCAACTGAGGCTTAAAAATCAGAGCATAAAGGCAAACGCAGTCAATTAATTATCTTCATGCTGCTGCCGCCACGTGTCAGTTATAATGGGCAACGTGAGGATCTCGCTCTGACTGTGACTCCGGATGTGGCCATGGCCATAGAAACACACGCGTCTATCTATACATATATGCTTCTTCTTATTCCCTCTGTCTTTCACTCTCTCTCTATCTCTCTCTCTCTCTCTCTCTCTCTCTTGGGGTATCTCTCAGTCGCACCCTGTGTGCATGTTGCTGTCAATTTGCACTTGATAAGCATCAATCATCGAGGATTAAATTATTGTCTATGAGTGAATGTTACAAGAAACTTGCATTATAGATTTACTTTAATTGTAACTTTTTTACAGATCCCAAAAGGAGAAGCCACCGTCGAAAGGTAAATTGAACAAAAACACAAAAACAAATTTAAAACAATTGCATGCCATTAACAACTAAACAAACAAGAAATAAATACTACACACGATTTAATTAATTGTAATTATATAACACTTCACTGTCACTTCAACTCGATAAATCTGAATATTGTGAAAGTATTTTCGAAAATAATATTAAATTACAACTATTTGTAACTTTCTTACTATCTTCCTGTTTCTCCATACCTTTCTTTCTCTCTCTCTCTCTCTCGCCTTCTGTTTACATATCTGTTTATCTACTATCTTTTTGCCACAAATCTATGTTGTAAATTTAGAACAGCAACAAGAACAATGCCCAATGCTCATTAAAATTAACAAGACACCGACAAGTCCAAAAACAATATCATAACCAACTGCAACAAAAAGTAGCAGTAGCAACAGCATCAGCAGCAGCAACCTCAGCATCAGCAGCAGCAACCGCAGCATCAGCAGCAGTAGCAACTGCAACGCTAATTAGCCAGCCACATCCTGAAAAAACAATTGCAGATTACTAGTTAAAAGCCAGCGAAGTGAAACATCATCATGGCGCCATTCAAACTCAAATTCCGCATGGGCAGCTCGAGAAGCACTTCGGAGCAAGAACATGATCCGGATCCGCAGGTGAATGAAGCCCTGTTAGGTGCACAACAGCAACAGGAACAACAACAACAGCAGCAGCAGCAGCAACAACACCAGGAACAACAGCAACATAATCATCATCATCATCAACAAGCAGCAGCCAGCAGCAGTTCTACCCTTGATTCAGCAGATTGCAGCAGTCTTGGTTCGATGAACAGTGAACGGAAGTTGCTTTTGCCTCCAAACAAAACATCATCGTCCTCAGTATTGAATAGCAACAGTTTGCGTTTGGGTAAGAATAGGCTAAAACATACACATGCACACACACACACACACGCACATACACATATACAAATAGAAACACCCGTACTTACTTGTATACATATGTACGTATAAACAGTTATAAGCGCACACACTTGATTGCCTGCCTACTGCAAAATGTGTTGCCTACTTCTTGGAGGTGGTGGGAACGGAACGAAACGCAACGAACGACACCACAAATTCTCACAATATCCCACCCTCCTCTCTAACAGGTTTTATTGTCATCTCCACCAATTAGTACCGTTAATCGCCTGACTGCTCACTACTTACTATTTACTGTGTTGTAGGTGCTCGTAGTTCATTATTTTCTACCTTCCCACACCCCAAAACGTTTCTTAAGAAAAAGTTATTTGACTTTTTCTTTAAATTGACACTTAATTGCATGTCCTTGATTCTATATACTATTTAAATGGTTTATTTAACCAAGTACTAAACAAATACAGTAATATATAAAAGCCAAAATCATAATTAGATTGTCTTTATCATATTTTCAGGCTACATCAATCAGAGTCGTACGCCGTGCATCAACGAATCGCCAACGGATACGGATACCGACAATTTACCAACCACTCCACCGCCCTCCTACGAACATGTCCTAAAAGAGGTAAAAATGAGTTACACGCAATAAATATACATAATGATTAAATGATTGAAAATAACTGAATTGAATATTCAACATTTGAATAAACCGAAAGCTCATTTTTTGGGACATGACTTGAGTCTAACATGTTTTTTATGAGTATTTTTAATAAGTATATTGACAGAGAGATTAGTAGCCAGAGAATTCGATTAAAGATTGTTATATGTTACAGTGGTACACGAAATAGATCAATATATTTGATTTTAAATCTAATGTATTTTCATCTTCATTTCTCCTAATTAAGAACACTCGATTGTCCCAACATCAGCGGCAGCTGTCCACGGACAGTGCTGCCACACCCAATCAGAACAGTAGGCGCAGTTCGGCGAATAGCTCCCGACACAGTGCCGCTCAATTGAGTGCCGCTTTGGAGCGACAACTTAGTGTCGGAGACGGTGGTAGTAGCAACAGTAGCATTTGCAACGATCCCGATTGTCAGCAGAACTATGCCAATTGTGGCAGTGGACATATTATTGCCAGCAACAATAATAGTCATCACAACAACAACAACAACGAGGGTGAGCAACAACAGATTATTGAAGGAGTAACCGAACTGGAGTTACATAGCGACAACGACGACTACGATTGCCAGGAGGTCGACAACACGCTAAGCGTTAATCATTATCTCCTAGAGGCGGAAATGGCAGCATCGAGAGTCGACGATAAGGGTTTTACCGAAACGGATGATGGCCAGTGTACAGATGCCCAGTGTGCACAATGTAGCGGCGAGGATGGATGCAATCGGAGCGATGATGGGGATAATGAATCAGCTGGCGATGGAGACAATGGCGAAGCCAGTACTAGCAGCCATGCACAACGTCATAGCTTTTATGATCCGCTCCTGAATCGAGGCAACTATGGCAATTATATTGACTGTAAGTCTGTTAAAATAAATACAAAGTTTTACTTACATAAGCATTTATTTAATATTTGACATTTTACTCGTTATTCTGTTGTTTAACAGCCGGTTCAAATGGAGCATCCAGCAGTGGACAAGCCTGTCAGGAAGCATGCTGTTCTCAAGGTTCTACCTCTCGACGAAGCCGACGGCAGCAGCAGCATCAACAGCAGCACCACCAGCAGCAGCAGCAGCAGCAACAACAACATCAGCAACAACAAACAACTTGCAATAGTAACCTACTGACGCCCGAGATGATGAGCAACAAGACCAGCAAAGAGATTTACAAGGATCTGGCCAAACAGTGGGGCATCACCTGCAAAATGTCGGAGAGTTGCCGCTGTATGGAATGTCAAAGTCACTATTTTGATTGCGACTATGATGATGTAAGAATACCCAAATGTTTATTATTCTATTAGTTGATCTGGTACTAATCCCAAATTATGTACATACGTAAATACATTTATTTTTCAGAATGAGCATCAGAAAACCGATGGGGGCCTTGGCGCTGGCACGCCCATGTTTATTAGTGAGGTTATGCACGGCTCCGGTTGCAATATTTTGTAAAGAGATTGCTGAAAAAATGCCAACATATTTAAAATGATATATTTACAAACGATATATACATTTATACAAATGGGATATACATATTTGTATTGGATTAACATAAACCGGAAATGAACATATGTATACATACATACATATATATTTCGTATTCCAATGTAATTTAGCACTGAATGTTCGCACCGAAAACAATTATAAAATTTGCACTGCGTAGTCTAGAATTTGGAATAGTAATAAGATAGTATAGTGGAGAAATTACCAATCAGATCGAGAAGCCTTTAAAGAGGCTATAAAAAACATATATACATACATATACATATATATGTATTTACATACGATTATATGAATCTGAAACCCAAATTCATATACATACATATGGAATGTATAAAAACATGTGTAATTAATATTTTTGGTGTTCTAATTGTGGAAAGTTATTACAAATCAAGAAATGTTTTGCCATCAATTTTTGTAAACCGATTCAAGAATATTGAATTGATTGATTGTATGATTGATTTATTGATTGATTCATTGGTGTGTATTGGTAGTGAGTAAGTAGCCCACCTAACCGAAAAAAACAACAATTTAATTTGTAATTGAAACCCAATCATTTTCGTATTGTGTAAATGGCTCCCACTCCCACCCATTTTTAAGACAACTGTATTAGTTACATATAAATTAATCTCAAATTGGAGCTTTATAATATACAAAAAGATACACCCACACACACACACAGCCAGACAGACATAGACACAGACAAGAGATTTCTCTTGTTATAACATTTTTTGTTCTGAAATATTTGTATGTATTTTTCTACATTTACTTAAACAAAACAAAAAAGGTCAACTAATAAAACAAAAAAATGAGGAAAACGCATGTATGATAGATAAGTGGCATTCCCGTGCCCTAGGAAAAAAAAATGCAAATACTAACGAAATAACCATAATCAATTAAATGGAATATTAATATAATTTAATAATAATACGAGTAGTAATAATAGTTGAGAGAGAAATTTTGAAATTTTTGTGCGCATAAGCCAGTACCAATAGACAAACTATGACTATTGGTTGGCTGGTTGTTAATTGATTGGCATTAAATTGAAAGCCTCAATTCAAGAAATGAACCAAAAAATTGCAAAGTTATTCTCAAAACAAAAAGAAGCGGGTTTCATTCGTAAACGAAGCAAATAAACTCACAGATAAATAAAATTAATAAATATTTATCCTAGTATAACTCGCACATTAATTGAAATCGAATATAGGATCGAATTGAAAGGACATATATATATATACATATATATATATATATACAACATACATGTAAAGCCTAAGTCAAGTCTGTTAGTTGTTAGATGTTATTAGTGAGATAATACTTGTATTATGCACAGTGGGAAAGCACTTGAACTAAAGAAACTAAACAATTAGCAAACACACGCAAACGAGCAAAATATCACAGGAATTGTACAAATTGAACATGAATACATATGATTATCCTGTATGTATCCTTTAAAATCGAGTTTCTAAAACAAAAAAGAAAAAACAAATGTAATAGAACATATTACAAACAAACAGAAACTAAGGCCTGTGCTTTTCATTTTGGATTCAATAAATACAAAGAATGTAAAAATAAAATATTAAACATTTAAGATTCGAGTTTGATTCCTATTCATATCATCGCCATGATTCATATCAAATATTTGTCCTGTGTTTTTGCAGAGACTAGAATATTCCAAACTGACACTGGAACTCCAAACACTGCACTTGCTGGCCGATTCGCCGGGCTTATAGACATACGAGTCGGCCAGATTAGTAAAGTCAAAGATGCAAGTTATAAAATGGCAATAGCCAGCAATGCGTTCGCCACGACTACAATTCGATGCTACGGCAATGCCGCATCCAACTCGAGACACTCGATCGCTTATAAGTACCGTGAAATGACCCACAAAGAAATGCCTGAAGAAAGAAACCAAAGGATTAAGGATGCATTCAAAACATTATCCCTACCCACTCCAGTGGATTAAAAGATCGTATCAGATCTTCGGGATCTTCCACTTCCATATATTCTTCGAACATGGGAAGGAGTGTTAATTCCAGCAGATGTTTTACGCTATACTTATCATTGCTCGCTCCAACCAGACCCAAACACTCCCCAGCCATAGGAAAGCGCTGGGTTGAACGGCATTCAGAGTGCCTAAATGATACAGTAGCCGCATGTGTACGAGCCATAAAAGCCAATTCCGCATCCCAGATAAGCTCACGCATTCGACTAGCACTGGGAAATGTCAGATTATATACAGTCATTAGTTTGCCGCTAGCCAATTGATTGCGATACGAGTTCAGCATTCCCAAAATTAGTTTGTGCAGTCGTGGAGTATCTGGAATGGTTGCTCTGTAGTGGGCTAACCCATCTAGGGGCTGTAATTCGCTTTCCAGGTTGCACATAAAATGTTTCATGTGAGCAATGTTGCAAATGTGACTGCTATTGTGGCAATAATTATAAGCATCAATGATCCAGAGTGGCCAGATGGACAATACCAACAGAAGGGACTGAAAACGCATTGTCCACCACATTAACTGGGAATTTCGATAGAAACCAACAAAAAATTAATTAAAAATATAAATAAAATGAAAATTCTTATTCGTTTAAATAAAAGACAACATAAGATTTGTATTGTATTATTAATGTCAAGTTTTTCTCATTTTTATTTGAAGAGTTCAAAGTTTGTTGTTTCGGTTGTGTCATTTTTCTTGATATACCCCTGCAAATGTTTATATACATACGATAAATATGTATACATATCCTTAGTCAGCATCAGAAGTGCCGAAGCCAAAGTAGATATATTTACATATTTCGGAACATTTCAGTGAGTTCCTTGTCAATCAGTTCCATCTAAATTGCAAATATTTCCCTGAGTTTCGTTTAGATCGGACAGATCGGATTAGTAAAATCTCAAGACATTCTATAGATAACAAAAGCAAGCATTTGCAAGGGTATCTTTAATTCGGTGACACCGAAGTTATCAACCAGAATTCATGTTGCTATCAAAGTTTATTGTATTTTTTTTTTTGGTATAGTTTTGTTGTTGTTTTAGGGATTTTCAGGAAGAGCTTGCCTATAAATTCATTTAATAGTATTCATTATAATTTCATGAATTTGTAATTTTGTTTTTTATGTATTTTAAAAAATGTTTTTCGTTTTTGTTTTGCTAATGGTTTAAAGGGATTTCTTTTTTGTCTAACACGTTCATCTTGATTGTTTATGATTACATATACTGTTAGTTATTTGATTTGGACTGATCAAATAATGTAATACAATAAGTCTATTTACAAAAGGCATTTATGGGTTTAACATATTAACAAGAAATAAAATTTAAAATAGGAAATAAGTTTTGATGTTGTTATTTGTTTTAGTTTTCGAACAAAAGGTACATGATTTCATTATTTTTATTTTCTTTTCTTTTTTTTCTTTTCTTTTTCTTATGTATTTATAAAAATATTTGTGTTGCTTTATCGCTTTGTTTTAGGGTTCTTTTAACATTACGCATTTAGTTTTAATTGTAACAATTTTAACAAACAAATCACTTGTGGGACACTGTGCGGTGCGGCATGGTGGGTGGGTGTATGAAACAAAAGATTGCATCTTCTTTTTATAAATAGTTTCGGATTATGGTATCGGATCAGGGCAACAAACAGATACATATAGCTCTAACAAAAGTTGTTGCAATCGAAAAAATTGATTCAAGTTAACAACCTTTTAACCTGTCTGCCTGTCTCTATGTATTTGTTTTTGTATCTATTTAGACGTAATTATGCTTAGCTCGGTCATTCAAGTTGAATGTTTGGATTATATGTATGTATGTATGTATGTATGTATGTATGTATGTATGTATGTATGTATGTATGTATGTACGCATGTAAATGTAATTTAGTATTTCATTTTTGTTTCGATTTCGATTTAGATGAAAAGTTCGGTACGTTTGTCAGTTTGATATTTAATATTAAACTATTATAAAATATATATGCATGTGTATGTATATATATTTCTGTGTGTTTGTGTGTGTATGTATGGGTGTTTGTCTATACGCGCGATATAAATATACTTTCTCATTTCGAATATATTTCTTGTAAATCGTAACTAGATGTATATTTAAGGTATATAATTATCAGTTGTTTTATTTTTTTGTTTTTATTTTACCAGAACTGTACAAATTTGAAAGTTTTCTTTATCTCTTTCTCTCGCTCTCAGTTGCTCACACACAGATTGACTTATTTAATGCACATATGTATGCTAGGGATTGAAGGAGGTTGGAAGAGGGAGGAGGCATATAATTTGCAACAGAAGCGTCCTCGGCCAGTTGTGAGGGGGGTACGGAAAAACCAACTAGAACTAATTAAAGCATGTATCGTATGTATTTATGTTTGTTTGTATGGGACGAGTTGTGTATGGGGAGGGGGCGATTGGAGGAAAGGGAACTAATTATATGTATATATGTATATATATATGTACAATAAAGAAAAAGGCCCTAAACTATACCAGACTAGACCTCATATATATGTATGTATGTATAAGCATGCATGCGCAGGCTAAACAGTTTTCGAATTTCGTACAAAAATATATATATATATATATATGTATGTATGTATGTATGTATGTATGTATGTGTGTGTGTATTATAAATTTATATCCATTTCTTTATACTGTTTATATCACTTTCGGGGTGAAGAGTACAGTTTATAATGATAATAATGAAGACAATGACAATTTTATGATAATGATTATGATATTGGCTATGACCTAGACACATGTGGAGGATGCATGCGACACATTGGTGGCTGTTGCCGCCGCTGCTGTAGCTGCCTCCAGATTGAAGTCCTTGCTGCGACAGCACATTTCACAGATGCGTTTCGTATCTGGATTGAGAAAAGTGCAGAAACGGCAGCTCCATTCATTGGGACTGGTCACAATTAATTGTGTGGACACTGGCGGCGGTTGTTTGGCTATGGCGCCAGTCCTATTGCGCGATCCTGTGGCCCTATTGTCTATGGTAGCGGTTTTTAACGCGGATTTCACTTTCTTGACGCCTGCACTACTGCTGTTTGGAGCGGGCGTTGGGGCTGGAGCCTGAACAACCCGGGTGGGCTCACGTCTACTCTGCTGTGCCGATGTAGGCTTCGCCTTATCTCTTTCATTTGTATTTGCAGCGGGTGGTGATCGCGTTGTTATCGGCTTTGCCGTATTTGCTTCACGACGCTTATCCGCAGGACTACTTGTACCATTGCTCAAGGTTAATGAGTCCAAATCAAGACTCTGCATTAGCAAATCCTCTCGATCGCCCAAGTCTTTTGAGTAACCAGATCGTTCCAGATTTTTGAATACATAATTCCAGGATTCAAAGCTACCAACACCTTCTTGCACTTTGGGCATCAGTGGAGGCGAAGTGCTGCTCGGTCCTGTGAAATCTTCCTGGCTAGGTGAATCATAGCTGGATAAATCCAATATAGTGGTGGGAATATCACGCTCATTAACTGCTGCCCTTCGATAACGGCCATCTCCGGAAGCTGTTAAACTTTGCCGCTCCTTCAATTCCTTGTGCGATTTGCGATTATTGTCCATCGGATCCTAAAGAAAATTGTGAAAATAATGGAAATTATATACTGGGTATGATAATGATTCCCAAAACTTACTTGATTCATCAGGTCGGCATGCCTATGCCTATCAGTCGGATTGCTACTGCCGCCCGCCTCGGCCAGGGACCGCATTCGGCTGCTTTTGGGCACTGGACGGGCATAGACATACATGTCCTGTGCCGCAGATCGTGATGTTTGTGGTTGAGGTAATGTGGTAGGCAGATCGTAATCATCATAGGCCATTGAATCTCTCGGCTGGGCGTACGTAGCATTCAAATTTGCCCTGACCTGACCACGTGATGTCGTCTGATACATTCGCGGATCATAGTCATGAGCCCCGAAATCGTGGTGCGTCAATTGAGCCCGCTCATCAAAGTCAATGAGATGGTGATCCGGCGGATATGTGCTCTGTCGATGCTGCATGGCGGCCAAGGCGGCGGCACTGGCAGCCGAGAGTGGAGTCTGGTGGCTGCCATGATAGCCACAGCTGTGGGGTACAGAGCCCAATCCCGGTTTCTCTATGGTGGCATACATATTCTGGTCGACAGTGCGATAGCCATCGATACCAGGCGTGACATATTGAGCATTCTGTAGCTGGCTAGAGATATTATATGGCAGAGGATAACGATTACCGGGAGCATTATAAGCCCCAGCCACAGCCGCATATGAGGCACTGCTGCCCAGGCTAAGTCCGTCTAGGCAATCAAAGGGCGTCTCATAAACATGAGGATGGTGACACTGCTGTTGCTGCTGCTGGTGCTGGTGTTGCTGCTGTTGTTGGTGCTGGCGCTGCTGCTGGTGCTGTTCGAAGGAATGTCGATGAGGCAGCACGGCATGTGGTTCCTGATAATGTTCAAGACTACGAGAGTGGGTCATTAATGTGCCCGAAGGTTGTGTCTGCTGCTGGGGCTGGTGCTGCTGCTGCTGCTGCTGCGGTGGGGAGGGATATGGCGGTGGGAATTTAACCGCCTCGTTGTATGTGAGATTCGTTGGAGGGACAACAGTGGGATGGTAGGCACAACTGGGATTCCCATGAACGGCACAAGCACCTGCACCCTTACTCACTGCTCCCACAGTCGCCACATTGCTGTAGGTGTTTTCAATTGGGTTGCGCTGCTTCTCGGTCATTCGATAGGCCAACTCCTTAACTGCCTGTGTGGCGTCACCCACATGAGTTTCGCGGTAATGAAAGATATCCTGCCAACTGTAGCTAAATCCAGCTGCTGTTAATTTCGCATAAATAGTCTTCATAATCTGGCACTCCACATAAGCGGCCATGGCATCTCTGGAGACATTAGTGACTTGATCCGGACAAATGGGTCCATCAAGCACAAAGGTATCGTCAGCCGTCTGTCGATATCCCATAGCCAGTAAAAGTTTGTCAGGATCCAACAGATTGGATTTGACCTCATGCTGAAAATATCCAGAGTAGGTCTAAAATAAAAAAAAAAAACAATAAAGGGGAATAGTAGATAAGATAATAACAAAAGAAATATGTGAAATTATATCATGCGATATTTACCCTAAGTGTCCGGAATTCCTTGCGCCACGGTTTTGTAAACAAATTGTTGGCATATTGACTGATAGCCTCAAAACCGACAATCCCTTTTTGGGCATCAAAATTGGTCAATTCTAGCACCGTCTTGCGTAATACCTGCTCCGTTTCGGGCAAAAAGAACTTGCGATCATGAGGCACTAAGCAAAGAAACTCCTTAAGACAGCTTTCCAATTTTTTACGCTCCTCTAGTTTCTGTATACTCTCCTCCGTTTCAAGGTATGACCAATGGAGACGCAATATTTCCTCCCAAAAATCGGCCAAAATGTCGCTGGTCATAAAGTCCGACATAATGCTATTGGACCAAGGACTTGCATTCAATGCGCCGTCTTCTCCTGCAACAAAACAACAAAATTAACAACAACAAAAGAGAAAACTTGTTGAAAAGATTCCACAAAAGATGCATGTCAACATGGCCACAATGAGATACATTTTTTTACTTATTCTTAGACCTTGAATCTTGTCTATTGATTTTTGCAAAGAATAGAAAAGAAAAATGAGAAGAAAAACAAGGAGAAGGCCAAATAAGAGAACTAACAGAATACGCAATTTTAACATATCCCCAACGGGCTGCTGCACTTGCATGAATCAGCAACAACTTTATATATCATATATTATATACACATACATATGTACAGATGTATGTATGTATGTACAAATCTAAGACATGACGCATACATACATACATATGTACCCCTTTAACTACCTTCAATCCATTATGCTTGTATAAATTCATAGTAATATTAAACTTTAGATACATATGTACATATGTACATACATATGTACATATGTACATATATCGATACATATGAATATAGATGTAGATATATACATACTTATGTACATATATATCCATGGATATACTTGATATATGTACATATGTATATACGCACATGTACGCATATGCATGTACATACCTATGGGTACACTTGATATACGCATGTACATACACACATATGTACGTACATACATACATACATACGTATCTAAATAGTAACAATAACTGGACTGATACCGAAAAAACAAACAATAAACATACAAACATACATATGTACTTAAGTACGTATATATGTACATACATACACACAAACATCCATATAACGGTGGATTGTGACTTGTCATCGATAATGCCTCGCAGAATACTTTTATCAGTCGGCCAACTCTGTTGACAACAACACACAACACAAGAGGCAACAACTACAACCATGTATCTATGTATGTATGTATATACATATGTACATATGTACATACATACAAATGTACATACATTCATATACCCGCATAATATTGACATGTGCAATATGCGATTAGATTTAACTTAGCTAAAGCAATAATAATTTAACGAGTACGTAGTAAATATAAAAGTATATACATATGTACATTGTATGTATGTATGTATATTATATAAATGAATCATACTGATCATACTCTATCAAAGTTAAGAGAAAGAGAGAGAGAGAGAGAGAGATAGAGAGAGAGGGAGCGAGTTTGATGGGTGCCTAATGGGATTCTAACATGATTATCTACAAAATTTGTGTTAATTTAACTAAATTAAACTAGAAGAAACTCAATGAATCATTCAGTATAATAACTATAAGTATATATACTAATTATAAACAGACATTTATATTTATGTATGTACATACATATCTAAATACAAGTTTGTATTTGTTTATTTAGACAAGTGTAATACATACATACATACATACATATGTACATACATATGTACATATATGGGCATTTCCAATCTGGCGTGACGTTACGCTCGTAAAATTTAAACAAATGAAGCAAGCAAGTCGTCTCTGCCGACTTGGAGTATACCCTGTACCAAAAAAGGATATTTCATTTAAACCGAGTCTCCTTCGAAATCCCTATTAATTGAATATAAATTTTTGATAAAATTCTCGCAATAAGCCCAAACACCAAATGCATGCTTTCTCTCTCACTCATATCAGTGAACGAAACTAATGCGTCATTCGGTACAAAAAAAGGGGGATTCCCACAAATAATTCAACAGGAATTGTGAATTTTATTTAAAAGGAAAAATATCAAAATATTTACATACATATGTATATATGTATGTAAATATGTACATATATATACATATGTGTGTATGTATGTACATATGCATGTACGTATGTATGTACATATGTGTGCCCACCTCTACCTGTGACTGCTTTAAAATGATGTCAGAATGGTCAAAGAATCCATCACTGTCCATCCAAAATTATATACATACATACATACATATGTATGTATGTATGTAAGTACATACATACATATGTACATACATACATACATACATACATATGAATGTATGCATATAAATATGTACATGTTTACAACACCTGCACAATTGTGGAAATGTGTACATTAATAATCGCATAAATATGTATGTACATATGTATGTATGTATGTAAATACGTGTGTACATATGAATGTAATAAATGTATGAAAACATCAATTAGTCGCCTGTTTTTGGATCGACTTATTAGGCCTGAACTTTTCGTTTGATTCGCTTAAATTTCAGCTTAAGGAAATGTCTGATTCGAAATTGATTGCCAATAAAAAGCATTTTAATTTCTGCTAATCGCAAATTGCGTAGTTTTCTATAAATTAATTTAAATTTGGATAATTCTATAATATAATCCAAATACAATATCACAATTGATTGGCTAAAACTTGCATCATATTCATTTCATCATAACAGTTGCAATTTGGCCCTCTGGCCATTCTGTTTGTGGCAAGTTGTCTTTTATCCACATAATATTGGAATTATAATTACTAGATTAACTGACTGTCCGCCCCCTTACCGACCCAATCCCATCTCCCACCCATCTACGACAGAGGCAAAAAGCCTTCAAAAAGTCAATTAATTTACGAGAAAACCAAAGAAATGCGCGTAAAAAAATTGTCAGAAAAATTTTACGATGCGGGATACATACATACATACATACATATGTATGTATGTATGTATGTATGTATATAATATATACATACATACAAACATATTCGAGATAAATATGTACAAATGTATATATGTTCATATGTACATATGTATATGTATGTACATACATATTTAAGAATGCCTATGTATGTATGTACACATAGACATGTACATAAATACATATGTACATACATACATACAAACATATTCGAGATATGTAAATATGTACATACATATTTATTTCTGATTCATCAATTGGATGCATTTTTCAACTCAACATTTTAACTTGAATTCATTTTTAATTATTTAGTCCCAGGGATTGACAGACAACAGAAAAACAAAATAAAATAAGTCAACGCGGTTTGGACTATTGTTGGCCACTCTGTCTCGCCTTGCCTTCCCATCCATCTTGTGTAGACCAAATTCTTTCTCTGGCTGTGGGACAGGTGGAGAACAATTACAAGTAATACTGCATCATAGGGAAAAGGAAGGGGGTGGAACGTAAAGAGGAAGTGGGTATGAGAATATATTCCAGTTTGTTGCTGCTGTAGAGATACATATGTACATATGTAGGTACATACATACATACATACATATAGAAAATCATTATTGTAACCATTGTTATTGTGAAAGTTGGATACTCCATTACACTATAAAAACAAGAAAAAAGGTTGATCTTGAGCAAATTTACAGCATAACCTAACCGATTTTAGAAAACATCTACATATGTACA
Source organism: Drosophila sturtevanti (assembly GCA_018150375.1). Lineage (NCBI taxonomy): Eukaryota > Metazoa > Arthropoda > Insecta > Diptera > Drosophilidae > Drosophila > Drosophila sturtevanti. The sequence goes on from JAECWJ010000564.1 coordinate 1,989,031, forward strand.
TACATACATACATATGTACATATTTGTACATAAACCTACAAATATGTATAGCCCCAATGTCTGTCAACACTTTTGTAAAAAGTAATTGGTAGATCGCCGCAAGAAATTCATTATTAATGAAAAGTTTTGGCTATTCTATCTTCATAGCCTAAAAATTATCCTGGACACAAAAATAGATATTGAAAATGACATTCACTGTAATGCAGAAGAAAGAGAAACTATACATACATACATACATATGTATGTACATATGTACATACATACATATGTGTCCAAAATAAGATCCAATTGCGGGAAATTATTCAGAAGGAATAGTGTAACATTCCTGTGAAAGTGTGTGTGAATATCAGCTAAGTTTTCCATGTCCAAGGTCAAGGAAAAAAGACTAATAAGTATGTACATACATTCAATAAATATACTGATACGTATGTACATATGTATGTACATATATATGTATGTATGTATGTATGTACCAGAAATCTGGTGTTCATCGATGGTAACATCATCCAAGATTATTATTTGAAAATTTTATCAGAAATTTAAATTAAATAAATTTAATTTTAAGCAGTCGGCGGAGAAAATGGTCATTTCCCAGAAATTTAAGTTATACTAAGACAATCACCCACGCCCATAAGGAGAGGCCTTGGTTACTCTTTAACTACCCAAAAGATATGGAAACGCTGCTCCAATTGCCTGACCTCAACCCTATAGAAAATTTTTGGAGTTAGTTGGACATACATACATAAGTACATATGTACATATGTATGTATGTATGTATGTACATACATATGTACATATGTATTTTATGGGTAGTTTCAAAGGACCGGAAAAATGGTAGCAAAAGTCGAAGAAAAACTACAAAAATGAAAATGGGCCAAAAATTCGAAATAGAATTTGAAGGCTGAGCACAGCCTCGTCTCTGGACTTTTTAATTTCTGTTCTATTTAAAACCAAAAATGAAAAAAACGTTCTGTTGGCAGAAAACGGATGTATGTATGTATGTATTTGGTCCAAATGCAGTCAGAGAGAGATAGAAAGAGAAAGTTGCACAATCCGACAGTTTTCTGTTTATTTTTATTTTTGCTTATTCTTGGTTTGTCTATCATTTAAAATGGCTCCCTAACTGGCCAAATGCGAAATCGTAGAAATGCTTAAACTGACGGAAGCCAACACGATGCCAACTTCATATGCATATGTACATACATATGTACATATGTATGTATGTACATACATACATACGTGTACATATGCAAATACATATGTACATATATATATGTAATTACATTCATACATATACATACATACATACATAAATACATACATACATACATACATACATACATACATATGTATACAACATACATATACGTATACAAATGCTTATCAGTATTTTATTAAATATCTGCTTCAACCTTTCTTTTTAGGTATGTAGCTCTCTTATACAAACAAGCAATCACACACATGCATACTCTGTCTCTCTTTCACTCTCTTTCTCTCTGGCTGTTATCGCAGAAGCAGATAAAAGTCAAAGATCGTGCATTGGCCTAAGGGCGCGGGCCGAGAGCACAAACAAATCAGTAAAGTCAACAAGAAGGAGAAAAAACAACGTTGAATAACCTTGAGAAATGACTCATTTTCGAACGAGCGAGAACGAACGGCAAAATCTGCACCCAAAACCAGAAAAAGGTGCAAAAGTGACAACAACAACAACAGCAAACACACAGATAATCAAGCGAAAAGCAAGTCAAGCTAAGTCAACACAACAAAAATGTGTGTTTGTTACACACACACCACACTCATATACAATATATATATGTATATATATGTATATAAAATAAACTATGCATACATATATGTATGTATGTATGTACCATTTGTTATACAGAACACCGACCTCATAATACCCTCTACAAAGTAAAGGCTTGAATAACAATCGCTTGTCTACACACACACACACATGCATGCGTACATGCATATGTTTGTAAGACATTTATTTATTGGCTGTGTTATACCTTAAACGATTGATCATTTTAATGATATGTATTTTATTTGTTATATACATATATTATAAATGTATGCGACACTAATATACCCGTTTATCAAATAGGTATGCCGTGTAAAAACAAAATCAGCTTAAAAACGCAGTCCATGAATGAAATTGAAAAGAGAGAGAGAGAGAGAGAGAGAGAGACAGAGAGTCTGGGAGTGATGACGAACGGTTAGACGAAAAGTAAAAGAAAACTTAATATTTGAATAATATGTACATACATACATATGTATGAGGGAAAGAGAAATAAAGTTGAATGAAGAATAAAATAAATACCAAATTACCTCGATTAGAATGTATTTACATGTATTTGTTTATATGCATATATGTACATTTTTCACAACTATGTATAATAAACCGGAATTGATTCTGATAGATCCTTTCAAAATAATGATACATAACATAATACTACATCATTCATCACTTATGTATGTATTTACATACAAACATACATACATATGTATGTATGTAAGTATGTATGTAAATCAAGTCCCTCTTACATGCCAATCTCTGCTAGTCGTAATGAAAGGAAAATGCAAGTGTTGCCAACTGATTTAATTTAAATTCCATTTATTAACTTGTTTTGCCGGCAAACTAACTGCAGCTGAGTGAACTCCTTTCCTCTACATCAACACCTCCCCCCCCCACCATCACGCTCATTTAGCATTTAAATTGCTAAATCTTTTAGAGGCTGGAACCAAATGGGAAAGTTGGGGGACGGTGATGCACCTTCAACTACGTAAATCATTTGTACACTGCACGCAAATTATTTACGCCTGACTGCCAAAAGCTTATTAGCGACACGCTCAGTGCGACTCCTCAACGACAGACTTTTCTTGGAGGTTCATCATAGCACCATCCACCACCCACCACCTTTCGTTGAGCCACCTCGCCAAGCATCGAGCACTCGGTTACCAATGACAACGAGAGTAAAAGGTAGAATCGAACTGAATAAGTAAGAGTAAGTGGCTGACAAAATCTTGTTAGAACTGTTGCACTGCAAATAGGAATAGGAATAGTGAACCCAGGTGTTTCATCCTTTTTCTCCCAGTTATTAAAGAGATAAACTTACTAGTCGGTTACTGGTAAATGTATACATATATGTAATTGTAATTGATAACAAGTTCATACTATTCACCGATTACTTTCTCTTACTTACTCTATGGAAAACTACATATGTACTTAGCTATTGTTTTTAATTAGTGTACTAAACGAACGACAAAAAAAGAGAATGATAAATAGAATCGATATACAATAGACTAATAAAGGAACATCGCCATCTACCCATATAACATTATATGTACATATATTAACTGTTAAGCATCCATAATATTCTGTTATATTTACATATGTATGTATGTAAAGTATGTATGCATGTATGTATAGAAATATTTTAAGTTATTTTCAAAGACCAAATATGTATCTCTTCTACTGCCTATTTTTAGCCAAGTTAAATAAATATTTCAATTACGATTTAATCAGTTCTTAGTTGTTATTACAATTAAATCTATCTGTGTCGTCTGTGCCCTTAAGTGACCCGATGAACTTCTTATTATACATACATATGTCTAATGTTACAAAAAATTATTTCCTAGTTAACCTTTAATTCCTTAAAATCAAAATGATGCAGTATGGGATAAATACGGTTCAGCCATCAATTTACTAAAAGGCGTGCCGTTACTATACATACATATGTATATCGAAATGACTTATTGGAAATTCAAGTCAGTAAATTTAAATCCACTGAAAAATGTTAATGTTTGAAAAATAAAATTGTCCTTTGTTTGAATGTGAGAATACCAATGTTGAAATGAAGTTAGCAAGTCGTCCCTTCCCTGGGCCAATCAAATGAATAGCTTGTGGCTGATCATGTATGTAGACTAACGCCGGACGTGCTGAAGTTTGTATACCCTTGCAAATTGTCTTATAGATATTAATAAAATCTAATTTTAATTTTTTTCAACTGAGATATTTCTATATATGTATGTATATACATACATACATACAAACTCTATAATATCGCAACAATCGCTTTAAAAACAACCAAGTTAGGTTGGTTAGTTGTATTCTTGACTGATCATTCCAGTCTATACTGTATATAGTCAGAGGAAGCTTCCTTCTATGCAACTTTCCGACTACAATAAATATATCCTCTGTAAGTGTGGAAATATATTTTCATATGTACATATACATATGTATATATTTGTATGTATGTACATATGTATGAACATATGTATGTACATATATTTGTTCCATAAAGTTCAATAATGTAAAATGCTTCAACTCAAAAAAAAAAAGGGGTAACGATATGACGATGGACTGAGTTACTGTTATTGCTGGTGCTTTTTGCATTCCATTGCAAATTAAGTTTAATTAGCCCTCCACACACACATACACACACATACACACATATGTACATATTTATAAAAATACATATACATACGCACAGACACATCTCACATGCTAACACAGCCATATTATAAATGTTTTCTAAATTCATTTTTGATAATCATTCTCCACACACACACACACACACGCACACACGCACACTAACATGAACACACAAGAACACACAGTTACACAAACTGCTGTTGCTGATGGCCAAATAAAATACCTAAAATATTATAGTAACTGAATTTGCAGTTTACAATGTGGCCAAAAAGGAATTTTGGGTTGATTTTATTGATTTTGGTACATACATATACATATACATACGTAAGTTTGGTGTGTGCGTGTGTGTGTTCATCATCTCTCCTTATAAAGCTGGTCTGATTTAGTTTATTGATTAGCCATTCTGATTCAACTTAGCGCAACAGATTAAAGAGACCTGATTCAGTACCTCTCATCTACCTATCTTGGACATGTTCCTATTTACTCTTTCTTACTTTGCTGGCAAATTGACAAAAATGAGAAAAAAAATGTTTTATTTCAAGGAAAGCTACCGGCAACTGTTTGAGGCAGGGTGCTCCAATTCCTATTTTCAGCAAATGCGTTACTAAATTTAGCTCACCGGGCTCACTGTGAGGAGATGGGAACTTAAAGCATTGCCGAAAATGAGAAGAAAAAGGGCAAAAATACTGTTAACAAAACTTACATAAATTCCTTGACGTATTATTACATTTATGAATTTTCATGTTTTTCTTCTGCATTTTCCCCTGCATCCGCCTTCTGGAAATGTCAACGCAGGGCAACGTCACAAGGGGGACAGCTTTCCCCTGCTTTCTGCCGTTCTCTGTTGCCAAATTTTACTGTTTATGTGTGTGTGTCGCTCTCTCTTGCTGTCTCTTTTTCTCTCTCCGTCCCTCGCAGTGCTGTGCGTGTGTGTAGGTGGTTTACGTTTATTTTTAGCACTCCGAAAGGAAACACGATGAGACTGCGACAGCTTCCGCAATTGATGGATTTAGCTGGTGTGTTGTTTTGTTGTTATTCAAGCAGCTGCTGCTATTGGAAACTCTGATGCAGTTTCTCTTTATAATATTAAAAAAATTACAACCTCTGCCCGTAACACTTGGCATTGACTATGCTTCTTCTTCCTACTTCCTCTACCCTCTTTGTTTCACTTTTGCTATATAAATTTCAGCTAATTTCTTGGATATCTCACTGTAATCGATGGATTTGCACTCTTGAATTAATTATTTTTATAGTCTTTCGATTGTATTTGCGTATTGAAATAAAAAATAATAACAATTTGAGCGACCGCAGTACCGCTTACTTAGAAAATAAAAACAACACTGAGAAAAATTTAATCAAAACATAAATATCGATATCTTTATCAGTAATAATCGATTCTGTTTTTCTTAGTCAAAAGACAATAGAGTACCAGAATAGCAAGTTGATTCTCGAGTACAAAAAAATTCGATTCTCTCTACTAAAATAATACTGTTATACTCTAATCGCACAAGGATCGTATTCGTAAAACGATAAGGGTTTTCAGTACTGGGATTCCCATAGATTTTCAAAACAGAAATAAAAACGACGGGTTATCGTTTATCTGTCGGTGAACAGACAGTTACAGCTACTGTTAGAAGTCCTAATTGGCTACCATTGTGTTGATGCTGACAAAATTTATCCTGATTTAATGCCCCAACTCCAAAGAAGCGTCCTAGAACTATGTCATATCACCAATATGTACGTATGTATATACCTTTTTGTGCCAACTGATGCTCATTCCAAAGCGATCCAGAAATTTGGGCAGTAGTACTTCAAAGTGTAAGAAACTAATAATTACATGTTTACTTTTGTTACCTCATCAAGAGAAACAATTTTCCTAATTTTTCCGTCGACAGAAGAGAAAAGTAATTAATTGAAAAATTCTTTTTAAACTATGAATGTGAAATATACTTTTGATCCGAACACCAAACAAATTTTAAACAAGCTTAAATAATTTCATACGTTGATAATCGTTTTGCAACACTCATTTAAGAGCAATGAACCAAAATACTTAATTGCTTACAGCACTGATCCGATCAGCTGTTGGACACGCGCTTCTTGTTTTGGTAAAAATCTGTACGATAATGACTGATGTAGAGCTTGGGTTTGCCGAGGAACGAGACTCCCGCTGGTTGAGCAATCGTTATTTCCCAAGCAAATTGGGTGGACAACCCGCTTGGCTAGAATTGAAAGAGCTCCCGAGCACCCAACAGTTGCAGTGCAGCAAGTGTCGAGAGCAAAAAACTTTTCTGTGTCAACTATACGCTCCCTACGACGATGACTTTAACTTTCATCGTTCTATATATGTATTCGTTTGCCGGAACAAGGATTGTCAGCAGACCAATCATGGAGAGTACGTATCAAGCTCAAAAATTTCATTTGTTTTTGCTTCTCTAAGTAGCAGAATGTATTTACAGATCTGTGACAGTGCTTCGATCCCAGTTACCGCTTAAGAACGCATACTATTCCGAGGAAGGGCCAGCGGAAGATGGTGAAGCCTTGGTATGAGGTTAATGAAAATTATTTATTTTTTTATTTTGCGTACTAACTACTTTCATTAGCCTCCCATACCAGCTCTGAAGAAACTTTGCGCCGCCTGCGGCTGTTTTGCACCGCATATCTGTAGCCGTTGCAAAGCTATTAATTATTGCTCGTCAGGTCATCAGCGTGCCCACTGGAGTCAGCACAGGGCAACGTGTAGTTCATCTGAAGTATCGGTCTCCTCTAAGTCTCTAGTACAAATAGAATTTCCAGAATTTGAAATTGTTATGGAGAGCAATCCAACCGAAACTGATTCTATTTCTGACAAAAATGATTCGGAACGCCTGGCAGAATTTGAGGAACTGCAAGCACAGGGACAAACAGGAGATCTGGATAATGTGACGGAGGCGGAAATGGATAAATATTTCGGCCAAAATACATCTGCATTGGATGATAAATTTTTCCAGAAATTCAAAAAGCAAATTGCCTTAGAACCCGAGCAGATTATTCGTTATAAACGTGGAGGCAATCCCCTCTGGATAACCAATGTGGAAAAGACTGTGAAGAATCAACTTGAACTGCCGCACTGTCCCAATTGTGGAGGCGAGCGTCAGTTTGAATTCCAGATCATGCCCCAAACATTAACCCTTCTCAAAGATGAGCAACTGGATTGGGGCGTTCTGGCTGTTTACACTTGTACTAGAAGTTGTCCGATTTTGGGTTATGTCGAGGAGCATGTGATCAAGCAGGATATTGCAGAAAATGAAGAGTAAAACGAAATATAAAGCTGATTACACCGAAATTTTATTGTAACAATTACGAAACGCACAGGGAGGAGCCGGAGTCCGATGAAGATAAATGATTATAGGGAGCAGGACGTTACTTCAGCTTAATAATGGGAAAATAGTTATGCTTGGAGAAATCAAAGTCAGGCTGTCGTTTAAGACCCTTTTGGTGACCGCGAGCCAGCACGTTCATTACCACGAAATTAGTTCGCGCGATTTGTAGCAAATCCAAAATCTGACGAAAAACAAAAACGAACAGGGATTAGAGTAAATTCATTTGAAATTTTGAGTCGGGAACATTACTTACCTCCTGTTCGGGATTTTGAATGCTCTCCAATACATTGCGGGCCTGATCAAAATGCTTCCCTGCTATGCTATAGAGCTCCTCTACACTGGGTCGCATCATGTGGTCCCTAATATTTTTGAATTCTGCATATGAGACTGGTGGTGGACTGGTCAAGTGTACAAATGGCAGGAAACGGCGATTATAACGTATCTCCTCATTGTCGAACTTTGACATGGGCAGGCGAACCCGTCCGTCTTTGGTCAAGGCGGCCATGGCCTTGTACATGCCTCCGCATAGACTAAGCAGGGCGTGGTAATAGACAATCTCGCATCTATATGGTCTTTGCTGCTTCTTATTCTTTCTGGGTTTGGCAGCCTTGTTTCGATTCTTTCCAGAGTTATTCCCACCACCTCCGCTACTGCTTCCGTTTGCTTGAATTTTGCTTTGGTGTTCAGCATACTCTTCCTGAGCCAGCAATATATTCTCGGTGCGCGTTAACGCCGATACAAGGAAGCCCACTAGAAACTCATAGGGATACCAATAAATGTAAAGAAACTCATGCACAGCATAGAGTTCCAGTTCGAAGCCTGACATTAGGAAGATTAGCATGGCACGGAAGCAATTGTACAGGACCCATGTGGAGAAGTGGGTGCTATGCTTAAGGGCAGTGGCGTGCAGTTCGTTCCCTTCGACTGCTCGTTCATTGGCCAATTGATTCATTAACGAGTCCAATCGGGCGGCGTCCACTTGAATTGTGTCGAAATTCTCAATCAGGCGTCCCAACTTGTCACGTTGCCTGGCACGATTGAACCCACAAATCCTTATGAATTGGGTAAAGGGATTCATGTTTATGCAATAGCGGAAGAAAGTTTCCAAATGCTGTTGCACCTTTGGATCAGAGGCTACTGGATGCTTGGCATTTAGAACGGGCGGCGAATTAAAGATCTGAACCGAATGGCGAAGGAATTGCTTCATCGGTTGCTTCCCATGGACCAGACGAATGGTTGAGCTAAACAAACTCTGCAACACGCTGCGTGACAGGATGCACTGGCCCGACTTGCGACTGTACTCGATGAAGAAGTTCTGTCACAACAATCGAAAGGTTATACAAAGTTTGGCTAAGAAATTAATAACATCTGCTTACCAGGGCCGAGTAGTAGTCCTTATAGCGGATGATCTTGCAGGCATACTTAAAGCGTGAGATCATCTCCTCCAAAAATTGATAGCTACCAGGTCGGTCTCTAATCTTAATGCTGCGCGGAAACGTCGGTGGCTGACTGCGATCATGAATGCGGGGCGAGAAGCCCATGGGATTTGGTGCCTCAGCTGGAAGAATGTATTAAATAAAAATATAATTTCGGTAATTCTCCTCCCATATGGTCATTAGCACTTACAACCTTCCACAGGCTGAGTGCCACGGTCTATGGTCCTTCTGATCAGAGGCATTAGCTCGGAGGCCACGTTTAAATTCTTATAAATGTCATTGATGGCCTCCTCGGCACTGTCCGCCCCAGCCATTAGTTCCACCTGATAAATAGCCTGGAAAAGATGGCGCATGAAGCGTAATCTATGCACCACTGACATGCAATCCTCCGGCGAAGATAGTTGCTTGCATTTGCGCACTAGACTATCCTCCACCTCCTTCAGCATAAAAGCAATGGAGGCCGGTTGCGCCTTCTCGGCCGCCAATAAAGCAGAATTGCCATACAATTGGAAATCCTCCTCCTCATTGACCCCAACCATGACAATAATATTCTTGACGACGGCAATTAGATTCCGCACAGCCGTGCAGAAGGCGCGTAGTGGCCGATCTTGTATTTGTGCAGGTGCATGCAAATAGAGACAAGTGAAGAGCACTTGATCCATGGAATTACCCTCTAGCCAAGACACAAAACACGCGAATAATGCATCAAAAATTCCAATAAGTTCAGCGGGGGTCAAATCATCCAACTTAATAACGCCCATCTATAAAAAAATTCATAATTCAGAGATAGATTCAGCCCGCTATCTTGTCCAAAACCTACCGCTACAGCAGCTTCGAACGAGGGCGGCGGCAAATCTTGTTTGTCAAATCCCATGCCCACATCCATTTTGGGATCCATTATTTCAATGGCCGACATGGCTTCAAACAGTCCAAATAGCATATCCTGGGCCAATTCGCCAGGCAACAGTTCGGCGCAAGCTTCATGAAATTCAGTGGTCACATCCACCCAGCCATGGATCGGATACTGGGTAATATCGGGCTCCTCGGTTGCATTGCTTCCTCTAATTGTGCGCTGTACATTGTGATCCAGGAATCCACATTCCCCCAAGCCCCATTGCTCATGATCCTGGTCTGCCTCTAAGTCAGCATGTTCTGTATGGGCGCGGGCAGCAGCTGCGGCAGCAGCAGCGGTGGCAGCTTGGAAGTCCGGGGGTTCAGCGATGCTGGTAAATCGGTGGGGCATAACAAATTTAGCTGGTGAATAAAGTAAATGCCAGTTTTTGTATTTATCCTTACCTCGCATTCATTATTGGCCTATTATTTTATAACTATTTTTCTAAATATTATTCTTGTTGCATTTGCAATATTTCCACCCACACACGTGCGTTGTTTTTATTTGTGTTCTGCCTTCTCCTTTTAGTTGGGTTTATCCTTTAGTAGCTATTGCAACTATCTATAATTTCTTGAAAACTTTAGATTTATAAAAATCAAGTTATTTCATTTATAGTTTTTGTTTTTCGACTTTTCTATTTTTATTTCTCCTCTCGCTCGTTTCATTTCCATGCGTTTCTTTCGATATCTGAAATGGAATGGCTGTCACCACCAACAACACATACAAGAACCCAATTGGAAATGGGACGCATGGAATACGGTATAAGTAGTCCTTACATTTTTTAAAACATAAATTTCAATCCTATACCAGTTATGATAGCAATCCAATGAATTTCTCTATTTATAAAGAAGAATTCAGATTTTTAAACTGTTTAATAAAGCTAAAGGTAATATATTTATTTAGCTGTTTATAAATAAAAATTTGAATTTTTTTAATTCGGTATTTGTGAATTTCAAAAAGGGCCAACTATAATCTTGCTACAAAATGTGCGCAACTGACAGACCACTTTTATATATAGGTTTCCTTGCATATAAGTTATGCACTTTAAAAAATGAACCAGTGCGTTGTTTAAATATGAATCAGTATTAATAATGGGAATCCAGCAGTTAACATTCCACTGTTAAACGAAATACGTTACGGTAATGTGAGGCGCATTTGAATTTTCATTTGTGCTGACGCGAGACGAATCTGAAAATTGCATTAACAAAAGAAAGAACGAAAGTTCTGTAATCAGTTCGTTGCACTAGTCGATGTGGTAATTCCATTAAGTAAATTAATATCAATGAAAATGCGTGCATTAGCAGTTTTCATTTATTTATGTCTCGCGACTGCAAGTTCATGAGTAATTTATTTCTGAGTTGATAACAAACTTTGGCGTAAACCAAAAATAGTCTAACCCAGTCCAGTATCTGTGCCTTACTTAACACAAGCATTTCTTATCGCATTTGAAAACAAATATTCCATACAATATTTTGAGTGAAATTTGTGACATTATCTTATCATACACCAGCTGCCACTGTTATCGGTCGTCTCAAATCCCAAAAACCCTTCAACTTGAGCGCGAGTGTGAATCGGAAAAGCTCGCTCACGCTTTTACTCCATCCATACTCGATAGTAAGCCCCACCCCCTTTCCATCTAGTGGCCGGCCACCACACGGTGTTTTTTTGGGGTTGTCCGCTTTGAGTGAGTTACACGAATTTCCCAAAAGAAAATCCAAAGCGGCGAACGCATTTGAGATTGAGTGTTATATGTAGAACTGAAAAACAGAAAGCGAGGGGTTGAATTGGTTTGTTTACAACAATTCTGTCTCAGTTGCAAACGCGTTGCCTCGTGGTAAATACGTCGACATCCACAAACCACCTCTCAACGCCTCTCACTCTGCCAATTTCGCTTTGGTGTGTGCTAACGGTCAATTCGTCTACGGACAATAAAAATCGGCGGATAACTACAAGTCAAACGGAAACGCGGCACGCCACATAAATCTACAAAACTAGCTAACAAACTAAAACCAAACAATCCAGAAAAGGAGGCACATTATACTTGAGAGACGACCAACGTAAGTTAAATTTTATTTTTAAACAAATTTATTGCTTGACATTTAATTTCTGTCTCTTTGGGCTGTCTCTGAAAATGTTTTAAATATAATAACAACATTTAATGTATACAAGAAACAAAACATATATGTATATATTTACTATATACATATCTATACTATATATATATATACATATATATATATATAGTATATTCCAATAGTTTCTGTAGTGTCTTTCGTGTCTTAATTAAAAATGAAACAAAATGTGACGAGACTTTTTGGAAGTTTGCCAAATCAAATCATAAAATAAAGTATTTAAAAATATTTACTTGAACATTTGTCACACATTAATCTATCGACTTATCAGTTGAAAGTTAACGAAATAAAATTTATTATTCAGTTATGAATCAGATAAACTTTAAAAGTAATCAAATGAATTTTAATATATATCCGATTAGATAAAGAATTGATTACATTTTGCAAGTTGAAACTGAAAATTGTTAAATAGAACTTTATTAATGATTGTTTATATAATTTATGGTACAACAATTTGTGACATTATCTATTCATTTACAGTGAAATTTAATAACTTTTCCATTTGTTTTACGATTAGAATGATTATAATGATTGCAAAGAAATGAAACTAAGTGACTGAAAAACAAAAAATAAATCAGATATACTATCAATAAATACTTATAGGCGAAATACGTTTGTCAAATGTTTGAGTAGCTCTTTAAGATTATCATGAAAAATTTCCCATATGTATAGTATGGCGTGATTTAACAAACTTATATGAGACTAACGATAATTAAAGTTGGTCAAATCAGAACGAAATCCCACAGAATTAACCAAAGTTTTATGGGTCGTGACAATTGACCAAATTAAATACGAACTGGGGCAAACAGAGAAAGGACACGATTTATATAGATTCCACATAACAAACAGACAAATAACATAAAAAAAAGAGAAAGAAAAAAGAAAAAGAAATAGCCTACACGCAATGAAAATCAAAGTCGTCTTTATACAGAAACTCCTCGCACACACACACAGAAACACACACACACACAGCATTTATTTCAATTGATTTGGAATGATGGCAACGTGGCGTATACGCAATGCCAATGGTAAGGCCAAAAGCGAAAACTTCTCATTTTAAATGGATGGACCGACTTTTAAATTACTTACTTATCAGCAAATAAATATAGGGAATAACACACGACTTTTTCTATATTCTTCCTGAACAACTCTTGGGATATATATATATATATATACTCGTATGTCAGTCATTCCTGGGACTTTACCTTTAACTGATTGCTAATTAGATCTAATTGTGATCACTGCAAAGGGAAGTATCCATCATTTTCTTTGATTACAGGGTATCGAAAGAAAACGGCAACTTTTGTTGCTGCTTCTGAGTTGCCATTGAAGCGGAATAAAGAAGAAATTCCAGATATTTGCCAGAGAGACATTCAGGCTTTGCCCTCTGCACACGTGCCCCATCCCATTCATCTACCTATGTACATACATACATATATCCACACCCACTCCCACACCCATACCCATACCCATCCCCAATCCAACCCAACCCCACCCAGGGCCAAAACCATTCATCTCTCCTGCTCCTTTGCCACATTTGTTGGTTGTATCGATTTGATTGGATTTTATGTTCATGTTGTAGTTGTTGTTGTTATTGTTGTCGGTACTAAGTTTGCTGCGTTTTATACGCTCCAATAAAGTTGATTCCCAGCATATGCCAAGTTAATTGAATTTAAATAAATGACCGAAAATGGTAAAAGGATGAAAATAAATCCCATTTGGACAGGAATTCATCACCATATGGATACAAATAAATGAATCATTTACATGGGAAAATAAATGAATCGAAATATATATATATCAGAGTCCCATTTGGTTAATTACAATTGAAGATGCTTAGCTTTAAGAGGCAACCAATTAAGCTAAAATGTTTTGTCACTTGAAAAGTCCTTTAACTTGAATAACGACTCCTTACACCGATTTCCCCCACTCCTGCGCCCACGCCCCTGCTTCTGCTCCTGCTCCTGCTCCTGCTACATCGCTTGAGCCCTCGTCTCAAGATAGAATCATAACAATGACAATAAAAACACATCAAAATCAATCTGTCAACAAAAGTCGTGGAAGAAGACGACGACGACGACGACGACAACAATGCAGAAGCCCCCCGAGGGTGACTGGTTTTACAAAGTGTCCTGACAACGTGCCTGCCATCATAATCATCTCCAGTGGCGGATTATCATAAATAAGACATAACAGAGGGATAAACATATACGAATATGTTATAGACAAATCGAGATAATTGCTACAAATGAAATCTATTATATATCTAATAATGGAAACTGACTGATTTGATAAATGTTACTACAATCGTTCCAATATAAGTATACATACATAAATGTGAGTTTAAAAAAAAATTGGCAAACTCTGTTTTCATTCACTTTAATGCGGTCCTGAATTTCAGGATGCCAACAAAAAAAAGACAAAGAGGCCAAAGGGAATGAGGCAATGGCAATGGGAGGGTATAAATGGGATTGGGTATCGGTAAGAGAGGAGGCAGAGTCATTGAAATTCTCTCAAGTATTTAAATGCAAAAAATGGTAACAAACTGGAACTGAATATGGCTGCTGTTTGGATGACTGTTGGCAAATCCCATTATCATTAGCACGCCGGCTGCAACATCATTATCACCTTCATCCTCATCATCAGCATCATAAGCATCAGCATCAGCATCATCATCAGCATCATCATCATCGTAGTCCTTATTGTGTGACTGGATGGATCGGGGGGAAGCAGCATGCCGGATTTCATTTTATTACAAGAGGAAAAGCAAACAGCAAAATGGCGCCAACATTGTCAGAGATTTTAGCTTGTTGCTGTTGGCTTCCTGCCAGCAATTTATTGTTTTTTGTTTTATTTTATTTTTTTTTTTTTCATTATTTTTTTTCTGTTTCTAGCCCGGTTGGTTGTCTGTTGTTTGTTCAGCGAGTGTCATACACGGCGTATGCGCATTGTTAAAGTTGTCAGTAAAGGAGCTTATGCATCTGCCACTGGTTGTGAATGCTGGGCATATGTTGACTGTCAGATTAGCTGTTGCTTCAACTAACAACCATCAACTCACCCCCTTCCCCCATCCCTTCTTTTCCATCCATTTACTATTTCCTTATTCTGTTATGCATTTTAATTGAATACTAGAATAAAAGAATCCTTTGTCGGGTAATAAATGCAAATGCTTTAGTTGCAAACTCTATGCCTGGGTTTCTCCCTGATGATGATTTTTTTTTTTGTAAATAAAGTTTACTCGAAATGAATGTGGAAATGAGAATTTAAATGGGGAAAAATGTGCACATACATACATCCATCCATAGATAGGCAGTTAGAATGTTGAACGTATAGAGAGAGGGGAGAGAGAGTGTGAGGAGAGGAGAGAGTGGGATGCTGTGGTAATTTAAATTCAGGGCAGTTTCACATCGACCCGAAATCCGAGGTGTGGGACAGATGGTATGACGCATGTGAATGCATTTAGTGAAATAAAAACCACTAAAAAATTTATAAAAATATAAAAAATGAATAAACCGCATCAACCATTTGTGTATAATATTACTTAAATTGCGGGAAATAATTTAAAAGTTAAAT
This sequence comes from Drosophila sturtevanti, assembly GCA_018150375.1. Classification (NCBI taxonomy): domain Eukaryota; kingdom Metazoa; phylum Arthropoda; class Insecta; order Diptera; family Drosophilidae; genus Drosophila; species Drosophila sturtevanti. Next base: position 2,004,861 of record JAECWJ010000564.1, read on the forward strand.
TTCTCTTATAACGTTGTTAAATACATAATTGCATTTTGAATGCTGGTTGATTGCAATTAGATTATAATAAAGTGTTGACCCATACTAAAAAACTTGAAAAATGTTTCAGAAATAATATATCCTTCAATACAAGTTCTTAATATATCATCAAATGAATCGCTTGACACTAACATGTGGCAAAAAATTTTAAAAGAAATGTTTCAGTCAATAAATATGAAATGTATGTCAACTTATAGTAATTTAAAGTTTATCAAATTCTTTTCTTACCTGAATCACCTTTTAAAATGCTTTTACCCAACGCCCCAAAAAAGATCTGATTTTAGGTTTTACTTCATATATCTAAAATATCTATTCCCCAGAGTTATAGTCATGATGAGTAGACTTTATCAGATGAGTTTATTAGATCTTAGTTCTTGTACTTCATTATATGTATTAATCTTTTTAATTCAACTTCATAAAATGCGTAAGTAATGGGAAGATATACAATTCGGATTATATCCCAAGAACAATTATATAATACCAACTTATCACATCTTTAAATGAACCGAATTTTCGTGTATATAACTTTATTATTGCCACTTATTAACATAAATTGCCCGACCAGAAGCATTCTTATTATTAGTTATAAAAGAATAACATCAAAACTTAATTGGAGTAAAAGTTCTTTGGTCTTTAAATATTATCTAACCATATATGGAAATATAAATATTTCCATCTATTTACATCTTTTCTCAATCAAAAAAGCATTGCAATTTGTACCTTCCATTTCGCTACACAGCAAAAGAGTGACAGTGTTGGAAAATTGCAGATAGTCGAAGAATTTTACTGCTTAGTTTGCTTACTGTTAAGATAACATTTTCCTACAGAGATATAATTAAATTTATATAAGAATCGGATGACTGTATTATGTCAACAATCGGTTCGAAATACCATTATCTTAAAAACACAATTACTTCTTAACCTAATAGAATGTGCCAAACTTGACTTTATCAGTTCTTTACACTGTTCTAGCAAAAAATTGTCGAATCGATTTGATAAGCGCATTGTTCTTTTTTATGGTTTTGTAACGTGAACAATTGTCAGCGTTTAATAGTTTAAACAAATAAATTGTATATCACGCTCTTATAATGATGCGAACAATAAACTTGTTCAATTGAAACAGTTTTGCTATCTGTATATATATACATATATATATATATATATTTATACAACCCGTTACATAATTTAATTTGAACAGCTGTTGAAGCTTTTATTTCTTTCTAGATAAGGCGTAAGATTGTGTTAATAATGTTTAGTACATTTTTTGCTATTGCCGTAATCAGTAAAATTTCATTTATTTTAAGAAATTTAGGGGTACATTCTAAAATAACGACTTTCTGATACTCTCAGTCACAAAGACAAAATTAAAACACAATCCCGAAAAGTATGCCACAGTTTAATGGCATTATCAAGTCTTGCAAACTGAGAAAATCGTTAAATCTAGTTAAACCATGAGTGAAAAGGTAAAATCTTAAAAGAAAGGAAACCATAATCAAATATTTATTAAAAAATATGTTAAAATATCTTTATGTGTCTGTTAATAAGTTCATCTTTAACAGTTAGTATTAATACTTGAGCCGAACTATATCATTTATGTATTTCTAGAGATAAGTCGCCTATATGTATAAATAAAACTCGGTGTTTCAACTACATATTTAGAAATTTCGATGATTTAAATTTTTAAACTGACCACAATGGACAGCTATGTACCAGTACAGTTATCCAAATAAGCTTGGCATTAATAAGTTAATTAAGTAAATAAGTAGCCTATATCTTTTCGTTACTTTCAAAAGGGATAAATATAGCGCCCATATTTGTTTATTATTGATTTTATCAATGGCATGGAAGAAAAATCAGATAATCTATGTTATTTATAAATAACAGTAAATACATTAGCTCCGCTTCTTACTGGGCAAGATTAATGCACGTTAACTAAAGGAACTCCGGTTTAGACTCTGCTCATGGCAATTAATTTTTGTTTCATATTTGTTAGATATTTCCCGATTATGAATTGCAAGAGATTATTTACTGACTGACTTATTGCTTTGAATGCAATACATATATCTTTTTGAAAATATTCAATGTATGATGTATTTATAAATTTCATTTAATGAAACGTTTGTGTTCTGCTAATTAAGCTCATTAAAAGGATATTTTGCAAGTGTTGACTAACGATTGTATATGTTCTCTGATGGCAGCCAATTATCGGATTATTCACTGTACATACTTTCAATGTATGTGATAAATGTATTTTTAAACTGTCGGCAAGTGCATTAAGTGAGTCGTGCTGTCGTCAATAGTGTTAATTACGTTAGAAGAAAAACAAATAATAAAAAAAAAAACGAAGAAAAATTGAAACTTTAATCGAAGTTAGTGCAGAGGGGCAATTTAGTTGTCGGCTAACTAATTCAATTAAACGAGACAGTTTTAAAACTCCATTGAACTGGAAACTTTATAAACTCCCTTTTTTCCGTCTAAGGTAACCTCCACCGCACCCACTCAGACTCCCACTTTACTCCATAGTGCATATCCGACATTGGCTTTCAATATCAAGTCACGTTCGGCATTTTCTGTTGACCTAACCAAGTTGTGGCTCAGCCAATCATGGGCAAACATTGGACAAATGGCTGAGGCTGAAGCAATTCAATTCAATTCCGCTTTTGATGGCCACATGGATACTAACTCACTCACTTGTCGGAAAAGGCCAAAATAAATAAGTCCAAACTGGGCAAATTGCACACGATCCAAATTGATTTATTGCCAAAGTAAAGTTTGCAGCATTAATGCAAATTTTATTTGATCTATCTGATTACATATAGCATACATTTATATGACAGCAAATTTGTATTTAATCACAATTACATACTAAGTAGAGTAGAGTTCCGTTTTCGACTATAAATATATGTAGATATATATGTACATAGGTATTATTTGCCGTAAACGTCTAATAGAAAGTCATAAATCTTGCATTGTATAGTTTATTGTATGTACATATATATTTAGGATTGTCGACCAATTCAAAGTGAATATGTTAATTTTTCACGCTCTCTCCCCCTCCTTCCACCTGTGTTTTTATTTTTTTTTTTTTTTCATTTTGCCACAGGCTTTTAATAATCCGGTTGTCAATAATGATTTGCATGATAGATATATAATTTTAATGCTTAACTAAACAATTAATATTTGCAATATCAGATAGATATTTTGACTTTTAATTAGAGGTGAGAGTTGAAATGAATTAACCGAGCTGACATCGGGGTAATTACAACAAATATAAATTAAATAAATTATTATGTTTGATAGATCTCAGGTGGTTCAACACGGAGCAATGAAAATACAATTTTCTAATAACTTTAAAAAGAAAAAAGAAATAAAACTGGAACCGTTAGAATATACATACATACATATGTCAAATAAGAATCAGTGTTGAACAGTGAATGATATAAGGGTAACGTTTTTACATTTTCAAATACTACAAAACAGTTTAAAACATAACTTAATTATAAAAACCATCAGCTGCAGAATAGAATTAAACATTTTGGATTTTCTTAACGAACGAGAATCTAACATATTATATATACATGTATGCATATACGTATAAGATCAGAATTAAGATCTTTGTAATAAATAGATAATAAATAATAAAAATTGTTAAAGAAAATCCCAAAATTTATTTTATATGAAATGTAATCTCAGTTATTTAAAAATTATCTGTTCGTCTAGGACCTTGAAGTCCTCACAAACAATAACAAATTTGTTTTTTTTTCTGTGGCGAGTTGTTTGACATTTCAATAGATTTGAAATACATATTTCTTTTCTTAGTTTTAATACATTATATAGTATCTATGCACTTAGATCAAGGTTTTTCGTTTTCCCTTTCGACATCGTGATTTATTAAAGATAACATTGATTGTTTCTACATCGACCGAGGGGTGCGCTGGTGTGTTAGTGTTCTACTAGAGTGAGGGAAATAATTTCAAGGAAGTTTGGATTTATGAAATCGGTTCGCTAAGTTTCTCTATGGTTAATTTAAGAAAACAAACTTGCTAGATAAAAATAATGAAATTTATGCACCGTGTGTCCAGATGATTGAAAACGAATTTCGCAAATGGACACACTCCTGAGAGTGTGTAGCTATGCCATTAAGCTTCCGTGTTTCCACTCCTACTGGTGTTCCATTCTCACACCACTCTCGCCCAGTTTTAGTGCAGTTTTGTGTAGTTCATCAATGGACAGATTGTCTAGTACTTGCATCATTCAATAATAGAACAGCTCTTTCGCTAGACTGCCTAGTTTAGTGCATTTCAAATTTTAAATTCTTTTTACTTAAGAATCAATATAAATGCATAGTAGGAATCGTTTTGTAAACTTTGTAAAACCAATTTGCATGCACATCGGAATTAACGGCCATAATCGCAATTTTATAAATTATTTTTTCGCTTTTCTATCTCAATCAGAGCTTGTTTCGATCGTTTAGCAAACGTTCAATCATATTGCCTTTAGATACTCAGAAGCTCAGAATCTGAAAACCCGGCACTTTGACTTGATCTTAGACGGCGTTAATGCCTTTTTAATTATCAATATGCAAACAATTGCTTGCAATCGATCATTAGAATAGAAAACGCAGTGCAGTAATCGCACAGCATATAGAAATATCATTAATGTCCATATAAATTCTCGATTCCAATACCAATCAGAATAATTAAACGGTTTACGCGTTCGCGTGTTTAGGTGCCGCTAAACATTTGTAACTGTCAATTAGTTGGCCTCTCACAGACACAGACTGAGCCCGAGACCCCACAGAGATTCATTCCATAGTAGAAAAAAAAAATTAAACAAAAAGAAAAATATACACATATATAAAACAAAACTCGTTTTCAACACCCTGACAAAATTTGGCAGCTAAATTACTGCCAATAAAAGCAAATTTTTGCTTTGTTTGTTTGAAATGAATTTCCGACAGTTCATTAAGTGCATGACGCTGTTGAAAATACATCAAGCGACTGCAAACGTTAATAGTTGTAAACTATATATTCATATATACATATGTATGAATGCACATACACATGTGTGTACACATATACATACATATGTATATGTATGAGTATATGGAAATGAAAATGAAAATGTGCAAGTAAATTTGTTTATGCAGGGGGCGCACACAAAAAATATTTTCATAATTTGTAGCGACTTTTTAATACTCTCCACCTGTACGAATACCCATAACAAATTTTGGAAACTTTAACATGGAAACATAGTAACAACATACATATTGAATAACTGTTATAACCATGTTAAATTTAACATTGATGTTAGTGGTTAGTGGATTTTCATTGATACGACAATATTTATGCATCTAATTCGTCTGTTAATACTATTGAAGGATTATTATCATTCCAACAGGATGAAGAATATATACATATATACTCTTCCATACCTGTAATATAACTCATTGCCTTTACAAATTAGGTTCCAACACGCTTGACATACCCATTAAATGTACAAGGTTTGAATACTTATTGAAATTACTTTAGAATTGCATTATGAATTGCTTATATTATATGATAATGACTAATACACTGATCTGTCATCAATAGATATTTTTACTCTGCCAATTTCTAGAATTTAAACAAATGTCAATCCCATTTCATTGAGTACTCACGTTGTAAAAGAACAACAAACTATCGTGGAAAATTATTTTTAGGTAACTCCCCATTATAAATGAGCAGCTAGAACAAAATTTTCGTAAGGCCTTGTCCAGAACAGATAATCATAATTTGCGCTAACATCTTCATGTTGAAGGATGATTGGTTTCCGTTGTTGGTTTTTCTTAAAACAAATGGAAATTCATTTTCCTGTTGTCGGACAAATCTGTCTACTGGAATGAACTTTTCAAATTAACTATTCCTCGAATGTTTCTAAAATACAAGCATTCTATGGATTCACTTTAGCATCAATAAGAATAAGGCAACATCTACATGAACATAAAATTTACTTTGGCAGACATCAACTAATAAACCTTCCTTTTCTATCTGATCGATAACTATGCATGATGTAACTCTTCCTAAGTTGTCTCGGAACCAGCAATTAACTATAAGTCTTTGCTTAAGTCACAGATTGATGTCCTATTGTCCCATAGTGTTAATCTCATTGGCTGCTTTGTATTTATCATTGACTTATTTATATTTGCGAATATTTGCTTAGTGATAATGATTTTGCAGCCTTGGCAAGAATCTTAATCCTGTCTCTGAGTCATCCCATATTGAATCACTGTGATTTTTTTACATTATGGCAACCTTTTTTGCCTTTAGTAATTACTTTTAACCTTGGTGCTTAAAGTCTTCGACATGCATACATACATATATGTATAAGAATAATTCTGGAAAATTGTTTTAAGCCATCTATGTATTACTTAATGAATCCGTTGTAGTGATTGTACTACATTTTGCTACGCAAGCAGCTCAGAGGATTCTTAATCAGAGATAAAAATCGTTTAATGTGTTTAAAATTAAACAAGTCGAATATTTTTAAATATATCCTTTAATCGGTTAAAATTCGATTAAAATTCGATTTCAAAATAGGGAAATTGCAAGATTATTCGAACTCAAGTGGGTATCAAGTACGTTCGACCTTCTAGGTTTACTTCCATAAATATTATGATCGTAATTTAATGTCTGTGTCCCTAGATCGTTATAAACACAGGTGTTATATTTATTTGTTTAAATTTATCTGACTTTGACCTTGCCATAACCATTGTACGCTGTTTGTATCTGAAGTATCCCCGAATATAAAAATCTATTTGTAGTTTGTCCAGTTCAATTAACTATCCTTGAACTGTTCTTGATCTTTCCTGTAAAATATATTTGAGAAAAAAATCATCTTTAGGCGATATAGAAATAATGACGAGGTATGTATCTACCTTAGAGCAAGTATTTCCGATCTGTTGGGGGAAATTTGAAAGATTTGCATAGATATAAAATGGTAAATAAAAAAGTGGAGCCAAACTTAAATCGTTTTTTAATGGCCACAAATTAGCACAATTGTTAATACAAAAAAACCTCGACAACAATAATTATCTTAATTAATGCAGGGACCGCAGGAATGAATCAAATAATATACGAGTGTATCCAAGAGAACTGGAGCCAAATCGAATTCTGTTGGAGTTTGGGGGCTTGTCCGAAACATTAATTGAAATAAAGAGAGCGAGTTAACCCTAATTTTAGCTCTCAACGTATACTTGCCATGTGACTGACTGGACACAATGACAGCGAACTTCATCCAAAACAAGTTCAACGCCGTTAACCGCAAATTATTTGACAGAAAACCGTTCTGTTGTGTTTCCCCCATCCAGTTTAATCTCTGACTAAGTATGAATATGCAAAATGATCGAATTATGGAAAGTTTTAAAGAATATATACATACTATATATACTCAATATGATTTCCATTCATGATTCTGTTTAGATCAAACTGTGGAATAATTTCAGCGGATAGTGTGCAAAAATTCCCTTTTGATTAATTGAACCGTTTTGAAAAACAAGCAAGGTACACCTTGTGCATTTATTGGTAATACAGGGTGTGCACATGTATGCCATTCCATGTTTATCATACATATGTACATATGTGTGATGGCATAGTTTTTCGTAGTAAATGTTTTTCTGCTTCTGTTTCTGTTTTTACTTTTTTCACTGGCTCATTAATTAATTGCAACAATTTACAACGCGACACACTTAATGAACAGGCGACAATAAACAAAATGATTTGTTTACGCGCCGCATACATTAACGATCCAAATAATCCATAAACAAATTAATTATAACAAATTCCGCAAACACCGTAAAAAGTTCTATTCCCTCTCAACCTGCAAAACGAAGTGATCGGAATCGTTGCGTTTGGCTACTTATTGGCCTGGGACCCTGAGATAAAACCAATACATATCAAAGAATACATAGATACATATGTACGTACATATAAGTATGCCTTAAAAACGGGAATCCGTTCGAAAGTCTTTAATGTTAATGAAAAAAAAAAAAAAAATAACTTAATAATATTTATATTTTAATGATAATTACCCTCTGAACGCGCGCCAAAGTAAACACAATTGAGAGAAATGTAAATAGGCGTCAGTGTGAAAGAGAGGCAGGCAGAGCCTACACTATTCCCCGCACTAAACTCACCATCCCCGTTCTTCATTGCCTGCCTCAGCTGCTATTGCCATGCGCCCCTCTATTTCTCTTGGTTCTTTTTTGGCTTTTGTCGTATGTATTTTAATTGAGGCAACGGCGTGTGCTTTGGTTGGGTGTTTGCTTGGCTATAATAAACGGCAACCACAGCAACCGCAGTTGGGTACTACGATTACCCTTCCCTCTTTCACCTCTAAGACCTCCTTCCGCGTTCCCCTTACCATGAAACCATTCTCAAGTAGCTGCAGAGAGCGGCGGATGGGCAAATGTTTGTAAGTTTTGAAGCAAAAATGTTTTCACAATCGGACTGGACAATAGCTGGAATATCATTCACACTTTGTCAATTGGAAATGTTTAATTGAAAAAATAATGTTAATTTCCTTGTCCCATTAAAATTATCCACATCATATCTTTAATTATATTTGTAGATGTACTTAAGATTCCTTTGAAAGTTGGTGTAAAATACCAGAGTAAATCAAATTAGAGTGATTAGTAATTCATTCATCTTTCTTATTAAAAATAAAATATCGTAGATTGAGATTAATTATCTATCTTAATTGGTGATGTATAAAACTAAATTAAACCGCAGACATTTCCCAAATTGGTGTCTAAAAATGCATATTTAATTTGTTATTAACTGTAAAAACCAATGAAATGAGAATTGAAACCGCAAAAAAATAAATTCTAATAGGCTCAATGATTTGTTTGTCTCCGGAAGTACCAGAAACTTTGTACTTAGGGGACGTGGAGGGTGGATTGGTGGGGGTCGCATTTAAATTGTGGAAAGTTTGTAGAGAGGAAACGCAGATGATTTGGTATCGGACTAGCTGACCACGAAAACTGGTCACGAACGGATCTTAGATGCTCCCACACAGAGCTCAAACTCTCTTTTGACTCTCTCTATCGCTCTCTCTCTCTCTCTCTCTTTCTCTGTCTCGTTCTTGCCTTATCTCTTGAATAACTCCACAGGCACTCTCTTGACTGCTTTCACGTCTGTCGACAATATCCGGTGGATTTATACACATTCGAGTATCTGGCAAATTCTCAAATATTGGGGATCGGACAGAGAGAGAGAGAGAGTACAGTGAGAACGGAATGGAACGGAACAGAATTGTTCGAGAGATCGCCTCGCTTCGCCTCGCCTCGTCTCGTTCTGTGTTGTATTGTGTTTTGTTTTGTTTTCTGAGTCTCGTCGTTCGGGTCAGTCGCAGCACACACTGCGTATACTTATTCCCCCTCGGTATCCGTAACCATTCCCACATAAAAAGTGCAAACGAAGGCAAATGTTTGGCATTCATTGTTTGCACAAGGAAGGCAAAAGTTCGCAGACAGAAATTGTGTTCGGGACCTTCACATCAGGACTCTTACACCTTCATCGACAATCCGACCAATAACTCACACTTCTTGGCCGTGTCTGTGTGTTAAACAGTTGCATAATTAACTCATTTGCAACTGTCAAAGCTGTAAATTGTTTTTTCATTCATCGTTAATCTTCAGAGTTTTTTTTCTTTTTGCATCTGTGTCTCTTTCTCTCGCCCTCTGCATCTGTGTGTGTGTGTTTCTCAGTGTGTGTGTGTGTGCGTATGTATCAGTGTATAAATATATTTATTTTGTTTATCAACCAGCGCAAAAAAAAAGTAAAAAATACAGAAAAAAAACAACAAAAACCCAAACAATAAATAAAAATCGACTGGCAAATAAACAAAACGCAAAAAAAAAAACGCGCGCGCCAAAAAAACAAACCAAAAACCAAAACTACAAAGAGAAAGAGAGAGAGAAAGAACCAACATCCACAAAGTTTTCCTTTGGTCTCTTAGCCATTTCGTTCCGGTCAAAAGCCTGTACTTTCCTATTTGCATACGTAATTTTTTTTGCAAATAAACAAATCGAATTTGCTCAAGCAATATGGAAGTCCAAAATATGCCAGATCCGCAGCCTCATCAGCGCCTGATCCTTGACTCCAGATGTGCGGTAAGTGTGGCACATGGTCACAAAGCATAAACAATAAAAAGATGAGTAAAAACGAAAACAATTATGTCGTACTTTTTATGCCCTATCTAAAAAGGTTGGATTATTTATTATGATTCCAGATCAGAGAAAACCTTTGTTCGATTTCTTATTAAGATACTATAGACTATGTAAGGCTAATTGGCCTTATTTATTTTTTATAATACTCGTAGCAATTAATTTATATTTTATACACAATCAAAGGATAATCTCCACATATTGGAGTTACTTGACATATTAGATTGGTAATTTTAGCATAAATCTCTCCATCTTTTCATCTTCTGAATGGATTTAGATTGCTCAAACATTCTCCTAGTAAAGGGTATAAAATATTAAACTATTTATGTACATATTTACCTACTCTGGGTGTGTGTCTGTTCAATTGCGTGGGTTTCTCCTCAGTGGGTCTGGAGTGCCCCTGGCGTTCAGTTTAGTTTAGTTCAATCGATAAACAAACACACGCACATGTATATATATATATATATCTATATATATGTTTGATTATGTCTACCCAATTACTGATGATTATGATCATATTAATGTAAATATTTCCTTGGGGGCTGGACTTGAACTATGCTGCTAATCGGAATTTGTTTATTTATACCCTTTCGAGGGTACTAAAAAGTTCATTTATGATCGAATGCAACTTCCTCCTCATAGAACTCATAGACCATATCCTTATTTGTACGATATATGTATATCTATAATAAAACCTTAAAAGAAAGCGATTCTACCAGAAATCGAATTTCGAAATAAATATCTAAAATGTAAAAAAAAACTTTAATAGCTTTAACTAAAGAGCTATGAAAATTACATTTCCTCTTGATGAATTTTTATGTCCCATAAATCTTTTGGGTAGTAAATATTAATTATAATATAGCTAAAATGTTTCAAATGGAAATTTTATATAGAATATATACTATATAGACGGCTGACGCAATTTGAATTCATCTGAATCTATATGTATATATGTATGTACATTAAAGTGCATTAGGCTTAAAAACTTTTAATTTTCATTATTTTTTACTAGACTAATCATCCTCTTCAAAAGTTTTGAGAAAACCAATGCAGGAAGTCGATTAATAGGGAACTATTTTTGAATTATTTCATATTGAAATGAATCAGAACAAATGAGTATTAAATACAATTTCAGTGATACAAATTTAGTTGAATTTCAAGTACCTGAATACCATCTTATCTCATCTTTGATTAATTAACATCCTCTCTACAATCAAGAATTATATGCACGATCCAAAAGTCGTGTTAATGTTAATATTTTGTTTCCGAATCTAATGTTGAAAGTGTTTAAAATTCACAATCGATTCAATATATTTTCCTAATCAATATCATTATATTAAATCGTGTCCGTTTTGCATTAAATAAATTCGACATGCTCTAATTTCAATTGAATGCATTTTAAAACGGTTTAAAAGCTATTCTTCAGACTTCCGTAATCGTGTATTCTTCAAAGATCTTTTGAAATCGGAAGAGTCGAGACAAGTTAAACCACAGATTCATCTTCGGTAAATAAAAAATGTTTTGGTACATATATCGTTGAGTTATACTGTTTTGTATATAGTAATCAGATATTTATTGATTTTGTTATATTTCCAATCAATGCATATATAAAGAAGTTTTTTAAAATTTTGATCAGGTTTACTTTAAATAGGTGACCAGTTCCAGGGGAAGATTCAATTTCAAATTAACAAATATAAAACGATAAATATTCAAATGATAATAATCCGGTAAATCTTCTTAATTTAGCACACAAAAAAAAAAAAATGATTGAGAAAAAGTTGTTTTGGGTAACGAGAAGAAAAAAAAAAAAAAAAAACAGGAAACGAAAAAAAAGTGTTAAATTTTTTCACTGAATTTAGATATTGATAAAGTTGTTTGAGCGGATATGTGTAATGTACGATTATTGTTGCTTTGGGGGACAATAAAATATAAAAATATATTTTTCAAGTACTTAAATAAATTTGTAACAATTTGCTCAAAAGGAAATTCAATTTACAATTCATTCGTTCATATACATACGAATATATAATACTTGTTTGTGTAATACTACCTACTATATTCTCAATATATATATGTTTATTTGGAAATTATTGAAAAGTGAAATGGAAATACTGTAAATAGTACAATATATGTATGTATATCCGTCTGTCTATCCGTCCGCTTATCCGGCATTGTTTGTCGTCGTCTCTGGCGTAAAATGTGTCTAGAGCAAAACACAGAGCAATAAATTAATACGCCTTTCATTCAAGACTCATAAATTATTGTTTCTATTACAATATGTATGCATATATATACATATAAGTATATACATACATATGTATATAGAAATTCCATAGTTTTATAGTAGATTTTAATGATTTGTTTTGTCTAATTTTTGCAGCTGAACGATTTATATCCCATTGCCCGTCTCACACAGAAAATGGAGGACGTGCTTAATGTGTCTGGAAAGCAAACATCTGCTCCCATTATCACTGATAAGGATTGCCCCTATACCATTGAATTGGTTAGACCAGAGGATGCTGACGCTGTGATAGCCATGCTCAAAACTTTCTTTTTCAAGGTAAGACAATTATCCACTCCGACCCACTCTCTTCAACAATTTAGACATTGATTGCTTTTCCTAGTCCGATTTAAATCAAATTGAACACCTGCTGCTGCTGGTTCATTAGATTCCTATAAATGTGGGTAACGAACAAATAATTGGATAAGTATCCAAGAAAGCAAACCAAATTTAAATATTGCTTCTAATGAATTTTAATTAGTGAGAAGCACGTGTTGAGAGTTATTCAACTTAATTAAATTAATTGAAATCTGAAATTCGCCAAAAACAAAACAAAACAAAAGGTGCATAAATTTTCGATTTATGGATTTTCTTTTTTAATTTTGTGTATTGTGCCCTTCCAGGGGAAGAGGCGTAGGGAGAGGTTGGTCAGGGAGGGGTTGAAACAAGTTTACAACATTTGAGTTACTTTGATTCGTGTGTCATGGACTTGCATCCGATCGTTGGGATCACGACTTGATAGATCACCACCACCACCACCTTTTCAAATCAATCTTAATCGATACCGTCTCGGTCTCGGTCCCGGTCTCGGTTTGATCTTGAGTTCAATGCATTTCCATTTCGCATTCGATGCAATGTTTTTATAAGTAGGTATACATATATATATATAGTTCCACTTCAGTTAACTTTAATACACTTTCAACAACAATGAATGACACGCCCCATTTGGCGCCCACCTGGTGACTTGATTCGTTTAATTTGCCTTATGCAAATTCTTTTTAATTCCGTTTGCAATCTATCAATTCATAACTTGCAACAATTCACTAGCAACAATGCAACAATGCAACAATGTAGAAACCATACAGATGAATCTTATGCGTGTCTAAAATCCATTCAAATGGAAATCACAAAATCACGAAAATAACATTTCAATATTCATATAAATTTATTTATACATAATTCAATTGTCAATGCAATAAATATTTAATAATAATTGCAATAATTGAAAATCAATTTTCTATGGCATGATTTTAATTGTTATTGTTGTTTCTTCAGGATGAACCATTGAATACATTTCTCGATCTGGGCGAGTGCAAAGAACTGGAGAAATTCTCATTGAAGCCAATAAATGATAATTGCTCATATAAGGCAGTTAATAAAAATGGCGATATAATCGGTGTCTTCCTTAATGGCCTGATGCGCAAACCCGTAAGTGAAATCCCTCCATTTTCATACATATTTCCCGTTTAACCAGTCGTCCCACTTTCATTTCTTTTTCTCTGCTTTGTCCAGTTACCCAGCGATGTGCCCGAAAAGGCAGCCGACTCATGCGATCATCCCAAATTTAAGAAGATTCTAACATTGTTCGATCATTTGGAAACACAATTTAATATCTTCGATTTGTATCCCAATGAAAATTTAATGTTGGACGGCAAGATTCTATCGGTGGATACCAATTATCGTGGTCTCGGCATAGCTGGTCGCTTGACCCAGCGTGCCTACGAATATATGCGGGAGAATAAGATTAATGTCTATCATGTACTGTGTTCCAGTCATTATTCGGCTCGGGTAATGGAGAAGTTGGGCTTCCATGAGGTCTTCAATTTAAAATTCTCCGATTATAAACTGAATGGAGAAGTTGTATTCAAGCCAGAACATCCGCATGTCGCTGTGCGTACCATGATCAAGGATCTGCAAGATCAGACATCATCTTCAGCAGGATCAAAAGCGGTGCCCACAAAACTGTAAATTTGAAAAAAAAAAATGTGAATGGGAGTGGATTCCGGATTCTTTGGAATCCTGTTAGGCATTTTGTACTATGTGATTCTTTAGTTTGTAGTAGCTTTGTTTTTTCGGTGGTGGCGGGTTAACTAATTTAATTTAAATTTAATTCGCCAGGCGTATTAATTTATAAGTGTTTTCGTGTTTAGAATTGTCGTGCTCAAATGGATATCAAAATCCAAATAAATTATTTCCAATTCAAAAATTAATTCCTGTGTTAAGAAAATCTACCAGAAAATTAATGAATAGATTGTCCAGATAGTGGAATTTAAACATTTTAAGCTCAGACATTACTTTCCAAATGAAGATTTGACGATTCAAGAATTTGATAGATCATTGTCAAGGAAAAGTAAGTATGTAAGTTATAATTTGTGTCCCAAATCTGGAAGCACGGATCAATGGCAAACCATTTTGTTTTATTTTCCATGGGCTGGCTAAAACTTTTGTTTACTTTCAGTTAAAATTCATTTTATTGATCATTTGTTTTTTTTTGCAATTTAAATACTTTTAAGACAAACAAAAACTGGAATTTTTGTACTGAATGCGAATATTCCACTGAGGGTAGTTGACTTTTACGTAGTTGCGATGTGAATCATTGAGTTTGAAATCAAAATTATGACCAGTTATTAACCAGTAATATTACAATACACCTGATCTCGAAATATTCAATATAGTATATATCAATAGTATATATGTACGTCAGCATACCGTTATAATCTACATATATAAAATACATATATCTTCATATAGAGCTAAGCATTTTTAGATGGATGAAAATCAACAGCGATGTAATTGTTATTTCTGTTTGCATTATGATTAATAAAAATTAATTATTACCAAATGGTAAGTATAATTTATATATACATACATATATTTGTACAGGAAACTTAATACACATACATATTCCAAATTGTTTTTGTGTATTAAATATCGGTTCAATTAAAATGTTTACACTAAAATGTTTCTGACAGCATGGAATTTCCCGGCATTCAGCCCTGTTAGCGGCTAACGGTAAGCGTTCCGTTTGTTGTGATATGCTTATTCGTAACAGCAACAGTGGTTTAATGTGTGCTCTCAACGTAAATATTATGATATGGAAAATTTTTTTATTATCCCATTTTTAAAAGAGGATTGTTTTACGCCCTAATTAGGACTTTTTTCTTTGTTTTACCGATTTACTGTTTAATCTCTTTGCTGAAAATTTCTAACCTCAAAGAAATAAAATTCATTATTTACGTTACGTTATTGTTACATTACGATAACACGGTTTTCAATGATTATATCTATAGTAAAGATATAGATTCTATACACATATATACATACATACACGTACATATGTACATCTGTAAAATATTAGTTTGACCAACAGTTATACATATGTATATACGTAAATATAAAAATAATGAATAGTTAATAATAGATATGCTCACAACAAATAAAAATTTCCCTACATTAATTGGTACTTGCTCACCACTCTGCGTTTAATTTTCGATGCTTATTCGTTTAGATACAATTTTTTTTACAAAAATTATCGTACAAAAAAACGAACCGAAATCAAAATTAATATAAACTTTTACTGTTTAATATAATTAATTTTGAATTTACGTTAGTCTAATAAAAACTCATATCGCCAAGCTCTATTAAATTGTAATCAATTTTGATTCAAATTTCCATTCGATTAGCACTTTAGCGCCACCATCGGCCATCCCTGAACTTACAACGTTCGTTACAACGAACAATTCCTCGAAAGTGTGGAAAACTTCGAATGAGGGACATGTATGTATATTCGTTTTTTTTCGTATTTCAAAAAATCTCTATAGAGTATAGAGTAACTATAACCTGTACTCCTATCTGTCGAATTGCATCAATTAAGGAATATGTCAAAATAACTGAAACTTAAAAGATGCAAAACTTAGATATTTTATTTATAAGCCAAAATCATTGTTCGAAAATTACATTTGGTAAATTTTACTTGTTCTTTGGACACTAAGCCGTGTGTTGAATCCAAAAATCGTGATATTTTGTATTATCTTATCTTATATCTAAGTTTATGCTTTTTTATTCTTCCATATGTTTATTTCTGAGTCTTAATAAATTCAAAAGGCTGTTTTCGTTGTGTTAAATGATGAGGAAAATTTCGTTCCAATCGTTTTTGCCGGAAGCGCAAGAAAGAATGATTGATTGTATTTGTTTTCATCCCGGAAACTTTTTTAAAGTCAGATGTTACCAGAGATAACAAATGTATTTTATAAATAAGTACATAAGGCAGTATTTGGCTCTTTTCGATTAATTAACATATAGATAGTTCTAGCAATCGATCAATTTGATTAGATTTGCAATCCTTTTTTACAAAATTATAACTGTTGTGAGCAGTTAGTAATTTGAAAATTGCATCTAAGCCCGGAGAAAAGTGCAAACAAAAGAATATCAAAAGGAAGCCACTCCGAATGTATAAAGTAAATATATATATTCTTAATCAGCAGGACGATACCCTGTCATGACTGTAAACATTTACAATCCAAAACATTATAGTCTGACATTCTGATTCGGGTTATGCACAAAAGAAGCCTGGAAGTAACCTAATTACCTAAGAACGAAAGAGCAAAATTTATATCTATAAAAACTCTTCCGTCTGTCGACATGAATCTATATGGGTCTAATATTTCACAACAAGAATTCTAACATTCTTCCAGAGAGTATAATATACTTGGTCAGATTTTTGTAATGCACAGAAATAAGCATTTCCGGCCATAAAAATTATATACATTCTTAATCAGTATCAATAGCTTAGTCAATTTAGCTATGCTTGTATGTCCGCACTCAACCTGTTTATTTATTCTACTTAGATCTTAAATATTCTATATGGTTACATTCCTTGTTAAATCAAGCTCATCAAGTTTAAGAATAGGTTGCAGTGGACAACTACAAGGTATAGAAAAACAGGAGAGCTCAGGAGGACGTAGGTCAAAATTTGTTTGTTATAAAAACTTCAGAGTATAATTCTACTTTTACACCATACCAGTTGAAATAAGATAAACAGCGATATGAATCAATAAATTCAATCATCAGAAGCAGCCATTTAATTCAGCCAAAATCAAACGTTTATAGTTTAAATAAATAAATACATACATACAAACAAACAAACATGAATGACAAAAGTTCAAGCAAAGTGTGAAAAAGAGTAGGGTATAAAAACTTAGGCACGGCCGAAACTAGCTTTTTTGGTATTTGTTCTGGACGCGCGCTCTATATACGAGCATAAAGGACTTATACAGAAAAGCAAATTGCAGATATTATACGTGTACTGCTTTGCTCTACAAGCAGTAAAAGTTTCTGAAAGCAGTATAATTTCATGCAATAAGTATAAGTTTCGATCAAGCATTTGCTGTTGCGAATGCAAGAAGAAACTCTTTTTAAATTTTTGCATTTTATTGAGGGAATTAAATCATTAAGTATTGAATGAATTCAGTTAAAATGTTTTCAAATTCAATACCCAAATTAAATAAATTAAGCCGTATTGTTATTTTAATGATTGCATGCGTTTTTATGCAAATTTTTAAGTCATGGTAATACTAAGCATTTGCTTAAAGCACTCCACGGTTTTGCAAAATAATACAATACATTTATAAAAATGATATACTTAAACTATAAATTTTTCCATGGTTAAAAAGAACATTCCACGATCATTCTCATTAGGAGGAATACGGCGCTTACAAAAGTCTGATCCAAATATATTTGAAATCCCTTCAACTATTATTCGGGACACTAAGTATATGAGTTTTCGATTTATAGTAGCTTTGTATTATCGTGCTTACATCCAAATAGTTTACTTTTTAATTGTAATAACATGAACTTTATTTTGGTAATAAATTCTTATCTAACCTCTTGCCTTACGTCCATTCGCAAGTTTACGTGCTGACCTGGTGGATCTTTTGTTTTTCTTGTTTCGGCGTGCTCGGTGGTTCTTCCGATTTGTGGAACGACTGCGGCTACTGCGACCACTGCGACTGCTTGTTGTGCTGGTTGTTGTGGATCCTACCCTAATTCTTCTTTCTGCCGTGTATTCCAAATTTGAGACATAGACCTTTTTAGCATTACCGGAAGACCCAAGTGATGTTGAAGTGCCAGTGGTGCTACCGCTGGTAGTGGTGTCACTGTTGGTTTGCCCATTAACAATGGCCAGGTAAGATAACCCCAGGATGCTAATAACACTGACTAAAGCGATGAATCTCATGCTTAGCTGAATGGTTGAACTAGATGTGACCAAATCGATGAAATGCCACTGCTTAAATAGTTGGCAAAATTTCAATTTATATATTTACACAGTTTGCTATGAAAGTGCGTGTGGTTTTTGGGAAGGTTGATGGAGTTGTATAAACAGAATTGTGAGCAAATGTCAGCGACTTACCTTGGAGTTAAACGAGGCCGGGATAAAAAAAACAAGCAATCATTTATGATAAAGTTCGTCTTCTATTTTTGTACATAACATTTATATCTAAGATCACACATACACATAATGGGTACGCAAACTAATTCACTTGGCTTCAGACTGATTGAATGGGCTTTTGGAGATACGGTTGATCATCCGGCGTATTTGCTCTTCGTTACCATATTTTTGTGCATCAGCTACGACGGCTGCATGATGGGAATTTGCATCGGCGGAGATTTCTTCCTGCATTTGTCTGTTTAATTCGAATGAATGCCTGAAAGATCAATACTTAGTAGTAGTAATAGTCAAGTGAAAACCCATATTACTGCTGTACTCACTTGACCGAAGTGAAACCAAAAATAGCCCCAAATATGCCTAAAGCCATGAGAAAAAGTGCCACCTGCCAGTTTGAAACACGTTTCATGCCTTTGATGCCATAATATTCTCCTGGATTTGAGCTATAATTGGGTCTTATTTCCCACGACTGATAGGGTTGTTCGGTGTCCGTTACCGGTCTGCGGGCTCCATCCGATGGCGACCATAGCAAGCTATCATCATAGTCTCGCCGACTCTGCGGTTTCGCCAAAACACGATATGCCTCGGAAATCTTCACAAACCGTGCAGTTCCTTCATCATTTGTGACATTGCTTCTGACATCAGGATGAAACTGAAAGAGCGGAAAGTTCGAATTGTATGGAATCGGATTGCACATGGATAACTCACTTGCTTCGAGAGCTTCAAGAAGGCATTTCTAATGTCTCTTGAGCTACAATCGCGGGCAACATTGAGCACGTCATAGTGGGTCTCCGACTTAAAAGATTTGCTGCTGAAGCTGGATAAATTTCGAGGAAATAATTTATATAACAAAATAAATAAATATCTTTTAACTTAATTCTTACTTACGCTCGCTTATGTGCGGCTTCCATTCTGGTTGTAAAGCACGTTAGTCGGAACATGTTTAAAACGACTAACGTGCTAAACAATTTGTTTAGTGTATGTGCAAAACTAGGTGAATTTTGAATAAAAATGTTAGCAAAAATAAAATAACAATAATAACAATCAACAGCTGATGGCTTAGGTTAACATGGTGGATTGTGAGAGTGACCGTTTCTCAATGTTATCAACTAACAGCGTATTTAACTGATTTTTAGATTTCGAATACCAGAAGCGATACAAGAAATATAAGTTAATTTCAAGAAGCGCACGTAAACAAAAAAGAAAATGTAAGTAAAATTGGAATAGCAGACTTTCGGATAAGATGGCATGAACACAGCAGCTATTACATCATGAAATGTTAAGAACCTCTTCGTTTTGCTAGAATATTTGTTGATGGAATCAACTTAGAATAATTTTAATTTTAAATTGCTTCATTTTCCCGCTTCAGAAATACCAGATAAAGTGTAGAACGCTACCGATAAAAGTGTTGGTAAATACTGGAAGAGTGCTGGGAAATATTACAAAATATATTTCTGTTTTCTGTTGAATTGCTTCCGAAAATATCAAGCTGCCAAAATGAATGAAGGAGCACGTAAAGCTTTGGAATTGCAGCGCCAGGTGCGCCATAATACAATGGATTATCAGAATGCAGTAAAACATTTATATTCGTGGGAAAAGGAGATCAAAAGCAAGGAACAGGCAATGAAGAACGCTCCTGCTGCTGCCGCTGCTGCTTCTAAAAAAGTAAGTATCAGTCCTTTTATACTTATTCTCATAGCAACATCTGTATATACCCTCCCCCCTCCCCTTGTTATAGAATGTTCCAGTACGCAGCCATGTAGAGTCTAAGGAAGGAAAGATCCCTAAAGCTAATAGTCCCGGCAACTCAGCGGCATGCACTCCAACGGAAAAGCAGGACTTGCCTATCGATCCGATTGCGCAGCAACACAAAAAGGCCAATGATATCAAAGATCGTGGCAATTCCTATGTGAAGCAAGGAGACTATGATCGGGCCATTGAGGCCTATACAGAAGCTGTGGCCGTTTATTCCTATGATCCCATATATTACAGTAATCGAGCCTTGTGTTATCTTAAAAAAGAGGAGTAAGTGCAAGAAAAAGCCCATAGAATGGTAATTAAAACCAATTGGATTTCCCCTAGTTTTAATAGCTGCGTGGAGGACTGTGAGGAAGCCATCAAATTGGACAAACTATGTGCCAAGGCTTATTACAGACGTATGCAGGCGAATGAGTCTCTGGGCAACAACATGGAAGCGCTTAAGGATTGTACCAGTGTCCTAGCTATTGACCCCAAAAATTTGGAGGCTAAAACAAGTTTGGCACGCATTAACGATCGGCTGCGAAAAAATGGTTGGATTTATAAATTAAAAGAATCACTTTGCAATATTTAATGAAGTAAATGAATTTTCAGCAACTAAAAGTGGACCCAACTTCACACCAGATCGTCCCAATTTGGTTGACATCTTACCACTGGATAAACCGGCCTATAAACGCTCGAAAAAGCCAATGCGACGTGTGCCCATAGTAGACATAGTTTCTCCAAGAACTGCCTCCAACAACAGCACAGATCAATTACGCATTTCGGATGATGACATTGACAAGATCTTTAATAGCAATTGCGGTAGCTTCGAGGAAGTTAAAAAAAATTCTAAAGCAAAACCTGAGGCAATAGGAATGCAAACGCCAGCAGTAGTAGTATTACCAGAAAATACAAATAAATCTCCAACTCCAGTTCCAGCTCCAACTCCAAAAGATTTAATTCAACCGGAATCGCTCAACTCAGCTTGCGTTA
Source organism: Drosophila sturtevanti (assembly GCA_018150375.1). Lineage (NCBI taxonomy): Eukaryota > Metazoa > Arthropoda > Insecta > Diptera > Drosophilidae > Drosophila > Drosophila sturtevanti. The sequence continues at coordinate 2,026,563 of JAECWJ010000564.1, forward strand.
GCTCTCAACAAGAAACTACAATTAAAGACAGCACAAATGAGGTGAAACCGCTGCGATATATTTTGTTATTAAAAATTTAATTAGTAAATTGGATACCATTTTAGCGATCTTTACCGCCGGAGCCAATGGGCACTGCTCAATTCTATATCACCTGGAAGGAATTGTCGCCCACACAAAAATATCTGTATTTGAAATCTATTAAAATACCAAATCTGCGCAAGATACTTGGCGCCGGTTTTGATTCAGATACATTGACGGATCTTTTGCTCACCATTCAAGATTTCTATGTGCCCAATAAAGAGCCCACAACAGCAGCAGTTTTACATGAGATTAGCAAAAACGATGAATTCAGTATTTTGGCCATGCTCATGTCAACGAAGGAGAAGAATGGTAGGCATCTTATCTTGTCTTCTTAATCCTAATTTAATTTATCCATTCCTCTGTTTTCCATCTTTCAGCAATTTCCTGTATTATGAACGAAATTAAAAAGTGGCCAGCTAAGAATACAACACTTTTGGCCAATCTAACCAAAGCATATAATGTAGAATAGATTTTTCAAAAACATCAAGTTTTCATGTACTTCTTCATTGACTTTAAAAGTGTTCAACAAAATTATGTTTAAAAGAACAACCCAAAAGCACAATGTAATATGTATGTATAAATTATGTGGATTGGAAAATGGCGCGGTAGAAACATATACATGTATATATATTTAAGTTAAAATGTATATATGTATGTATAATGGTTAATGGTTTTGTTCTGGTTTTGGACATTAGATACGCCATATTAGCTTTTGCAGAAGCAGCAAAAATGAATGTATTTATGAAACGTTGTTCACATTGAAGTCCCTTGAACCTAAATAAATCCATTTAAAATAATAAAATCGAATGAGATCATTCTTAGTAAAGTAAAGTTCTGCCAGAAGATGTAACCAAAAACCATCAAGGCAAATGAATATTAAATAGCAAATTGAGTAATATGAATTAGTGTAATTTACATAAATCAACTGTATTAATTCAATCAGAGAAAGAAAAGAGACCTGTAACAGAGAGACTCGACTCCATTAAGTGGTTTAAAGTTGCCCGAGGAGGGCCTAGCAGAGAGAACGCATGTTTATCCATTACACACGACACTTTGCCACAGGCGAAAGAATCAAGTCAGCGCCTATGAATGTGGGGTGGGAGAGGGGTTTAATTCATCGGACCCGGTCCCCGATCTCGGATTTGTGTCAGTTGAACTGGAAGGGGGGAGCGGCAACAGATAATTGCGTGAGAGCTCCATCGACTGCAGTCTAGGCGCACGAGTCGCTGGGGACCTGAGTTTTTGCTTAATCCCATTGTTGCTTTTACTAGTTATAATTTAATTTACATTTTTCTTAACAAACGCTGTTGTGATTTCTCAATTTCTCACATAGATAACGAGAGATAAACAGCGTTGCCAGCTGGTTAGGATTTTATATTAAATAAAGTACATATTTTCTTCGAAGTTAAAGTAGATAAAAAAGGAACATGTTTTTCAACTTTATTTCGTTTTCCATTTATAGCTTAATGATACTTACCGCAATGATTACTGTAGAATTATTTATTATTATTTATTTCACTGTTGATCAACTTAACACGATATTATGATACATTAGTTACTATTATTATTATACCTGAATACAAGATACATAGTCTCTTCTACTTTCGAACACAGTGGCAACTCCATTAACAAAAGCCAAGCTTCATTGAGGCATAGAGGGAGAAAGAGTAAAACTGAGAGCAAGTGAGAGAACGCCTGCAATGAACCGAGTCAGTGTGTGTAGCCGATCAACTACCAGTTGCTGTCCACACTCCAACGGATCTAGCAGATACGTTGGATTTAGATACATTTGCCGCCCGAAATAGAATCAATCAAAGAAAAAAAAAACTCAGAAAAGTAACAGCTAAAATAAAACCCGAGACTGAAGCTGCAACAACAGCGACTACACTAAAAGGCAAAAGACCGATCATAATAACATTCACATCGAGTATACGAAGCGTGAAACACACAAAAACGAGAGAAAATAAAATCGCAAAATTCGTAAACAATCAAAGTAACGGCAATTTGTGTAAGTGTATTTCTGTTTGTCTGTGTTATAGGCAAATGTGTGTGTGTGACTAATTTTAAAGCAGCTAAAACACAATTTAAAAAAAAAGATATTCCAGAGAAATATACTAAACACGCCCCCGCCTATAGATAAGAAAGAAAACGACAATAATTCAACTAATTAAAAAAGGAAACACAATTTTGAGTGGGAAAAACTGGAAAATCCATTTAAACAAGTGCAACGAAAACAAAAAAAAAAAAACAAAAAATAAAACAACCAACAGAAAAATAGATTTCACTATAAGTGCGTGTGAGTGTTAGTGCATTTGAGTGTATGTGTGTATGAGTGAGTGTGCATGAAAGTTAATAACACACAATTGCAAAAAAATCATTTGTATTAGAAGAGTTTTTCAAAAGGAATAACTAAAAACAACATAAAATTGACCAAAAATATTTGCCCATAAAAATATACCTACCACAATTAACCTTTTTGTTTAAATATATGTATATAGATAAAAAGAATCTGGCAAAACAATTTCTGGCATGCGGCCAGTTTAACTCTGGCTTAGAGAGCGGCTTGGTCTCTCTCCACTGCTATTACCGCCTACTGTCAATCGTGTCTAATTTATGCTTAGCCCCCAAAATGTATCTCGGCCAGTTTGCTTGCCAATATAGTTAGCGGGTGGCGGCAAATCTCTTGTCTACTCTATACGGATTGAAACCTTCTTGTTTGCTCTTCAATATGCTGCCTGGCTGGCTAACTTGCTGGCTGGTTGGCTGGTGCTTCAAATTTTGTCTCATCTCGTCACAACCTGTGCCAAGCGCGCGTTTTAAACATGTCCCCTTCTCTTCCTCCACCAAATCTCCTGTTCAACACCCTCCCCACAACCACCTTCAACCACTTCTGTTGATGTTACCCATCAGCCAATAGAGCCCAGAAAGACGTTCAAAGACATAAAATTCAACCGGTTGGTTGAGTTTTAAGCAGCAGCAGCAGCAGCAGCAACAGCAACAACAACACCAACAACAACAGCAACAACAGCAACAAACAGCAGACTCAGTGTAAAAGTAAAAATACAACAAGAAAAAAAAAATAACATAAATAACAAAATCTGTATTTTATATAGATACATCTCTACTCATATATATATATATATATATAAATATATGTATATATTTATACTTTGTGTCTTTTTTTTCTGCTTAAGGCTGTTTAGCATAGTTTCTTTTCTAGAAAGAAAGAGAGAGAGATAGAGAGAGAGTGAGAGAGGCAGCGAGAGGGGGTTTTAAATACGTCTTTCTAAAGATCCGCTTAGCTTTATCTTTAATGGAATATTCCATTTCGATCGATCAGTTACCATCGTTTCGATTTTTGCATTTGACTTTTACAACATCGATTTTGGATTTAAATTTAATTAACAATTGCTTAGCAAATGTGTGTTAATTACAAATTATTTTAATCATGATTTTGTATTAAATGAAGTGAATCAGCTTAATTCTTGGTCAATACACCAATGACGCATTTACCGAGACTTTCTTTCGTCTTTGACGAAGTCTGCCAAAAGTTTATACTTTTTGTGAAATTTTCATTGAACTTTTCTTATTTATGGAGTTCAACTTGAAATTAAGGTATTATATGATTAGGTCGAAAGAAAAATGAAATATATTTAATATATTCATATTTATATGAATATAAGTATATGATGTATACTAAATTTAACTAATTACTACAAATTAAATAAAAAACTTTGGCTTCTTTATATTATATAGTCAATATATGATTAGTGTGTAGATCGAGATCTTAAAATTGCATGTGTGTGCGTGCATATCCAATTGTGTGGGCAAAGGCGATATTAGCCCGGCCCTCTGGTTATGGTTACTTTTCTTCTTCTTTTGACTGATTCGTGAAGAGTTTACTTAGTGATGAAGAATCGGGTACGTATGCAGGGTACAATAAGATATTTGACAAAATATTTAGAGCATTTATGTTAATTATTTTAATTACTTTGTGAAATATTATTGGTGTTATTGTTGTCCCTAGGCTAACGCCTTTTTCTTTCATGTTGTTGTTGTTGTAGTTGTTGTTGTTATTTGCTCTTTTTCCATTTCTGGCAACATTTGACACATTTTGGCACATTTTGACTTTAGATTTTGAATTTAGAGTGAGATTTATTTGCTCGTCTGCCAACTTAATTTGATTAAATTGAAATCATGCGTTCGATCTATGGTCAACTGGCAGATAACTTCTTCTGATTCTGGCTAGATTCTGGTTAGAATGAAAAGTAATTGAGTTGTTAGCGATGTTAGATCACATGCCCATGGCAATTAGCACAAGTACAGAGAGACACACACACACACACACACATAGACACATACATACATACATACTAACATATTAACGCTTTATATAGTCAAATATACAAATATGAATATATATATATATATATATACATATACTTATTTATAAATCAAATTTTGCTTACGTGCATTTGCTTCCAACTTGCCGCCGCACGCCATACAATATTGTTGGATTGTTGTTATTGTTGTTGTTGTTGTTGCCATTTGGCTGGCTTTTGTTTTATTGAAATGTTAATAAAATGCTAAAAGCCCTGCTAATACCAACAAAAACAAATACAAAAAACTCTTCAATAATTCATCTCAAGGATGGCAACAAGCGAATCGCCGAATGCCCTGCAGAATGATCAATATGCGTATACTTCCGGTTATATCTTCATTTGTTCGATCGGCGAGTAATACAGGTTTTTTTCTTCACTTATTTCGCATCTTCAAGTAAAATTCATCTTCAAGCAGTTTGTGTTTTTTATTTTTTTTTTACTTCTGTTTTCCTTAGTTTTTTTTTTTTTTTTGATGCGTCAAAGTAAATCAAATCACTTGAGTTTATTTCATTTTATTATGAGACAAAAAAACTAAAAAAAAAAAAAAATAAAAATGGAAAAGAGGGTGAGCGAGAGAGAGAGTGACTAAAAGAGATAGAGTGAAAGATATATAAAGGGAGAGAGAGAGAAATAGAGAAGTGAGTGAGTGAGCAATATTCTCGGGGTTGGGATAAGGCGTTAATTTAATCAAAATCATTGTGCGACAACAGAAACAACAACAATAACAATGACTTTTGCTGGTGACTTGATTTAATATAAGCTACAATATCTTCTGCATTCCTTTATAGACATCTGTCTACATACATACACAGACACACCAACTATATATATATATATATATACACACATATGTTTATATAAATAACTGTATATATATGTAATCGTATGCAAATTGTTTAAGTAATAACTCTAAAAAAAACTCCCCATTGATATTATGTGTATATTTTATTTATAGACAGTAATTATACAATTTCTTTTCAAATGAAAATAAAAATATTCTATATCTAATCGAAAAGATGATTTTAGAAAAGTATTAATGGAGATTTATCTCTTATAATCGCCCAAATGAATGACAGGAATATTGATTGACTGACCTATCAAAGTTATTTGGATATTTGGATAACTCCGATGATAGCATTAGCATAATATTATGTAATAATTATATACATAATGGTTCAGGTATCTGCATAAGTTCCAACTTAGATTACTTGAAATGTTTGTTTTCAATGCTTAGGTCAATCATTCAAGCATATAATGATTCTTATTCAATTTGTGTATTTACATAGGTTTTCCCAATTAAGATTTCGGATCAATATCTTCATACTTTTCCTCCCTCACTGGTGTATTATATTGTTAACATGATCAGGTACACTTGAACCCGAAAATGTTAGTTTTAACATGATTATTGGAAAGAAATACCAATGGCTTCATTTAACTCATTCAAATTGTTCGACTATATTATATAATAAAATAGAAAAGGGCTAAATTATAATTAAATTCTCAAAAACTATTAAGATTTTTCGAAAATGTTTAACAATTTCAATATCAAATAGAATTCTTTTAATTTGAACAATTAAATATATATTTTAATATTTATGTTTTAATTATATATATAGTATACATTATTTGTACATATATCATCAGATTTAGATTTACAGGAAATCTCTTGTCCGAGAAATCGAAGGAAATCAAGTATACGCCTCGTGTAAAAATCTTATCAATTTTTTGTGGCATACTTATCAGCGTTTTTTTTTCTTTTCTCAATTAATTTACGCATAATTGGTCTTCGATTATTAAATGTTTGAATATTCAATTCATGTTTGATTTTAATTTCAATGGAATACATATGCAAATTTTTTCTGCTAGTGAGTAAGTGACCCTCAGTTGAAATTGATAAGTCTGTGGCTATAGCCGCGTGGTCAAATACTTTTATCTCAGAGCCAGCGGCAGAGTGAATGAGAGGCGGAAAGAAACAAAGAGAGCGGGCGAAAAAAAAGCGAAGATAATATCAGAGAGTTGGCAAAAAATAAAAAAAAAAAAACAAAAACAAAATAACCAACAACGTCATTTTGTAGCCAGACTTTGTATATGAACTATATGAAATATGTATGCAAAATGTTCTGATATAACAACTTAAAAGTTGGAAAATACTAAAACTGAATACTGAATATTGAATAGTCAATTGAATTGATTCGACTTGAAGATACCCTAGCAAAGATTCATTTCTATTTTCAACTTTTACTATATTTACATATCGTATCCATTTCAATATAAATAATTCTTCGAGATTGCTGGACAGACATTGACAAATTTTTGTTACTGCTGATTGAGATTGAATTATTTATTTATTTACCGTTAATTTGATGGGTATTCTATTAGTGAATAACCAGTAAAACCGCTCGATCTGACAACTTTATCATATGCTCTCTTCTTCTTCGCATTTATAATGAAAATTCGAACAAATTAATGAATCTTATTGCAATAGTTTTTCAAATGAAAAATAAATGCGATAAGTTATTGAAATTTGAGTTAATAAGACAGAATGGCAGCGTATAAACAAATTTCAATTTCAACTGAACAATTGTAATATTTATATTTGGATTCGATTTTTTTTTTTTTTTTTTTAATTTCTAGATCAATATGCTATAGATGATCCAAAAGGTAACCGGAGATAGAAAGATGCAAATGAGAAGTGGATAAAAACGATTTTCTTTATGGCTCTGAATATGGACTTTGATAATTTGGACTTTTGTAAGTAATATAAAATTATGAAATATGAAAAATGTGGAAATTTATTCAAATATATGTACCTACTCATAAATGACTGGATAATCTGTCCTTATGTTTATCCTTGCTTTGGCCCCATTGAAGGCTACCAAAAATAGATGGAAATAAACTAAATTGATGTAGCTAGAAGAAAAAAAAAAGAAAACAACAACCAACAACTAGACAACTGGCAACTCATCAACATATGTATATATATATATGTATGTAGATAGATACTTGCAACCAACCAACCAAACAATCAGCCAACCAGCCAACCAGCCAGCCAACTAACCAACAGGCAAACAATCAAATTGCTGAATATATATTTCTATATAATTTTGCATTTTTTGTTGTTTGTTTCTTTGTTCTTCTATTTCATTTATTTCTTTCTTTCGTTCTGTTTTTTTTTTATTTTTCTTTTTTTTGTTGCTGGTTGCTTGGCATGCGACTTTTATGTGCCTCACGAAACGTGCAAATTTGTTTGATCAATAAAAGGGACACCAAAAATATTTGCACACTGATTGAAATACATTTTCTCCCATAATGTCCTGCCAGTTGTGTGAGTTTTTCAAACGGATTTTGACGTGTCCCACGCGAATAGTGAAATAATATCAGACAGAAACCCAAAGAGAGAGCAAAAAAAAAAAAAAAAAGAAAAGATTCAATTCGAATGATAAGCATTATAACAAAAACTGTTTTCAACAATAATAATTGTTTGTTCAAATGCATTTGTTTAAATATTTGTTGCAAAAAGAAACAATTGCATAAACAAAGGTTTTCAATTTCGCTACAAACAATTTGATTCATATTTTCCCTCGTTTTTCTTTCGTTTATTGTTATTTATGTTGTTGGTGTTGTTGTTGTTGTTGGTGTTATTAGTGCTGTTGTTGTTGTTGTTGTTGTTGGTTTTGTTTGTTAAATATTTTTACAAATGCATTTTCACTAATCAGCGAGTTGTGAAAAGTGCATCAACCGTATTGCTCGCTCATACGTACATTAGATAATTGTTAGAAATTCATTTTTGTTACCATGGATGCTGCTGGTGCTGGTGCTGGTGCTACGGCTGATTCCAGTTAATAATAATTTGGCCAACTGTTAGCCTCGCTGTTAGCCACTCTCCATAAGAAATAACTAAAATAAAAAAAAAAAACGAAGAAAAAAAAGAAGAAAAAAGAGTTTATATACTCTTCAAATTGGATAAATCTAACGACATCTATTTATTAGACCCACTATGGATTATCCCAAGGCATTAAATGGTAATAGTTTTATATTAATCTCCATCATGCTCTTTGCATAAATTAAATACATAAATTGTTATTATGGCATAATGAGGGGAAACATAAACTAGATAGAAACTGCGTAGCAATTTTCATCGATCAAACACACAATGATATATTTATATTCCGTCTGGTCTTCATTTTGTATCTATATCTGCAACTGTGCGTGTGTGTGTGTGTTTCTGTGTCTGTCCCCCCCCCTAAATATATCTGTATCTGGTTCACGTTCTCGTCGTCGTCTGTTCGTTTCTCTTATCAGTTCAATTGGAATAAGTTCTAATACATATGCATACATATACATATATATATATATATATCCGTATTCCACAAATCTGGTTTACGCCCATCAATTAGAACACACACACACACATACATACATTAACACATATTTTTATTACTGACTAAATGTTTATTTAATATAACTCAAATCTACCAATTTTCATTTATTTTGTTACGAAAAAAAAAACAAAAAACAATCTTTGGGTTCTCTGTTACATGGCTGTTTTTTTATTTCCCTAAACAGAAGCCTTTTATCGCCATTATATTTCATTCAAGAAACTGGACAACTCATTCAGAAGTTATCAGGGAAAGATATAGCAATACAAGGGAATCGGAAGATTGTTGGTTTTAAGTCTCAAATAAAATTTCACAAATCAAAATCGAAATAAAACTCCGCCAAGAAACCAAAGTACTCTCTTATTCCATACGTTTTATCAGGTGATTTATATAATCCTTTCCAATCATTAATGATCACCTGTAAGTTTGTCAACAAATATCAAAACATAATATTTGATTATCATATCAGATATAATGAAAATAAGAAGAGATTATTCCAACTTTTTCCATCTTTACTTCTGAATGAAAGAAGAAGAATTATATTTTCATACACTACTATATAGAAATATCAAACAATATTTTTCAGAAATTAAGATAACGGTTAAATTCTAATTGCTCCATTTTTCGCCTTCATTTTATTGTAATTCTCAAATAGTTCTAGCGTTCAAGGTCAATTCTAAGACTAGAAAGTCAAATTCTGCTAATGAGAGAACTTGATAATTTTCCAAATATGTACATATATAGACATATATACAGATTCAACAACTTCTTTCTGATTTTTCATTTTAGTCAAATGAATATGAAACTGAATCAAAAATTGAACTATACAAAAGAAAGTCGTCGCTTTATTATTTTTGATATGATCTGATAAATTTCAATTCTATTTCTGGATCGATTCTATATACATATTTACTGATTCTTAATACTGTACTCAATAAATTATGGTTTAGGATATAAGGAATATTGGAAAGAAACTACCAATTTATTCGATTTTACAAAATAAGATAGTTCCTTTCGATAAATTGGATGATCTGAAATTTCTTTAGGAAGATAATCCCATTTATTGATTATGTTATGTCCCAAATATATTAGATGGGAATGTTTTTTGTTTGTTTTCTTTTTTATAGTTTAAATTAAAATTTTTTTGGTTTATCATTTTTTATTTGTAGCTCGCCAAGATCTGCTTGATGGCATAGATAATGAAGCATTGGATCTGTTCATGCAAGTGGCAGCCGGAGTGTGTCCCCTTGACAATGAGAATGAGAATAACCAGACAGGTGGCCATGGACATAATCTCTCAAATGTAGATCACTTGGGAGGAGGAGCTGGAGTTGGAGGTGGAGGTGGAGGTGGAGGTGGAAGTGGAGGAGCAACTAAATTGGAATCACCACACACACCACCCATGCAGGTTGGCAGTCTGAGCAGTACACCCATATCCACACCGCATACCCAATTGCAGCAACAGCACACCCATTCCCATACCCATTTGCCGGAAAGTCCACCAGATTCGGGATCAGAACCAGCCTACAGTCCGCTGGGCGAGACCCATGGCTTGACTCTACCCGGACGGGAACTCATCTATCCCATGTTGCAGACAGAATTACAATATCCCTCGCCACCGCATCCGCATCCGCATCCACATCAGCATCCACATCAGCATCAGCATCAGCATCTGCAACAAATGGTACCGAACAGTCATCAGTTTGTGGCACCACCAGCCGATGTAAGGATTAAGCATGAATCGGGTCTCATTATGAATCCGAATAGCCTAATGTGCCAGCAACAGCAACAGCAGCAGCAATCGCTGCAGCCACTGAACGAGCAACAGTTGCCGGCGTTGCATCAGCAACAACATCATGAGCTGCCGCAGGATCAGATGCTCTATCAACACTTTGACAATGGCCCTGGACCGGGCTCCGGTTTGTATTCAGCAGGTAGTTATCAGAATCTATCCACCACCTGCATGCTAACATCCTCGCTGGGATTGGGCGATCGTGTCCAGGTAATTGGCACCAGTCAATTGTCACTGAATCGACTCTCGGCGCCCTCCACTCCAGTCCACTCCTCTTCGCGCAAGCGCAAGATGTCGACACAATTGGATTGTCAGGATTTTGCTCCAACTGCGAAACTGGATACAACTGGGGGATTGGTAATGAGCCCGTTGCGTGCTTCACATCATTCACTGGCCACCACACCCCAAGATACAAATCTGAGCAAGACGCCCGCCCATTCACATTGTTCCGCATCTGTGTCGCCAGCTCTATCCGGTATCAATTCACATGCTGATAATAGCCTCGATGGTCAGGCTAGTAATGCAGCTGCTGGTTCCGGATCGGGCTCCGGCTCTGGGAGCGAAGCCGGTGATCCGGCATTGAGCCAATGCATTCGTTTTAGTCCCTTTCAGCCAGAGAATTGGCATAAATTGTGCGATCAGAGCCTGCAGGAACTATCCGTCATCTATTATCGCGTGGACGCCGATAAAGGATTCAATTTTAGCGTCTCGGATGATGCTTATGTGTGCCAGAAGAAGAACCATTTTCAGGTTACTTGCCATGCCCGCCTTCAGGGCGATGCCAAATTTGTGAAAACACCGTCCGGCCTGGAGAAGATTAAGTCCTTCCATTTGCATTTCTATGGCGTCAAATTTGAGGCGCCCAATCAGACGATTCGCGTGGAGCAGAGTCAATCGGATCGTTCCAAGAAGCCATTTTATCCCGTACCGTAAGTAATACGTGGACTTTTAAGTGAATACAATGTCCTTTAATTAATTCAATACACTTCTCATCCTCCACTGCCTCACGCAGGATCGATCTCCAGAGTCACATCGTTAGCAAGATCACCGTGGGTCGTCTTCACTTTTCGGAAACGACAAACAACAATATGCGGAAAAAAGGGCGTCCCAATCCGGAGCAGCGTTTCTTTCAGTTGGTAGTGGGTCTGCATGTCCACACAACTTCAGGTAACTTTCCAGTTGTCAGCCATGGGAGCGAACGTATCATTGTACGTGCATCGAATCCTGGTCAATTCGAGTCCGATGTGGATCTCTGCTGGCAACGGGGCCTAACCCAAGAGTCTATTTTCCATGCCGGACGTGTGGGCATCAATACAGATCGGCCTGATGAGAGTCTGGTCGTTCATGGAAACCTCAAAGTGTCGGGACACATAGTCCAACCAAGCGATAGCAGAGCCAAACAAGAGATCGGTGAACTGGACACATCGGTCCAGTTGAGAAATCTTCAAAAAATTCGGATTGTCCGTTATCGTTATGAACCAGAGTTCGCTGTTCATTCGGGATTAAGGCGAGAGAGCGACACCCGAGAAATTGTGGACACTGGAGTGATAGCCCAGGAGGTGCGTGAGGTCATACCAGATGCTGTGCAAGAGGCTGGCAGCGTTGTGCTGCCCAATGGTAATGTCATTGAGAATTTTCTCCTGGTCAATAAGGTAAGACAATCTTTTAACATAATCTTTTCCCAGTTTCAATGGGTGTTCCTATTTTTTTTTTTTTGTACAGGATCGCATTCTGATGGAGAATATAGGCGCCGTCAAGGAGTTATGCAAGGTAACTGGTTCGCTAGAGACACGCATTGAGCATCTGGAACGTGCCAATAGCCACCAAAATAGCCAGCAATTGCGTGCCAAGGATCTGTTGGACCCAACTTGCCTTTTAGTGAATGGCGCCATAAAATCATCCCCAACAGGATCCTCTATACACAGTCGACGACGCGATGGCTATGAACTCTGCTCCAGTCGCAGTCTTCAAATTGTCATTTTCCTGCTCATCATTGTGATGGCTGCATGGTGAGTATTCGGAAAACATTCCTCATAACTTTATAATATTTTAATCGAACATCTGCAATGGGTTTAATTTATCTTCTTCATGTAAGAAGAAGATAAATATATATATAACTAACTAATAATGCAATAAAAGAAGCTTCATCTATCGATTCGAGCTAAACATAAAGAAACAGAAGATTTCCGTAAAGGAAGAAACAGATCATATAACTAACCTCGACGAAGGTCCTTAATTTCTAGTAGGTTCACAAGGTACAACGCTATTATACGCTTAATTGAAGAAGGTTTAATTTAGTTACTAATGTTAACTAGGGTAGAATGACAGAATAACATCGCCATTCCAATCCAGACTAAGGGGAAATAGATGATTTCGCTTTTGTACAGATTCTTTCCTGCATCGTAACTTGGTGTGATTTATATTCAGATTACATAAACTCAAGAAAATGAGTTTGGGTTTGGGGTTTGTTTGGGTAAAATAATTCAGAGTAGAGTCAGGTCAGAATTTAAGAATTTTATGTATTTCTTCAGTTTGAACTTTAATGCACTTTGTTGATCTTCGTTCCTCGAGTCGTCCGAATAGAATGAAATGAATAGAAAGAATATCGACTTCTTCTGATCAAGCTAGCCGCCATATATCGGCATCTAGCAATTTTCGCTTAACAACTTACTGTCAATAATACTAACTCCCGATCTAAAGCTTTATGTGTGAATATAATAAATGAAGACTGTCAATAATAATGGACCCAGAACTCTAAATAATACAACGAACAGACTGATATTCATGAAATCACGATTCAAAGTATATAGAATATATATCAAGAGATATGTAATCAGTTCTGAATTTAACTTTAAATGTCAGCATATCGTATTATCTTATCCATAATCTTCACACAAACAATTTTTAAACAAATTTCGCAAGGGTCAACTAATTACGGATTCTACATTAAAACAAATCGGACAATGTGAACCTTGACCTTTTTTCCAAGGGGTCCTTTAATCGTTTTGAAAGATACTAAAAAAACAGTGCGATCTCAATGGACGGATTCAAGGATTACAAGATGCTTAAGCATCTCCAATTTCTCCCAAGCAAGGTGAAGACCTTGAAACGTTGAACAGTCGTTTTTTTTCCCCCAGTTTTCCTCTCACATTTCATTCAACTAATGAGATGGAATCAGTTGATAGCAGTTGTTGATCTTTATGGTTGTTTGAATGGTCAAGAGTGGTTAGTTAACTATAATTAGGATCTACATGGATCATAGTCATAGTCATTGTAGGTTTTTTTTGGAATCCTTTAAGAAATATTGTCCTTGTTCCTTATTTAGTTTGACAAACTTTTTTTCATTGGATTTCTTTTAGCCTGGCAGCCGTTTCCACTCTGTACTTTGTGGAGCACAATAAGCAGCAGCAATTGGATGGCTATCAGTTGTTTGGTAATGGCCATCTCTTCCGTTCAGACTCGACATCAGCCACACATCTGAGCGATGAGGATCGGCAATATTTTCAACACAATCTTCACACATTATTCAAGAATAAAACGCATGTGGCCTGGCCAAGTTTAATGTATGCAACCAGCACTTCAAGACCTCCGCCTGCTATACATCCTGGAGAAGATGACACCGAGGAACTGGCCGCTGTAATGACCAAGCCGCAAGTGCAACAACAGCAGCAACAACAGCAACAGCAACAACAGCAACAAAATCTCCCAAATCTTGGCAAGCATAGTCGGATTACCACAACAGCTCCAAGAGTGAGCAATAAGACGATAAGCACTAAAAATGGCAAGAAATGGCCACTGCCCCAGGAGGTACTGCGTCAAAGTGCAAATGGGCAAAAATTAATCCAGTCTATCCGAGTACCAGGCCGACTATCAACTCTGGCAGGAGGCAGTGGCAGTCCTAGTAATGAGAATTCAACTTTAGTCTCCTCGGAGAAGCCGCCAGAGGTCATTGCCCTGGCACAGGATTTCGAGAATAACTCCATAGATATAGATGCCCAACAACAGCAACAGCTACAACAACAACAACAACTCCAGGGCAAGACATCATCCCTGCCGCTGCCTCTACCCTTGCCCACTCTTAAACTGGATGAGCACATTGTTGTGGTGGGGACAATAGCGAGCAGTAGCACAGCTCCCGATCCCTCTGCTGGCCAGGCTATACGCAAACTCAACACTGGCGATGCAGTCATCTATAATGTGTATAAAACGGTCTCTCCACCAACATCCAACCTTGCCTTGACCACCAATAAAGTCAGTACAGAGCCGGCTCAAAGTACATTGGCACTGGCTTTAGATGTCCCACCGCCAGCTCAGCCAGTGCGCAACAGCAGTGGAGGTCACGACAATGTCGATGCCTTGGACCTACAGAATTTGTCCAACACCAATGAATCCGTGGATAATCCCATCACAGCACTCTTTGGTTTTGAGTTTACTGGAGCTGGTCTACGTGATTCCAGTGTTGGTCGACGTTCGGCCAATCAGCGAAGTCTGGACTGGATTAGGCAAAAAAGTTTGAAGACGCCAGTATTCGGACAGCCCAAGGAATGCAATGGAGATGAGTCGGTTAGCGACAATTGCCAATCAGTTTGCTATGAGGAATCCCCTTCGGCACAGTCTCAACCGGACAATGTGGATGCCAATGTAAAGCAACAACATGTTGAGGATCTAGATCTACAATCAGCCGAGCAAGAACAGGATACGGATATAATGGGAGAACAGCAACCAGCTTCAGTTCTTCCCTCTGGTCATAATGAAACAGAGACCCAACTAAATTCCCAGCGAGTCTATCATGGCAAGAGCTCACACAATACCGACGCCCAGTCTAAGCAGTTCTCCACGGAAACAGATACCTCGACCGGTGAGGATGCCTTATACAGTGTAGTGGGAGGCGCTCAGCCACCACCTGGCGCAGCGGCAGAGGTGGATCACGTTGAGCTGCTGGGTCAAAAATCAGATGTCGATTCAGATGAAAGCCCATCAATAGCAATGGCTCCCATTGTCCAGTTGGATTGTTGGAGCATTTCCACATGCGTTTTGGCAGCTCAGTCCAACTATACCATCGATGTGGACCAATATTGTCCCACAGCTGGCAGCTCGTGGAATATAAGTTATATGGTGCCGGTTTCGCGGTATCTTCAGGCCACCAATCTGGAGCTCCATTTCAAGTAAAGTCATAATTATAACCAATTGGAATCAAATAATCCATTATCTTTTCCATTAGTTCCAACAAGCCTCTCCAGTGGTCCATCTGCACAGACGAGGATCAGTCCAAGGCAAAGACAAGTACTCAGCTTAACGAGGATGATGAAGCTCCGCCCAGTAGTTTGGTCAAAGTCCTCAAACAAATGGGCAACAATAAACTCATTCTGGCCCTGGATATACCCACGCGTGGCAATTTCGTGCGCGACTTCATGCTTCGTGCCAGCCATGACCTAGAGCAGGTATATCTCCATTATCCAACCATTAATCAACGAATAATTCCCTATTCTTGCATCTTTCAATTGCAGCAAAAACTTTGCGATGACAACGCCCACGTGGCAAACCCCATACTCCAGTACAACTTTAGCATTGTAAGAGATTGTGATTAGTTAAACAATTTTATTTATGGCACGGATCGAATCTGAACCAATAATTTGACATCGGCAAATTTGAAGAAAAAAATAATGATGAAAAGTAAAAACTGTTGGCCGGCTGGCAGGACATCAAGTTACATTAATACGTAATGAAAATATTTAAAGCAAAGCAAAAGACAGCAAACAACAAAATCCAAAACATTATTGAGACATTTTAAATAAAATATTTAGTAAAGTCTTTCATTATAAATCGGTGTAGTGACTATATCAACGTTGATTGATCTCTAAAAGTATTTGGAGTAAAACAGATATTCGTAATAGAAAAATCGCAATAGATCTTGATACATGTTTGATCGGTCGATATAATGGGGTTTAAATGCTTCTTCCTCCTCAGAAAGAAGGGATAGGCAGGGTCTAATAACTGTTCAATACAGAAAATCTTTTTTCCTTTATAGGAACCATTAATTAGACAGTTTGTCAACACTGCCCCAGGATATAAAAATATATTCCACTATTCGTTACTTGGGTACGTTGTGGGACTAAGGCAGTCATTTTATATACATATATGCAGTAAAAACAGTAATCCATTGATCAAGTTGATCAGCTTAGATTAATGTGTGAATACATACATATGCATAGTCCTCGATCTTGCAAACAATTTGTTAGTCATTCATCCAACAGTGAGTATATGTGAGTAAATGTGCCCAATAAATGTGATATATCAACATAAAATCACAACCAAAGGAAACTCTCTTTAACTCTAGGGAAAATAATTTACAACTTTCATAGAAAAAAATCCTTTTACTATTGAAAACAAAACAATTATACTTAACAACCATTAAACATAAATAGTGGGGGTCCACTCATACTCCAAATGGCTGTTCCTTGCCATCTTCGTGGTATTTAATGTACGTTTCGCCATGTGTGAAATCCTTCGTGCCCTCAAGGCGTCCACGTGGTGGGGCCTTGTCATAATCGAAGGCCTTCTCCGATTTGCCAAACAATTGATTAGCCATTTCAATGTCGTCGCGGTATTTGCCGACAACAACCTTCTTGCCGGTAATGGGATCGGTTATGTCACCAAGCGGATATACAACCTTTTCCACAGCGTGCGTGATGAGCCGGGTAAGACGCTCGGGAAGCTCACGTATCAGGACTACATCGCCAGTCTTGCATACTTTCTGTGGGTCATGGGCAAAGTAAAATTCGTCCTTTTTAAAGTACTGTAAAATTGAGAAGGATGGTTTTATTATGCAGGAAATTAAAAGGTGAATTGTGTTGCAAACCATGTTTAAGTTCTTGTCCAGTTCCATGCGTCGTATACGTATCTTAGAAGCATTCTGTTTAATACAGGGCATGCACTGGCCCATCAACAACAAACCACGAGCGGACATCTTCCCGATTTCAACCTGTCTTGCCTTAGATTTTCTATAAAGATTTTGTTAAATTTGACAAACGTTAACTAACAGAATTCTTTCTTCAAAACTGTTAACGTACAGTGCTCTTGAAAAGTATCGAGCCGACAATGATTTAATTTATTATCTCAATAACTATCACCAACGCAATGACTGTTAATGTAATTTTTGTTTCATATTTTCATAATTAGTTTCAATTTATAAGAATTATTATATATTCAACCACCAAAAACTAATTAATGGTCAATATAAAATCAATGTTCAAAAGTGAACGAACTTTTTTAGTAGAGATTGTTGTGAACCAATTGGACAGAAAATGTTACCAGAAGCCAACTAATTTTCTGTAGATCTGGCAAAACTAGCGGCGAACAGCTGCCGGAGTGAGTAAAGCAACAGCTCGAATTGAGTCGGCACTGCAGGGAATAAGATTTAAGTTAATCATATAAAATCCATGTCAAAGGATAAACAGCATCCAAGAATAGTTTAGAATAGAACTTCGTTGTCCAGCTGTCGGCTAACTAGGATTTATAGTGGAGCAAATACTTAGGTGTCCATAATGGTGAGTAAACAAGGAAGCCTTATCAAAGAATTATCTGGATTGACCTCGCCCTTTGTTTATAGAGCTACGATGATGATGATTCCTTTCCAAAGGATTATGGCTATGGAGCCTACAATCAGGACGGCTTGGACTTGGATACCAACGCCACGAGCAGCAGTGAGACAAAACCAAGAATATTACTAATGGGACTGCGCAGATCAGGCAAAAGCTCCATACAAAAGGTGGTCTTCCACAAAATGGCTCCTAATGAGACTCTGTTCCTCGAGTCTACCAGTAAAATTGTCAAGGATGACATTAATAATTCCAGTTTCGTCCAATTCCAAATTTGGGACTTTCCTGGCCAAATTGATTTCATTGAGCCGACTTTTGATTCGGATATGATCTTTGGCGGATGCGGAGCCTTGGTCTTTGTCATCGACGCAAAAGATGATTATAACGAGGCCCTGACCAAATTCAAAAACACCGTGATAAAAGCCCACAAAGTGAATCCGAATATTAAATTCGAGGTTTTCATACACAAGGTTAGCAATAAACAGACCGAGAGCAGATGAAGGCTTATCAGTTATAACATTTGTCTATATTCCCACAGGTGGATGGCATAAGCGATGATTCGAAAATGGAATCGCAACGTGATATACATCAACGCTCTTCTGATGACCTCGGTGAAGCGGGGCTGCACAAAATCAATTTGAGTTACCATTTAACTTCCATATACGATCACTCGATATTCGAGGCGTTTTCCAAAGTGGTGCAGAAACTAATCCCCCAGCTACCCACACTTGAGAATCTGTGTAATATATTCATACAAGTATGTCAACAATAGGGAGATTAATCCATTTTTAGTCAAATAACGAAATTCTGTCGTTTCCCATAGAACTCAGGCATAGAGAAAGCCTTTTTGTTTGATGTGGTTTCCAAAATATACATAGCTACCGATTCATCTCCCGTGGATATGCAAACATATGAGCTGTGCTGTGACATGATCGATATGGTTATCGACTTATCCAGCATATACAGGTAAGTGAATCTGTGATCGTTTCTTTACCTCTTATTGCCAATTCTCCTGTTCACCAGCTCTGAAGAAACTGCATTCGACAGCGGAAGTGCCAGTCTCATCAAGTTGAATAACAATACGATACTCTATCTGCGAGAAGTTAACAAATTTCTGGCCCTGGTCTGCATTCTGCGCGAGGAGAACTTCAATCGCCGGGGCATTATAGATTACAATTTTATATGCTTTCGTGATGCTATAAGTGAAGTATTTAAGCTCCGTCTCATGAGCCAAGCGCGATTGGAAAACAACGATCAGGATGAGGAAGATGATGATGATGATGATGATATACCACCACCAGCAACGCCATCACCATGACGATAAAGCTTCAAATCGCTCACCTTGTTAATCCTACAATAGGAATAATCAACTATTATTAAGTTACACCATTTGTTGTGAAGACATTTTCCGATTTTTATGTTTAAATTTTATCATACAATTTTTCTAATCTATGAATGCTATTATTTTTGTTCCACTTTTGTTATTGCCTTTGTTTTCCTGTTTTACTCATATTGTTGCCACAATTTAAGTCCCACACAAAAGCAAACAATTGCGCAGCGGTTGAAACAGAAACTAATAAATACGTTATATCTATTTTTAATGCGAATTAACTATAACAAAATGGTAAATCACGACAGAATATAGTCCAAGCTAAGAATATGTCAGTCGTTTACCAAAAGATTGTCGTCGTTCACTAACCGACTTTAATTCGGAGCACCTTGTTACAAAGAAACTTTTCTGCATCACTGTATTTTTATACCAATTAATTATAACAATCTCTTGGTAAATGTCCGATATAATAAATGACGAAATCAATATGTACACACATATATTTCAGTTTTAATTTAATGGGCAGCTGACAAAACAAAACCGAACCAGACCAAAAATACAAAATTGATTTAATAAAAATTAATAATCTTTCATTTTAAATGGGCATTCGATGTTTATGTCATGAAATAATCAAGAAAACAAAAATTTGAGGATGCTGGAAATATTTGAAACGATAAATCAGAGCACCTTGAGATGGAAAATACTCCATTTTTATGTGTATATATTCGTATTGAACAGAATAAAAAGATTTACGAAGAAATTACATTTAAGCAATACTTCATATACATAAATAATCGTAGGATTAGAAACCATAAATGCCGAAGAAAACTCCGTCACAAATTAGACGGCATTAAAACATTATTGCGTATAATTTATTAGAGATTATTCCCCTTTACTATAACCAGTTTGGCATGTACTGTAGCCAGAAATTTTAGACCTAATAAAATTGATATCGAAAAAATTACAATTACGCAAAATAATTTTGTAGAAGATAGCCTAAGATCAATAATATTCTTAGTTTGTATGAGATAGTAAAGATAGCATTTTCGAATTTGTACATAAAAGGTACAAAGTTTGTACTACAAACCTACATCTTAACGAATCCGACTCTAAAATCTATTAACTATGTATATCATGTAACTCAAATAGACTTTAAGTTCACATGGACTCCATTATTTCCCTTAAGCATCAGAGAAAGGGTGGATCCTCCAACACATATGTATAGTTTTTCTTAATTATTTTACTCGTTTTTTCTTTTTAATCAATAATTACAAATAAAAATTTTGAATATGTTCAAAGATTCAAAACTGATCCACTTTTCACTGTTCCAATGTTTACATTTCTACCATATGTTTCTGTTAACTCTCAAATGATAATGTAACATTTAACAGGGTCTGCTAACTCGAAAATGTGCCTAGCAGCGTTTTATCTTTATCTATTTATTTTTTATCTATATCTTCAGTTGATATCTTCGAGTGAAAATGCAAGAGCGGATGTTTAAATCGAATAGTAAAGCAAGATACTAAAATAATTAAGTAAATTCAATGGAATTAGTACAATTAGCACTTTATCCGCATTCAGTTGATGTGTCACATGCAAAACTCTGTGAATGTTGACAATTGTTCTGAAAAAGTCTAATAATCTGTGTATTTGTGTGTTAGTGTAAACTAAAACCAGTTAGTAGTGAAAGAAATTCAATAACGCGCTGAAAAGCTAAAAAAAAAAAAGAAAGAACAAATTATTTCTCTCTCTGTGTGCAGTATTCATATACATATGTACATACATATGTATGCATATAGATATATGTGCGATTGTGTGTGTGTGTTGTGTGTGTGGCTGTATAAGTGTTAACAGTAAACCTGGTCTGGTTTGGGTCCGCTTTCCTTTGGCTTATTGCAACCTACTGACAAATTTATAGGAGCACAAGTGGCAACAGCAACCGCAGCGGCAACAGCCTCACTACAGTTGGTGGAAGGAAGAAAGAAGTGGAATTACCCCTAAACAGGTGCGTTAAATGTTTAATAAAGACAATAACAAAACTTTCGTTAATTTGTTCCACGCTTCATCTTCATCTTCATCTTCATATTCATCTTCACCTTCATCTTCATCCATTTGTTTGTCTGTCTCTCTCCCTGTGTGGTGATTGGACTCTTTGATTTTGATTTGCGCTGACAATTTCCATTCCATTTGACTAAAGTGAAAGGTGACATTCATGTAACTTTAAATCTATTTTGCACACACTTTTCTTTCCACTTTTTATTTTGATTTTGATTTTGTTTTCTTCTTCTTTTTGTTACTAAACACAGTCAATTTACCATTGTTTATTAACTTTATAGCTCATGTAGATTTCGGCGAGAGTTTTTATTGATTTTCTCCTACTGCTACCACCAAAAGTTGCACTACGTTGCAACACATTTAAAATGTTCAAGTGTTTTATTTTTCCCTCTTAGTTTTGGCAAAAACCACACCCATCCGCCTCATGTTCCCTGTTCCTTGTTCCCTTTTCCCATGTCCGGAAATGATTTCATACAGCACATAACATACATAAGCAACCCCTTAAAAGAATGCAACTCTACAACTATTCGAAACTATACCGAAATTTTAATTTGAACATACGAAAATAATCAAATAGTTCTTAAAATTTATAATTACATATAGCACATACATAAATTCCTTCCTCCGATATTTAATTTAAGAATAGAAAAGTGGGTCACTTGGGGTTTAAGGTTTAGTCTCCAATTTACATACATATATCCTCCTCCATGATCAAACGTTTTGATTTTTTGAAACATAAATATTAAAAAGTTTAGAAAAATATAAATGAATTTTGCCTTCACATAAAATATTAAAAATATTGTATTTGCTGATGTCATTGTGACATAATTTATCACATTTTTATTATCATGCTTAATGTAAGGAAAATGTTAAATTTACATATACATACATATGCGTGTATACCCTCATATATATACACACACACACACACACATATGAACATATCCCGTTTGTCCTGCCACAATGTCAAGCTCAGTGCCATTTCACATGAAATTTTTCTATTATTTACGCCAGCTTATTGAGGTTAGATTGAGTCCTAGAATGCCGGTTGAAAGGGATTTTACTGCGTCGACGCCGTAGAGAAAAAAAACACGTTTTTAGCTAATTGTAGGGAAATTGATTTTCCAACATCTAACAACACAAAAAAAAAGATTACAAAATGCTTTAAACTAAAGGAACCAGACAAGACCAGGCCAAGTTCATAATGAAAGTAATAACCATAATTTTTCCATTTTTTCGCACGCATCAAAAAATGATTTTAATTAATGATATACATACATATACATACATAGATACTTAAATAGTGTATGGTTGTGTGTAGACGGATGTATCCGTATGTGTGTTTCAAGCACGTGCTCTTCTGACCAAAAAGAAAGCAATTTGTAGGCAAATTAAATTGTTAACAAACCATGAAGTTGGTCAGTCATCAGTTAACCACAAGAAAACAAGACAAAATCTTAATGTTTTCTCAAAAATACATACATACATATATATATATGTACATATGTATGTATGTATGTTTGTACGTATCATAAGTTGGCTTTTTCGCTTTAAGCCATGTTTGATCGATTTCCTCGTTTGTTAGTTCTTTCATTCGATGCTTCCGATGATTTGGCATGCCACAGAATAGAGACCACGGATAGAGAGAGAGAGATAAATTTTATTTTGCCATTGTTTGTTGATTTTATTCTTATTGGTTGGCTGGTTGGATGGTTGCTTATTTGCTTGAAAAGCGGAAGCGACGCCATTTATGTAAATTGCTTGCGTGACATTTCAATGCGTCTTTGCATATTATGGTCGAACGGGAATGCCGGGACGCTGATGCTGACGCTAATACGAGCACTGACGTTCGTTCCAGAGTATTCAAATGCCAGCTGTAGCTTCATCACAATTCCCTTTCCATTGTCATATCAAGTCAGGGTGTTGCCTTTGTTCCTCTAGTTTTAGTAATCAATGAAAACTCTCTATATATATACATATATACATATATATATGTATATATACATATGTATGTATATGTGTATACCAAAGACAGACACATAATGCCTTATAATGACATTGGATTGCAAGAGGAAAAAAACTTGTCTGCAAAAAAGAGTTTTAACTACCGTTCAATTGATTTATGGCCTAAATGCTTTATTAAAAGTTAACTAAAATACTATAAAAGCCATACAAGGAGCTCACGTTTGAGTATCAAAGTGTTATGCGTACATGTGTACCCTATCTACATATTTGGAGAGAATAAAGGATATTATTAATAAATAACAATAAGTAATATAACAAGTTAAAAAAATTTGTATCTATTCATTTTCAAAATCGCTTGTGTGCAAACAATTTCTATATATTAATTCAAATCTTATATATTTGATGTTGCTTTTCTATATGTTATTGATCGATATAGTAAATTATTTTTAAAATTTTGTCATAAAACATTCGAAACTTTTTAATGGAAGCGCATTTTGTATTCCAAACTTTTTATAATTTATCTACGAGCGACTTTTTAATCAAATCTTGTAATGAAAATTCACTTATGGGCGAAACCTACATAAATACATACATACATATGTACACACATACATACATACATTTGTATGTATATTAAAATGTTTATCTAATACCTTTTAGTTTATTTACTTACCCACTAAATATTTAACATATGAATTCTCCTGTTTGTAAACTTGGCCCAAAAATTAATGGATATTGTGTCGCGGTTTTGGCTTTTAGATAGTTTTATTTTTGTTTTGGTTTTTTTTTATTATACTTATTTTCTAGTTTGGTTTCCTTTTACCCCGTGAACGCTTTAATTCGTTTGCTTAATTTGGCTTGCACACACAACCCAACACAACACAACACAACAGAGGAGTTCAGCGAGGTGAAACGGTTAAATGTTTTCAAAACTGCCTCCAAGTGGCTTTCGGGAATAGCTGAAGATAGCTGGGAAGAGGGGAAGTGTGTGGGGTTGGGGGGGGGGCATTGCATGTGTGTTCATTGTTATTTTTGGGGTTGCCCCGACTCCTCCTCTCAATCCATTATGCTAACTAGACTCTAATGTGTGTGTGTGTGTGTGTGTTTGCCCTGGTTCATACAGGGTGTCTGATTCAACAACAACTTGAGGTTCATTGCACGAACTGTATAAATAATATGAAATATAAATAGTACCCCTCCTCCTTTCCCCTCATTTAGAGGTTTTTTTCTTTTTCTTTCAAAGAGTCACGTCTTGAAATGCGAATCAAATGAGGAGATCGCTTGGCGCCCACAACGAAATGAAAATGTCAGCAAATTATGACTTAATGTTGGCAAAAAAGGTGAAAAAAAACTGAAGAAAAATGTTTAAAAAAGTAAGAGCAACGATCTAAAGAAAATTCAGAAACTATATTTTACAATGTGTACTATGCACAATGCATTTTTTTTACATATACAGACATATGTATGTAGGATCATTCATTAAACTCTTAATCTCTTAACATCTTGACATATTGGTGAAAAATCGTTATTATTGATTTAATCATTCTATACAATTAGAAAGGTATAGGTCAGGTTGAAGTACTACAGTTGTCACACAGCACTCCCCTGAACCGATGCTGTAAAAGCAATAACAATAAGATTAACCTTTCTTCCGTTTCTTAAACAAATTCACACTTGTAGGACACTGTAATCAGCGATTGCAGATGCCTTTCGTTTTTCTCTTTTAACACGTATCAGGTATTCAATATTGGCATATTGACTTATGTATGTATGTGCATATATGTAAATACATACACATCCATATATATATGTATTGATATTTGCATACTTCATCTCAAAAAGCCGTTTCTTGCGCTTTGTAATAGAAAACTTTAAGCATATAAGCTTGTATCTCTTAGAATTTAAATCCCCTTGAGGGGCAATGCCAATTTTCTGTCTGTCTCAGATGTTGTCTCTTCTTTCTGCTATCTGTATAAATTTTGATATACCGTTACACAGAGATCATACGGTTCTCCACATCATTCAGTCAACTTAAAATTGACCTAGTCAACATAATAGCATGGTCATCATGATAATGGCGATCCCGACAAAAGCTTTATGTCGTCAGAACCAGATGTTTTGCTCAAGTGTAATTGAAATGATAGAAAGAGAGAGAGAGCAAGCTATGTTTAAAAGCTTTTTCTCTTTACTCTTTGACCAATGCGAAGAGAAAATTTACTCATCTCTTAACTTTTTTATAAACTCTTTGGTAATTTTGGCATTGAATTGAAAAATTTCTGTATTTATTTGTTAAAGAATTTAAATATTGAAAAAAAAACCCGTAACCTTAAAGGTTTCTATGGTGAAGGTTCTTCGAAAGCTTGGGAATATAAAAACAGATACATATGTATGTATGTATGTATGTATGTGCAATATTTATGTATGTATATATAGTATTTAACTAAAATAATTTAAAACTTATGCCAAGGACATAGTCTAAGGAAGTTTTATTTGATGTGAAAATGAATAAATGTAATATACATATACTCAAAAAATCTATCATTTAAGTTTGAATACCCTTAAAATTGTTGTTTTTAGAAAAAGTGAGATGACAATTGAACTTCGTAGATCAATCACTTCCATCTTTTTGGCTTATTTTCGTAAAAAACACAATTTGTAAAACAATAAAATATAGAAATTTATAAATATTTTGAGTTGTCAATTACAAATTTTAAAAATTTCAATTTTGATTAACACTCTGGTTTACAAGTAGAATGTGTGCTATATACCGTAAAAACTGATGAATGAGTCAAAATCGGGTTTAATCATTCGTTTATTACATATTTAATTGACCCTTGCACTTTGGAATAAAATGCACTTTATTAACTTAAAACGCCACCTCAGCACTATAGAACAAGTCCAAGATATGCAATCTAAATACATTCAACACTTACACCTACTATATTCACTTACGACTTGTATAAACAAATTGTAAATAGTAATTATTATTGAGTAAACAAATAAATCAATGAATAAACAAAAACTAAAGGCAAATGCCATTTGAAACTTTTGAACAATGAGAAACAACTTTTTCGGCCGTAAATACTTTAATACTCACTTGTATATCGTATATTTATCATACTATGTAATTGGTATTATGTACACTATGTACGATGTACATTACGCACGATGATGTACATTATGTGCATCGTATATCGTCGTTTATTCCCTTATACCTTCTAGATCTGCTTTTATTTTTTCAAGTCAAAAGTTCCCGCTCTTAAGATCCTCCTAGTCGTCTGGTGAACCCTATCAAAAACATAAACGCACATGTGTGTATGTATGTATGTAAAGAGTACGTAAATTGATAATATTTGAGTGTTTTGTACGTAACACTATATGGGGGGGGGCTAATAAATAGATGAAGAAAATAACCTTGATTTGTTATTCTCTTGCCGGTTCATTTATTTATTCATTCCTTCCGAATAGGAATAACAAAAATAAAAGCTGTGAGGCGTCAACGTCGACGTCGTCAAACGATAACGATTCCCACACGCGTGGCTGTGGCTACTATCCCGAGCATATGGAACAGAAGTGGTGTATAAGGGGGCGGGGTTGGTTGGCGTTTCTATAGTTAGTTCTGTTTATATAGTTTTGTTATTGTTTTATTTAGTTCTTTAGCGAAAAAAAAAACAAAACAAAATACCTGCCCACTTATAAGCAAGTGGTGGGAATTAAGTAATTCTTTAAAATACATTTAAAGAATTAAAACAACAATAAGTAGCAATAGATTAACATGTATTGTATTTCATTTTACCAAACCCACACAACTAAAATTCCTATAAAAACAAACTTATGCTATTAAAATCAATAAAGTTTCTGTTATCAGGAATTGAGTAAATAAAATTAATTGAAAAATTTGAATTTTCAGACTGTTTTTTTTTTTTTGGAAAAAGAATGTTTGATGACAAACGTCCATTATACTAATGTATGTATAACACAATTCGCGTAAAGCTTTCTTTGGTATGCCTATCATAATTAATAAATACAGTCACACTATTATGCAGTGTTACCTAACAGACAGGCAGGGCATCATTTGCCGTAGAGCAAAACAAAGTCGCATTGTCAAATATCTGAACTTGTTCCTATTGTTGTTTACATTTGCTGTGAATAGTACTATCGACAATTCTTGTTTTTCTCGAGTTTGTTATTGTAAATTTTGTAATTACACACGTTTTGTAATTGGACTAAAACGATACATACATACATATACATACACATATGTATGTATATATTGTTTTTGTTTTTCTCTTAAGTTGTTTACAAAACTCTGGGCAAATAACTAACTTATCTAAATGCAAAACATAGACACACACACACATACATAGGTGTGTAGATATCTATGTATGAAACTATGTACCTATATATGTACATATGCATGTATGTATGTATGTAGAACGACCTCGTCGCCCACATTATTCTCTTTGAGAATCTCAATATCGTTGAGCGAGCCCACAAATCCCAGCCAATGGGAAGCAAGTAAACAACCGGCAACGCGGAAATGTTTTTTTTCATTTTGTTTAATGTTGTTTTTCCTTTTTTCAACTTTTGCTGTTGTTTTCTTTCTATTGCATTCTTAAAGGAAAATTGTTAAATGACAGAATGAATCAAAATAACAAAGGAAGATACCCATGAAGTTTTGGGAAAAAGACTTTAATCTAAAGGATTACTTATTGAAGTCAACCCAGAGATCTAAACAATATATATGTACATCTACATATGTATGTATTTATGTATTGAGACCCTTGAATACCCTTTCATTAAAAAGTTGTTTGATATACGCTTAAGGAGCACGTTTGCTGGCGTTCATTTCTAAAAAGGATTGGGAAAGGGTTTTTCCTCAAATGTATTCATCAGTTAATTAAAATTTCTTATTGATTTTAACAGAAGATATTTGTATATATGTATGTACATACAGATATACATATGTATACATACATATGTATGTATGTTTATCGTTGAGTAATTCTTAATATTGACAATCGCTGCCGATTAAATAAATTCTTTAATGAAATGGATCTCTGGATCGTCTCGCCATTTCTTTGCTTTTGAAAAGACTCTCACAAGGTAGTAGAGGTAGCCATCAGAGAGTACGGTAAATAAGTTAATGCTTTAATAATGACTATTCATAAATATGTCTGATAAATTTTAACAATATTTTGCATTTATTTATTTCCATATTCATTCCCCTCCCCCCAAGAAATGCTTAACAGTTCGTTTTAGGGGGCCTGCCCTCCGTTTAGACTTCCGTCCAAGTGCACACACATACATATGTACATATGTGTATTCATGTACGTATATACATATATTAATGGATGTATCTATATATGTATTGGTGTAGGCAAAGAAAAATACATTTTTTGTTTTGTCACCTACCTACTGCGTCGTAGTTTTGATTAAGAGGGAAAAGGGTATATTAAAGTCGTCGAAATGCATCTAACCGCCGCAATTATGAGATATGTATCTACATATGTACATATGTATATTTTCATATTCTTAAGTCTGAATGTTTATCAGATATGATTTATGTACATATGTATCTGTTGATTCGACATTTAGATGTTGATATTTGATATCCACAACTTTCACCGAATGTCTCTTGGACAAACCAAGGATTTCTCCTTTGACTTATATTAATAGTTGGTCCTGAGGTAAATAGAAATTACAAAAAATAACTTTAATAGACGATATTCATTTTAGTTAAGTTCCTTAATGTCTACAAGGTATTCTAAAGTCGACGACGCAAACTTATCTGCGGTCTCTTACATACATACAATACATACATACATATTAATCAATGTGAGTACGAGGTGTTGGTCGCCTAGACTCTGCTTGCTAGTCCATATGTACATACATACATATGTATGTATGTATGTATGTATGTATGTACATATGTGACATTATGCCATTGTGCACGCGTTCGAATATATGTATATATTTAAATAGATACATACATACATTATATGTATAATTTCAATGCTCTCAACTATTTTGGCCTTGATTTCATGTTTTTGCTTTTATACGCCGGGTTATCTATGTATCTATCTATCTATCTGAATATTTACTACGACTATATTCACAGCTGAGCAGAAATAGTTCGCCTGTTTGAGAGTAAATTAATTGTTGTTGTCTCGTTTTTATCTACAAATATGGAAATATAGCACGAAAGTGGGAGCTGCGTATATACATACATACATACACATATATGTATTTGTATATATTATACTTATATGTATAAATATGTGTATATATACGTACATATATATCGTTAATTAAGGGGCTCGTCTCATGCTTTCCAGTTGTAACTTGTTTCTCTGTTCAGTTCAAGAACCTGTTGCATGTTTTTTTCGCTTTTTGTACAAAAATAAACAACAAATTGAAAATTGAAATTTGATGGAATAAATAAATTAGGAATAAATTCTGATATGTTAGATTAAAAGTTTTATAATAATTGCATAATTTACAACATGGATTAGTGGACATTCAATAGATCTCCAGTTAAAATAATACAAACGGTATATCGATCCTCAATCGATCTTTATTAAATAGCGTTTCAGTTAAAGTATAAAATGAATTGGGGAAAACTTAGAATGCCTTCACCCAATTGCTTTATAGACATATTGAGATTTAGATTTCGACAACGTATATATATATATACATATTTGTTTCGGTTTTCGTTTTTAGCAGATCAAAATTGTAGTCTCGTGTTAAATTGTTGTCCACATAAAACGGATTTTCTTTTACAGAAAGAACTAAATTCAATAGGAAGTCCACCAGTGCGAAGATCAGAAGAATAATCGTTTCGTCGTGTATGTACAATAAGAGCGATAAGACCAAGACAGAAAACATCTATTGCCCTGCCTGTGGTCTTCTCTATGCGGGTTCATCATAAAGTGCACATGTCGAACGGAAGTGCATAGGGCAAACAAGAAAGACGTCAAGTGGAAGAAGTGGTGAAAAGGGGGAAGGCCATTAAATGACGCCCCGCCTGATGCGTCTCGCAAATAGTTGAGCTGGCATTTTATAAGGTTCAGTACACTTTTACCGACAACTTAAGTCGGACGTTTTGTCGGCGAAAAAAAAAAATAACTAAAAAGACTACAGTTTTTTGTGGACTTCGTTGTCGGTCCTCATATCTTGTTCCTCGTACTCGTTATCTGTCGGGAGGGACACTGTTGTCTTATCGCGGTATTTGTCAATCTTATCGCTAGAGTTGAAAAAAAAAAAAAATGAAACCAATGTGAAAAATTGTTGGTCACATTTAATTTACGTTTTTAACGCCACTCGCAGGTCTCTGGGTAACGATATTTCCGATATACATATGTACATATAGTATGCGTATATGTATTTACCTCCGTTATCCATAAACTAGTTAATTATTTAACACCCAAAAGTGGTGCGTAAGGCTAGTGTGAATTATAGTTTAACGTTAATTAATCAAACTGTTTGTATTTATAACCAATTCGTTTAGTGTTCGTGCTTAACCTCAAATTAATTTATCAACATAGAATTTTCTATTTATTGAAAATTAAACAAATGTGATAAGTTAAAGAGTTGATGTAGAAAATGAAATAAAGATCATTAGGTAAACTCCCTCCGAGCTGTCGTTTATATAGTCAGTCAATCAGTTGATTAGTCATGCTTTTGCCCTCGCTAAATCCCATCCACGATAGTGCTTATTAATATTATATTCCATTTTCGATTAGATAAACCATTGGTGAATGGGTGATGAATGTTTGACTTGTTACTCACTTATACATTTGTAAATAATCTAACGGACAAGGAACTAAACACAAACTAACAAATAACAAAACCAAATCAAGTGTATTAAATTACCTAGAGCTCCCAACATTTCTTCTACGCATACAGATCAAAAGAGACAAATTGAGAGACGAGGCACAAAGATAGAGAGAGAAAGAGAGAGAGAGAGAGAGGGCCAACTTGTGACAGGACAGTGCCAAAAGTTCCAGCCGTAATCATGCCACTCTTCGCCAGAAAATCATCAAAGCAACAAAACTCATCATCGGGAGCCAGCGATGCGGGTTCCGCTGATCACTACAATAATGGCGAAGTAACCATGCGGAATCGTTCATCATTACCACCAACGATAGCCAATAATAATAATAATAATAACAATAATGATAAATCGAAAGCTCCATTGGTCTTCCATTGCCAATTGGCTCATGGCAGTCCCACTGGCCTCATCCATGACTTTTCCAGCGTCCGCGAATTGTATCAGAAGATAGCTGAATGTTTCGACATCTCTGAGAAGGATATTCTGTTTTGTACCCTCAATTCGCATAAGGTGGACATGACACGTCTTCTGGGTGGACAAATTGGCCTGGATGACTTTATATTTGCCCATCGCAAGGGCAGACCCAAGGAGATTGAGATTATTAAGTCGCAAGATGCTCTCGGTCTCACCATTACCGACAATGGAGCGGGCTATGCCTTTATTAAACGCATCAAAGAGGACTCTATTATCGATCGCATTGAGCACATCTGTGTGGGCGATCACATCGAGAAGCTAAATGGCCAGAATATGGTGGGCAAACGTCATTACGAGGTTGCCCGCATGCTAAAAGACATACCCACTGGTCAGACATTCACACTGCGTCTAATCGAACCTGTTCGTAGTGGATTCCAAGGCATAGGTCCTCGGAATTCATCGCGTGCTTCAGGCAGCAGTTTCGGTGGACGCAACTTTGGCAGTGGCAAGGAGACATTACGCTTCAAGGCCAATGGCAATGCTCAAATCGAGCCCAAATTCGATGAGTCAACTATGGCGGGGATAGATGCCATCAACAATCTCCTCGAGTCGTTTATGGGCATCAATGATACAGAGTTGGCATCACAGATATGGGATTTGGGTAATAACAAGTCAAATTCAATGGACTTTGCCGAGGCCATAGATAATTCGGATCTGGAGTCTTTTGGTTTCACCGATGATTTCATTATCGAGCTGTGGGGTGCAATAACCGATGCTCGTCGCAAGAGTACAACAGAATCACCAATAATAACAACAACAACACCAACCACGACGCCAACTAAATAAATAAATAGGTGCAAGAACGAACTTTGATTGGCATTTTTTCCACTAAGTGTGCTAGCAATTTATTCGCCCCGCGCTACCCAAAAATAAAATCGCAAAATCATTTTTATCAACTAAATTTTGCTTCATTTTTATAGTTACATATATAAGTATGTACGTATATATTACGTATATATATTTTGCCAATTATTTTGTATTTTCTATATTTATACATAAAATTACAAGTATTTATTTAAAAATGAATGAACCAGGCATTAAATATTATACATACAATTCCAATTCGATGTATATATAGTTCTTATTTTAATAATGAATAAAAATATTTATATTACAAAATTTTTGTTTTTTTAGTTTTTTTTGTTTTGTGTTATTTTCATTTATTTTTTCGGTAAGTTAGTATATATTTTATTTTTTCCAAACATCTTACAACAAAATTTTGTTATTAGTTTTTACCACGCTCTACGTAAACGAAATTCCGACGGCTTTAGACTGATGTTTAATTAAAAGTTATTTCTACTAAGCTTTGACAGGAGCAACGCAATATGAATATATGAAACTCAAACCACATTACGACTTTAGGAAATTGGTAATATGTATTCAATCAATTTTGTTCTATTGAATTCTTGGAATGCACTCTTGATCGATTCTCCAATCTAGAAGTGTACATTTCACACAAGTGAACGACAAAAATATAGGGTATAAAAACTTTGAGCTGAACGAATTTCCCTTAATTCGTCTTATTTACTTTTCTTTATTTTGATTCACCAAAAATCAAATACATCTGTATACATAATTGTACATACATATGTATGTATGTATGTACAAATACTTATGTATGTACATATGTATAACAAAATATATTTCCCTCATTTGTGAACAAATTTGTAGACACTTTGACGAGTAAAATTCCACAGTCATAAAAACTGAAAGATTCTGCTTTTACTTGACCATGAACACGTGCTATTCTTGGTCAGGAGGACTCATTCCCCGAAAATATTTGCCATTTCCTGTCAGAAAATGAGAAACGAAAACAAAATAAACTGAAAAAGAACTAACTAGACCGCATCTAGACTTTTTAGTCGCTGTCTGCTGTAAACATCAACGGGTTTCATCGGCATTGCGCGTAGCATAGAATGACGTAGATCACGTCGTCTTACAAACACAAAAAAAAGCTTTTGAAAATGCAATCGAAAACAGCTGATGGGCGCAGTTATTAACACTAGTGCACAACAAAGTGGGGGAGAATGTTGATAACCAGACAATGAGAGAGGAAGAGAGTGAGAAATAGGGTGAGAGCACAACCGCTTGGCAACTACAAAAACAAATTACATGATTTTCCGGTTTTACAGGTTTTTCAGATAACCACAAAAAGAACAACCAGAAGGCTTAAGCTTTGGCCATGTCGAAGTTTTGACACTCTTACTAGTTCTCAGAGTTGATTTGATTTATGAATTTAATGAATTAAAATTGACGATATCCATACATTCATATATGTACATATGTGTGTAAATATATATTAAATATATACCTATTGAAGGGTTTTTATAAAATGAGGGAGGTACTTAAACACATATTTGTAATTTAGAATGGAGCAATGGAATAATTTTTGCCTTATGTCCTATGTAATAAAAGATATACCTATCAAATTAATTCATTTTAATTATTATGTGTTTGCTCCTTGTGATTATGCAGCGAATAATTATGGTAAAACCTGAAAAATTAGTTTTAATTGATCAAGAGTCATACATACATTGATGAACTTTACTGAACAGAAAATATTTCCTAGTGTGCGTTACAAGCTTTATTCAACAAGCGATAAACGCTTTTGAGAGGGAAAAAGTATAAATATTGAGAGAGCGAACGAGTCTCTTTTATTTTGTCTCTCATTCTCTCTACCTCTAATTTAATTAGCTCTGAACGTTGTATAACTAACAATGCCGTCCCACGCCACACACTCAGTCTAGCTAAATCTTTTGACGGAGTAACAACAAAGCGGAAAAGAAAATAACTAACTGAAAAAAAATAAAACAAAATATTTAATTCACAGTGGAACATTAAGACTAATTTCGCGTGCTACTGAGCGGAAACAGAGTGAGACACGCATAAGTTTCGCTAGTTTTTCCACTTTTACTGTCAAGAATTGAATAAGAAAATCAAGGTAGCCAATTTCAAAAAACTCAATTGAAAAATTTCCATTATACTCGAATTTTGTGATCTGTGTGCTGTGTTTGTTTGTGTGTGTGCGTGTCTGCAGCAGCAATATTCATTTTCATTCTTGGCAAGGCAGTTTTATTGGGCATTCGCTAGTCTGACTGTCCCCATGGTTTTTCGGTTTGTGTTTGTGTTTTAGACTCTGGACTTTGATCGTCACAAAAAAAAATTGCAATAAAATGCCAAAAGCCCAGGAAATATAATGATGATGCCTAACATTAAATTAACCGTTCTCTGTGAGATGTTTAGATTCAATTCAATTTAATTTGATTTCATTTGACTTGATTTATCTTAACGAAGAGCAAAGGGGCTGCGCTTGGCAACAGCATTCCGTTGCAGGCGAAAGTTAAAAAGCTTAAAAATATTTTATTTAGTCTTCAAGGCACTTTTATTCACTGAAAAAACATTGAACTAAGTACGTGCAATATGTTTACATTATTTTCTGTAACTTTCAAAAGAATTAGGCGAAAAGCTTTAAGCAAGAGTAACAATGCATTCAAAGAATCCAAGGCATCAAGGATAATCGAACGCAGGTTCTTGTCTAATTGGAATTGCCATCACATAATTAGCAAACTTTTTGTCTATGGGTTTGTTCGATTGGCTTGGTAGTAACAGCCAGTTAACTAGGGGATGTACAACTTTTAGCTTTCATTTGGCGATTTGCATGGCAACATGGGAAACATCTGTATGATAAAGTTGTTTGCGCTAGCATTGCATCAAGTGCAGATTATTCCCCAAGCAAGGGGAATGCGTTGCGAATTTCCGAGCATTCGGGCGAAGGACCCCATGTATTAGAGCTATTTGGGCAACCAACAAATGCACCTGTGTAAAATCTTGTTAACTATGGGGATTTTGCTCGTATATATGTCATATATATATATATATATATATATAGGACACGGACTGCTTAAACAATCAACTGATAGTGGGATTTGAATCTGATGAATAATAACTCACTTCCGCTTAAAGAACATACACGCTGACTAAAAAAATTAAAATTTAAAATTAAAATTATTATTTTAAATACATATGTATAATCGAAAAAAATACGCATTGTCAACCGATATATATCGTATTCGGTTCCAATCACATTATATAGCTTAAAACGTATCGTTGGTATACTCTTCTACCACCAGCATATTTGATTTGGTTTCTATGCAGAATAATGGTACTGTCTATAGGACAGAACATTTAAAAATCCTTACAGATTAAGCATGTATACTGATGTATTTTTATTAATATTTATTTATTATTTATTAATATTTTGGATTGAATTACCTTAGTTAGAAATCGCAAGTTTTGTTTAGTACTTTTTTAATGAATGAATATAACGAAATCTATATTAGGATTTATTTACAAACTAATGAATATTTTTTTAGATTCGTTAACATCTATATACGTATATACACATATATGTATATATATAAATAAATATATATACATACATATATATGTATGTAGGCTTGGTCAACAAAGAGGGAAACAATTGGTTGAATTTTATTAATTCTGTCAGCTGGTCAAAATGTTGCTAAACATTCGTTGCAACCTTTGCCAACGATTATACATTTGTTTGTTTGTTTGTTTGTATGTATGCATGTATGTATGTACTTATACATGTTTCGGTGCTTTGTCTTTATTTCAATGACTCTCTCGCTTGCTATCTCTTTAGTTTTCCTTTGTTATACATTAATGTATGTACATATGTATGTACATATGTACCCTGAATACGTGTGTATGTATGTAGATCAAAAGGGTATAATTATATTTTTGAATTCTTAGGAAGTTCAAAGGGAAACTTTCGTTTGATTTGCTACAGGGTATCCCATTGTCGCAATAGTTGATCAATTTTCAGTTTAATTGCCCCCATTTCTTTTTCTTTGTTTCATAAGTTTTCTGCGTTTTGTTTTGCTTGGATCATTTCGCATAGTTTCTGCTATGCTACTCAATTTCGCAGGTGAAAGTAAGGCCAGTTCTTCAGGCGTGACAGATACACATACGCATGTACATACACACAGACACACACACACACGCACATAGTGTGTGGCGTGATCTCTGGCAATGTCTCAAGTGTTTCAGTTATAATAAATAAATAAATAAATAAATACATAAGTAAATTATTGTAAATAAAAAATTCTTTTATTTTATTGTTTACAATTTGCTTATCTATTTCGCTGTTGTGTTTATTATTATTTTCTATTTATTTATAATTTAATCAAATTTTTTGTTGTCTAATCGTTTTTGGGTTGGAATTTGTTTTGTTTTAGTCTAGCCTATGATTATCCATGATTACATACATATATGGTTATATACAGATTCATTTCATTTTTGTGCAATATTTAGACATTGAACTTTCCCCCTACACACACATACTTACATACATACATATATATATATATATACAAATACATATGTATTTATATACAAACATATGTTTATAGATTTTTGATCTAGACTTGCTCGATTTGCAAATCGTGCGTTCGCTATGGCATCGCGTGATATTTTTTCAGTGGCATGATTAATACAATACACACACTTACACATTAAAACATTTACATATATGTATGTATGCACATGTAGATACATACATACATACATATGTACATACATATACAAACTGTATATATGTATGTATTTATGTAACTATAACAACGGTTAAGTGATAATAATACCTATGGTTTATATTGTTTATCACAAGAATACAATTGTAGAACACGCCACTAAAAACGGTTATTTCATGATAAGCGTTTTATCACACACTATTTCTTGATAAAGACTCATAAATAGTTTTTGAAATGTTCCTCAAAGTTGCCAATTGATATGTGCATATACATATACATACATACATACATACATATATGTACATACATACATATGTATATGTACATATGTACATATGTCTAAACATATAAAACTTCTAGCCACAAGAGTCTTTACACATACCTTCCAAACGAACTGAAAAGCCTTGCCTTGAACTTGTTAAGTAAAGATATCAATTAAGTTCACCAGATGCAAGGTAATCCTGATATGGATTAGCACCTGTGATTCATATTTGTCACGTTACTAAGTAATGCCTAGGCATATACATATGTTCCTTATACTTGCTATTAACTTATAATTTTAGTGTTGATTTTTATTTTGGGTTAAGCAACTGACCAATAAATCGTATGAAAGTATAGACGTATATTATTACTAAAATGATTTCCGGCTAACTTAGGAATCTGATTAAAAATACAAATGACAAATCGGCGACAATTTCCAAATTAGATGAATTTGATATATTTGAAATTACACGCCAACTTTTTGGAGGGTATCTCAATGTCAAAGGCCCCTCGGATTGTTATCATTTCTACGAGTAGAATCTGGTGGTCATCCCCATGTTGCTTGTATTTGAATGGCATGGCATGGCATGGCTTGGCTCGGCAACATGTTGCCATCGATTCTCTTAAGCAACATTGATGCTTATACCTTCTCACCTTGACTTTGAATTCAAAAATTTAGTGTAAAAGCAGATACCGATTTGAAAATCTTTTAGTGGATATTTGTTCTCACTGTTTGTTGGCTATTGTTTGTTATTTCAAATAATGTCGCTTATTTGTCTAGCAGCTGCATTTAATTAACATTGAAGAATTCTTTTTGTTTTTAATCTTAGCAACATGTCGAGTTTTTATAGTACATATGTACATATGTACATATATGCCTATTATTGACCTATTAGTCATAGTCATACACTTATGAATGTATGTATTGTATGTATGTACATATGTCTGTATGTATTTATTTATATTGATGTACATTATTCTCTTACCTTTTGCAGTTGCCAATAATTTCTTGTTGCTTGCTTGAGTCCAAAGGTCCACAAGGTGGGAGCAACCCAGCGACTGTGCTGGTTCCTTCATAAAAGTTTATAATGGCTACCATATAATCGTATATTAACTAACTGTATACATATATAACATCCATTTATACAATTATACTGTACGCGATAAGACGAGCAGTCGAGCAATTGACCAAAATTGACTAAAGCCAATTCATTCATTCAGAGAAAAAATAAAAAAACAATTTAACTAGAAAATTAATTTAAAAAAATACACCGTTAAGATGAATCGTCTGGTGCGAGCCTTTAGCAATTTTCGTGACTTTTACAATGATATCAAT
Source organism: Drosophila sturtevanti (assembly GCA_018150375.1). Lineage (NCBI taxonomy): Eukaryota > Metazoa > Arthropoda > Insecta > Diptera > Drosophilidae > Drosophila > Drosophila sturtevanti. The sequence continues at coordinate 2,065,602 of JAECWJ010000564.1, forward strand.
GCGGCAACTTTGACAGGAGCAATCGATGTCATTGTTGTCCAGCAGGAAGATGGTGAATTTCAGTGCTCACCCTTTCATGTACGCTTTGGTAAATTGGGTGTGTTGCGCAGTCGTGAGAAGGTGGTAAGTATCACATTCAACCGATCCTCGATAGAAATTAAACTCACCTTTTTTTTTTTCATTTCTTACAACCAGGTGGATATTGAGATAAACGGAGCGCCAGTGGATATACAAATGAAATTGGGAGATTCGGGTGAGGCATTTTTTGTTGAGGAATATCCAGAGGATGATGATTCAGTGTTGCCGGAGAATCTAGCCACATCTCCCATACCAAAGAGTTTCCTTCAATCACTTGAACACAAGGCCAATGATACTCTAGAGGATATTAGTGCAGTCACCGGCGACAATAAGTAAGTAATGGATGGTCAAGTATTATTCCTGATAGCTAGCTTCATTTCTTGCACTTCATTTTCTTAGAAATGCTAGCGAAGAGTTGCAAATTCCATTGCCTTTGCCGCGTCGCAACTCCATTGACTTCTCCAAAGAGGAGCCCAAAGAGACAGTCGCCGAGGGCACCAAATTCGAGAATCAAGTTTCGGATTATACACAGCGCAGGTAGTAGTCGTTAACAGATAGCAAATCCTTCAATAATAAACAAGAGAACTAATCCTGAATTGTCATTGGTTATGCATCCATTACAGGCATACAGACAACACTTTGGAGCGACGTAATCTTAGTGAGAAAATCAAAGAGTTTACTACTCAAAAAATTCGTCAAGAATGGGCGGAACATGAGGAACTTTTCCAGAGCGAAAAAAAAAATATTGAAAAGGAAGAAAATTCAGTGGAAGAGGTAAAGAGAGAACCTGAACCTCAACCTGAGAGGGAACCCGAACCACATTTCGCTCGACTCGCTGAAGCTGAATCAGCAGCCACCCCAGCCCCAACCCCAAGTGCACCTTTGACCAGCACCGAGACACCTAAGGATGAGTCCAAAAACAAAACCAAGAAGCGGCGCAAGAAGTCACAAATGAAGAAGAAAAATTCTCAACGCAAGACCTCATCAAGCAGTTCCGTGGGTAGCACCGGTGGAGGTGACACAGGCGATACTGTGTCGATTAACTCGGCACCTGTTGCCAATATTGATGAAGGCGATGTGCCAACCGCCATCAATTCTCCGATCTCAAATGTCACTAATTCCTCATCAAATGACGAGCAGCCCTCGGCTCCTCTATTAACAGCACACACGGGTGATGATAGCCCGCTAACTCCCAATCCTTCGTCTCAGCGTCTCGATTTGGATATTCACTTTTTTAGCGACACAGAGATTACCACTCCAGTTGGCAGCGGTTCGAGCGGGGTTGGACGAGGTGGTGCCGGACGCCCCTCAACACCCATACAAAGCGACAGCGAGCTGGAGACCACATTGAGGGACAAACATCATGCAGGCGATGATGATAAGGCAGCCTCCTGGAAATGGGGCGAGTTGCCAACGCCCAACCAGGTCGCAGAGGCCTCCGCAAGCGAACGGCAATCGATGCTAAGTAACATGTTTAGCTTTATGAAGAAAGCAAATCGCTTACGCAAGGAAGTGAACGATGCTGGAGATATTTATCTATCCGATTTAGATGCTGGCAGCTTAGATCCAGAAATGGCAGCTCTTTATTTCCCAAGTCCCAAGACTAAGGCGGACGTTCTGATGCCAACAACTGTGGAAGAGGATCGGGAGAGCGGGAATGGCACTAGTCTGCCCCATTCCCCCAGCTCGCTGGAGGAGAATCAGAAGAGCATTGATTCCGACTTTGATGAGAGCAAACAACAGAGTGACAACAAGTGGGTGATGCATTAGCATAATTAGCCAAGAATTGTCATCTATATAATGTATATATATATATATCTGTATTGTAGATATCTTGACTTTGTGGCCATGTCAATGTGTGGCATGCCAGAGAATGGAACGTTACCTTCACACGAGGAATTCGATCGCCATTTGGTCAGTTATCCAGATGTAAGTATTGAGAGCTTAAGTTAAGCGATGTGTGTTGTTCCTTTTGCACTTCACTGAATCGCCGCTGCACTGCATCAAATCCAAGTTAACAGAAATGAATCCCAATTCTTTACTCATTTGCCTGCTGTCCGCATTACCACTCCTGCCTGCCAAACCGAACGCAGGTATGCAAGAATCCCAATCTCTTTTCATCGCCAAATCTAGTCGTACGTCTAAATGGCAAATATTACACGTGGATGGCTGCATGTCCAATTGTCATGACAATGATAACATTCCAAAAGCCACTAACCCATGTAAGTGTTCCATACTTCTGGCTTCTTCTCTGTGTGTTAGCAATCCTCAAGAAATATCTGTAACGCTCGCCAAAACCATTTCTCTTGGTCATCTAGGAAGCCATTGAGCAACTCATGTCACCCAACTCTGAACCTGGAAAATTGCAAACAGAGGATGACAAACACGAAGCGGCAGCCCAGCCGGACAATGAAGGAGGTCAACCCAGGCGATCTTGGTGGAGCTGGCGTCGCTCTCAAGATGCTGTGCCCAATCATAGTCTTGTCAATGTGCCAACCGGTAAAGATGAAAAGGGTATAGTAATTCTAGTGATAATTCCCAAAGTTCATCCAATTATTTATATTATTTTCTTATATTAATTCAGATGGTGATCAATTGGCAGTGGCCACGCAAACCTCACGTCCCAATTCTCCGGATATTAGTGATCATACGGCTAGCAAAAGCGATTCCCTGGCCAATCCGGAGAATACTTCAGCATTAGTGGATAATCTAGAAGAGCTAACCATGGCCTCCAATAAAAGTGACGAGCCCAAGGAACGTTATAGGAAATCGCTGCGGCTGAGCTCTTCGGCTATTGTAGGTTTCATTAGGGGATTGGGAAGGATATCAAAGATCATAGTGTATTTATCTATTCATCTGTTGTTGCAGAAAAAGCTCAATCTCAAGGAGGGTATGAATGAGATTGAATTCAGTGTGACGACTGCCTATCAGGGAACCACACGCTGTAAATGCTATTTGTTCCGCTGGAAGCACAATGATAAGATTGTGATCTCTGATATTGATGGCACTATCACCAAATCTGATGTTTTAGGTCATATATTGCCAATGGTGGGCAAGGATTGGGCTCAATTGGGTGTGGCACAGCTGTTTTCGAAAATTGAACAGAATGGCTATAAATTGCTATATCTATCGGCTCGTGCAATTGGCCAGTCACGTGTAACACGTGAATATTTAAGATCTATACGTCAGGGTAATGTCATGCTACCTGATGGTCCCCTATTATTGAATCCCACATCATTGATATCGGCATTCCATCGTGAAGTGATCGAAAAGAAACCAGAACAATTCAAAATTGCCTGTCTCTCGGATATTAGGGATCTCTTTCCAAACAATGAGCCCTTCTATGCTGGCTATGGAAATCGAATCAATGTGAGATGATCTCTTAGATCTGAATTGCAAATAGAAAAGTTTTATGACTTGTTTGTTCCTTTTTGTAGGATGTTTGGGCCTATCGTGCCGTCGGCATACCCATTATGCGCATCTTTACCATTAATACCAAGGGCGAGCTGAAGCATGAGCTTACCCAAACATTCCAGTCCTCGTAAGTATATTAATATATGAATATATTTTTTTTTATTTTGCATCTACGTATATTGTATGAATGTATGTATGTATGTATGTATGCCTCTCCTCAATCTGGTCCCGGTGTTTTCATATAAGTTATGATCCCCCCACATACACAATACTACCCCTCATGCCACATTGGAATTTCGCCCAAAAACAACCAAAATGAAAAAATAAATAAAATTCGTATTAACTTCATCATGTAACGCTCTGCTAGGTGTTCAATGTATGTTAGGTCTTAAGTACATCACTTTCTGCACCTAATCAATTCAATCAATCAATATAAATGTCGATCCGTTCGATGATATCAATCCAAGAATTTTGATTATCAAATTTATACACAGTGGCTACATCAATCAGTCGCTTGAAGTTGACGAATACTTTCCACTCCTGACCCATCACGATGAGTACGAGTATCGCACGGATATATTCGATGATGATGAAGAGGATGAATTGCAATTTAGCGATGATTACGACATGGACAATGGCAACGATGCTGGCGACGATGCAGATGCTGATGATGCCGATGATGATGGCATCCATAGCGATGCCGATAGTGATGAAGATAATACTGTTGCGGATAATCAAATTGTGTCCACATTAACAACATGGGTTAAAACCTAAGATACTGACTAAGCAGGGTACTCGTCGGTTGTTCATCTGGGGTATACTTTTGAATTGTGATAAGTTTTATAAGAGAAAGAGAATAGCATTTTTGGCTGTTTATACATACATATATACATACATGTACATGTATGTATGTATGTAAACGTATGTATGTATGTAAACGTATGTATGTGTATTTAAAATAATCGTAGAATGCGTGCCAAGACAAAGTGTTTTAGATTATGAAAAGTATTTTATGTGTGTTTTGTAGTTTTAATAGAACCAAAGTGAACCGAGCGTTACTCCAAGTACCTATCAGTAAGAAGCGTAATAAATATTATGCATAAATTTCTATTTAATATTGAGGGCGAATGTTTTTATTACTGGCTGATTATATAATTCGAATGTGGCATGAGAAGTATGTATATTATACAATTCCAATGATTTCACTATATAATTATGTATATACACATATGTATATACATACATACATTCATACATGCATATGTACATGTATGCATTTATACATTTATACATCTGTGTATGGTCAATTTTAGGGCGCTGGGGCCCGCATAGCCATATAAAAATGTGAAGCATACTCTTGGGCTGACATTTTGTATGCACAAGAACTGTTTTTGCTACCTACTGTACCCGAATGATACATATTTGAAAGAAATTCACTGCATATATATTAGGCGCTTTATTCTGCAATCGGGCCATCTCAACTTTTTTTTTGTTTTCGTTTCCCACTCCTTTCCAGATACTGCAGCATGACTTATATTGTGGATCAGCTATTCCCCCCCGTCAAGCTTGATGAAGCTAATGTGGAATTCTCCAATTTCAATTATTGGCGCGAACCCATACCCGATTTGGATATAACCGAACTGGAGACCGAATTGGTGCCCCCCACCAATAAAACTGATGTAGCAACTCTACGACCCATTCCAGAAAAGTGAATTTAATGCAGTAATTGAATCATAGTGATGAGGAGGAGGAGGAGAAGGAAGAGGAGGAGCAGGAATAGAAGACCATAGATACTTAGCTATATGCATACTATGCAACAAAACTAATTATAAAGCCATATCCAAAAGGCATGCATACATATAATGATAGGATACACAAAGATACATACTACACACATACATATATATATATATATATATATATATATATATATATATATGTGTATATGTATATGTACTTATATATGCTATAACAGGATATGAATTCAGTTAGCTTGACGCTTTTTATGAAAAACTCTCTTTCTAAATATGCTTACCAAAAATTATGAAAAATTATGAAATTGCCTATTCGTGTGTTGTAAGCATAATTAATTTAATTATTCTTAAACCTAGGCCCACTTTTTATATAAATTTTAGTTCAATTGGATGATAACCAAAATTATTATTATACATATTAATTTGATTAATTTTTCTATTTTAATTTCATAGTTCCTTTATCCATTATTATGTTCATAGAATATTAATCAAATTAATTTCTGGATGTTGGCTTGTGATTTATAAGAAATAATTTTATTTCATTTTGTGATTGAATTTAAATAAAACAATTGAAGAAATCATATTGTACTACATATAAACATATAATATACATACATACATACATACAACATATATACATATATTCAATGAAATATAAATGAAACGCTTGATCAACTTTTTTCGTATTTCTTTATCATTTTACACCGGGTCCAATGACATGAAAAGTCATAGCTGCGGACTAAAGACTAAACAAATCTGCAATTGGAATTAAATATGAAAATTACATCTCTTATTTCAGCAGACCGAAATTTATATACTCTTCAAATCGAATATTTCTTTGCAAGATACAAATGGATGTATATACAAGTATGTATAGTGATTGATCTAGACTACCTACATATGTATCTATGTATATAAAAGTTTCTGAATTTCAAGTTTGTTTAATTCGATTTATAAAAATCATATATCTGTATCTTAGGATATCAAGGAATCATTCGATAAGGTGGCTAGAAACTAAATTTCAGGTCGAAAATCAGATTTTGAACTGATAAACGATTTTCGATAATCCCGGGAATATGTAATTTATTACATATATGTATCTGCGAACAGGATCTCCTTTATTGACATATACCAGATCTTGCATTCTCACCTTGTAGTTCTTTGTCAGTTTAACATGTTAATAATACCCTACATGGCAAGGGTATTAAAAGATAACAACTTAAACTCAAGTTGCAGTGGAAAATTTTCATGCCTAATTATGATCAAATGGTTGATACATATATAAATATGTTTGTTTGAATGCATGTTTATACATACATACATACATGTATATGTGTGTGGTGATGATGATGAGAATGAAATTTATTTGTCAACGTAATTTTTGCAAATTCATTTAATGCTCATTTAAATCGGAGCATCGCATACCCAGATCCAGAATCAGCATTATATTGGCATACAAAAGAGGCCCCATGCACAGCAACAACAGCATCAACAACTGAGGGATTTGTTTAAGTGACTAGTAACAGATGTGTGGATACTAATAAGTCCAGTGGCTTGCCCTCCCTCCACACAAAAGGGGGCTATGTACATATATTCATCACACTATTGCCCCTGCAGTTCGCTTCTTGTGAAGGAAAACTCTTCCATATTTTTCCATGCGATGCACCCTTCATAATCTACACTCATGCTTAACCAACATATTTATGCTCAGTAGTTTTCCATTTGGATAGCCTTTTGTTGATTGTGCAGTCCAGTCCAACAGATTTAGGTGATTATGATGAAATGTTTATCATGCGATGATGGGGTCAAGTTTTAAACAAATCAGCTGATTCCTGTTGATATATGTATATGTACATATATACATACAGGGAACTTTATGCTAATCCAAACTAAGCGACTCTTAAGAGGACTAAGTCAACAACTAGTCTGATAATTTTTTCTAGTATTTACCAGCCAAAACTCTTGTAGAGATTACTTGGCCCCAAATGTAATTTAAATTAAATCTAAAGACCTATGGGGTCCATGTGACGAATAAGTGTGGGGGCTGGAGATGTGCGGACCGAGTGCAACTCAATTGAGCGCCACTCAAAGCTAACTATCTGACTTTGAGTGGCCCACGCATCAGAAAGGTATAAAAACAGCAACCATCCAGCGGATAATCAACAGTTCTCTCTGGGAAGGCACAAATCAGGTCTATCGACAATACTCAACCAATCTTTGAAAATAAAAAACCTGCAAAAATGAAGAACGCTGTTGCTATTTTGCTGTGCGCCCTGATCGGTCTGGTAAATTGTTGAACGAACAGGATGGACGTTCCCTTATTTCTTTATTTAAATTTATATTCCTGGTTTTTCACTCCAGGCCTCTGCTGCCGACTACAAACTCCGCACTGCCGAGGATCTGCAAAAGACGCGTAAGGAATGCGGAGAGGCCAACAAGGTGACTGAGGCGTTGGTAGCAAAATATAAGGTCTTCGAGTATCCCGATGATGAAATTACCCGCAACTACATTAAGTGCATTTTCAATAAATTCGATCTGTTTGACGATACCAAAGGATTCAAGATCGATAATCTGGTTGCCCAGCTAGGCCAGGGCAAGGAGGACAAGGCCGCTCTAAAGGTCGATATTGAGAAATGCGCCGATAAGAATGATCAGAAATCGGCAGCCAATGTCTGGGCTTACCGTGGCTTCAAGTGTTTCCTCAGCAAGAACTTCCCCCTGGTCCAGACTGCCGTCCAAAAGAAGAACTAAACGAGCTCCAAATAGGAGAAAAGCAGAAACAAGTCTTGCTTTAGACCATTGGGAGGGAACGAGAAAGGAACACAACACAAGCTATTCGAAACATTTGCAAAGAATCCTTTGAATTGAAATAAAAATCATATAATAGTGAGCTTGAAACAAATATTTGTTTTTCTTTTGTTGATGTCAACTTTATTTTTAGTTTTTTTTTTTTTTGTGTGTTTTGCATTTATCATTATCTTTATATTTATCTGAAACGAATTACTAACATTGTGTGTATATAGAGAATGACTTATATAATGAAATTGGTATTATAATCAAATCATGTCATGTCATCTTTGTAGTAGTCATCGATTCTGTTGAAGAACCTTCAATTGTAATTGATAGATAGATGATAGATGGCTTCCATTTCTCACTCCGGTTTCAATTCCCATTTCCCGCCCGCAAAGGAAAGGCAAAGAGAACTTGTTTCAAATGTGTTTTTTATATATTTCGATCATCTTTTTACTTTGTTTCACTTTTTTGTAGTTTTGTTTTTGTTTATTTTTTTTTTTAGTTTTCGTTAAAATGAATTTCTTTTTATATATATAATTTTTCGTATATATAAATTAGCTGTATTTTTTTTAAGATATCATAATGCTCTTTTTGTCTACTTTGCTTTTTTTCTTCTTTTTCCACAAATTTTGATCATTTTTTTTTTTTTTAATTCTTTTTTGTCTATTTTCATTTTTTTTTTTCATCCTTCATTTTATTCTTTTCATTTGCCATCTTGTTGAACTTCTTTCTTCTTTTCTTTTTATCTTTTTCTTTTGTTTCTCCATTTTCCTTTCTTTTTTTTTAAGATTTGTATATGTACTTTTTTTTGTAGAGAAAACTTAAAATGTGTGAAAAGAGGGGTGTTTGGTGTTTTTGGGTGCTTCAAAAAACATTATAGCCAAGTTCGAGAGTTAATTTCTTTATATTTTTTCCATGATGATTATTTTTTTTTATTTGTTGTATTTTTCTGGATTTTTTTTTCTTTTTTTGCTCTTGTTTTTCGTTGTTGCATTTCATGTATTTATATTTTTTGTCTATTTTTTTTTCCTGGCATTTTTTCATCTATATTCTTTTCATTCTTTTGGATTTTTTTTTATTTGTATTATAAAGAAGTTTTGGCAATAAAATAATGTTTTTTGAAATAATATTTGTAAAAAAATCTGAAATCAAATATTGATTGGATTAAAGAAATGTGTTGAGCTACCAAAAATTAAAGGGAAAGAAAGATACATCACACAGTATGTAATTTTCCCGCACATATTAATAATATATACATATATATATATATAAAAATCTATAAACATATATATATAAACATATATCCCCCGACAATTAAGATAATCAGTCTGTTCTAGTCAACTTACCTTACTAAAAATGGGTAATTAAAAAAACAATAATCAGTAGGGCGCATAATAATTCGCGCGTCCACGGTAACCTCTTCTGAAACGAAAGACAGACCAGAATTAGCGCATACCCCCCAGCTAAAGGATCGGGATCCCACTTACATTGCGCGTCGTGCACCCCGGAAAGTAGAATGACAACAAGCCCGTGATACACGAGCACCTCGACCCCGGAAGCTGCCACGGGCAAATCGATTCGTGGTGGAGAGACCTGGGCGGTTTGTGCGTTTCGACATGACCTATTATTAGGAGAAATAAAAATTGTATGAATATTGCATACATATCTTCCTATTAAATAGTCTGCTCACCTTGATTTGTCGACCTCTGAACAATGTCTCGTTCATGGCCAAAGCTGTCTCAACATACTCCTTTGAGCCGAATTCGATGTAGGCAAAACCTTTGGGATGTCCATCGGCCTTGTTGCATAGTATGGTAACTCGATTGATTGTGCCACAACCATGGAAATGTGCTTCTAGCTCCTCGGCAGATGCACCATAGTCCACATTGCCCACATAGACGGATCGTGTGTCGATTTCCTGTTTTTCTTCAAGTGAAAGCGGTACTGTTGCAAGGCCTGTGGTGGAGCCGCCGGCCATTTGTTTGTCCACCTCTGATTGCATTTGTTTTATTTTTTCCGCCTCCTCCTCCATTTCTTTGACGCGTGCCTTAATGGCCTCTAATTCGGGATCGATTTGCATGCTGCCCTCCTCCTTTTAAGCAGAAGATTTACCAATGTTAGTTAGTTTATTTGAGAAGATGGTCAAAGAAAATTGCAAACGCCCAAGAAAACTTTGTGGCAGACAAAGGGAAACGACGCTGAAATGGTTCGAAAATGGCTGCCGACGACGCCGTACAGAAGCTTTCAAGCTTTTTCCAGCGAATTTTACAAAAAGCTTTCTGCAGGGCGAAATAACAATGGAAACTCGTTTTGGCTTATCTTACCTCAACTTCATTGGCAATTTCAGTCTCCTGCTCGCCGTTAGTCTCTTCTAGCGACTCCAACAGCTGATCCTCGTTTAAAGTGATATCTTCGTCCGCCATTATTATGTGTAATTTAATCTTTTATTGTTGCTAGGTTCACTCTAAACTTAATCGGTGACTTCAAAAGCACTTACACGATAACAGTTATTTTTAGTTAGCTTTGAAACAAGAGGCGCACGACACGATATATGTATGTAAATAGAGAGCGAAGCCGCACGCAACTAGAAGGAGAGAGAGACGCAATGTAAATTTTATAAAAAGTCCGCTGTTTATAGATAATCACTGGGCTTCAATAGAGTTTGCTAAAAAGGAATCAGTAGTATCCCTCGCGAAGTAAATTCTTTATATTTCAGCCTTCTTCTTGTCCAGATACTAGTTTAGTTTTTGGGAAAAATACAACAATAAAAAACGCTGACGTTTCTGCTTAGGGATGTGTGATAAACACTCGCTGAAAAGAAAATGGCTGCTTCAGAGATGAGCAAGGTGACGATACAAGTGACAACTAACAGTGACAGGAAAATTCACACAACTTTTATCAAATGCAAGTGCATATTTGTAAAAAAAAAACTGATAACTCTGATATATTTTAAATTCATTTGTCAGATTTATTGCATTTAAGTTACAGTTGCTACTTCATTAACAAGGCACTGTGACGCGTCAACGCATTCAGTGGTCATCTCTAGTCAACTCCCCACTGGTGTTGGCTTACGCCTTTAAACTTAATATACCTTTTATTATTTCTGCTGTTTACTTTTTGTATATAGGTGATAGTTTTCTCACAATCTGTGGTTAGCACTTTTTACAATGTACAGAGCCCTCAATTTCAATTAAATATGAAAATATTTACAGACAATACGACACGCGCACGCACGTACTTTTTTTTGCCACCGAAAACAAATTCGCCGTATTAGAGGTGACAAATACCAAGAACTTGACCGGCAGCAGATTTTCGCCTCGTAATCGTTTAGCGGTATAAAATAAACAATCGGAATCAAATGACTAACCGAATAGTAGAATTGTTTACCTATCTTGTACTCGGATCCAAAGCAAAATTTAGGGTGATGAATTTGACACGATATTATTGTTTTCATTCAGTCTTGTGCTTTGCTGGTATTGAGTGGACATATAAAAATGTTTTGGAGCATAGCCCCATTCTGAGGACGCGGCTCACGGGATCTCAGATAATAAACCACACATAACCATTAATATACATATATATAAAAAGTTTTGCTAAAGTCGTTCAATAAGATTCTGCGAAAACCGCTCTAGCGCTCTAGCAAATAAAATTTTCTTTATCGTTTTAATTGGATATCGGTGCTGTGAACAGCAAAGCGATGTCAGACGGTCGCACTGTGAGTACTTAATGCACCCCGATAATTTCTGTCACATGCAGAAATAAATTTAGATATATGTATGTACATATGTATGTAAATATTTTAGATGAATGTGATTTTCCTGACAGTTGACTTTTTCGCTTATTAACGTTTTGGATAAAAGTATTGACATACATATATAAGGAAACATAAAAAAATTCAGTGATGCATTATTCCCCAAGCGTGTTAAAGAAATGTTTTAAATATAGTTAGGATGTGCTGTAAAATAATAAAACAATGAAATGAAATTTTGATAAATACAAATATCGTTTCAGAACCACAACCTCTAGCAATAAAGCTTAATAAAGACAAATCGATTCAAACAACCTAAGTTTTTAGTCTTTCAGTGCTAACATGTTAGCCCATCTCTGATAAAAGAAAAAATAAAGTTACATCACTAACAAAACAAGACCATGAATTTTAAAAACACAACTTAACTATTATCGTATGTCTTGCAGTTGATTTTAAGGTAAGATACGTGATATTTGTTTTGCCTTAAGCCTTGTAAAACAATTCACATTTTGGGCATGTAAATCAAGAGTTTATGCAAAATTACAGAAGGAAGATGAAACTGGTGATCAGAATTAACTATGCCATATGAGTCCAAACTTTCTTTGCATTCGGTAAATTTGTTTGTGCTGCTTAACCTAAGACTTTAGAACTCAAATCGTATATTTGTTGCTTTAAGATCACGGTAATTTTAGCGTAAAGTATTTAATCAACTTTTTTTTGTGTAAAGTTAGTTAAAGCTTCTGTGCATACGTAGGACAAAAATGTTGAATCAACGATATTAATTAATTAATGTCATACATTCATATATGGAGAGCTGTGTTTAACTGCATTCATATTTTTGTTATTTTTAAATATCAGAACTTTAATGGTGAATTTGAAAAAAAAATGTATAATATTATATATATGTAAAAATTTTTTACTAATTTTAGAACCGATATAACATATAAACAACAATTTAAAATAACAGCCCAAAAGCTGTTAATGAACTGACAAAGTTGATGAAGAAGAGAGGCATCAGCAGCCGCCGGAACAGGAGTTGATGGAGACATCTACTAATAATGAGGATTACGAAGAAACTGAATATCTTGTCTACGCCGATTTCAAAAATCACTTTCCTCCGCATCAGTTAAAGCACGAGGAAGCTGCCGTCAAAATTATAGGCATCGAGAGTGAGAGTCCCGTGGCAGAGATCAATGGGCACATTTTTCGTGGTACCTACGACTTTGCCATGGGCACTAATCTATTTTTTCAAAAGGACAACAATGCCATAGCCGGGGATCCCCTTTACGAATCCGTATGCCGACAGCACTATAAGTACATCGATAAATGCGATAAAGTGATCAATTTCGATCGAGTATACATTGAACATTTGCCAAAGGAAGAGCCATCTGCAGATACTTCTGCGGAGCCAGAGCCAGAGCCTGAACCAGAACAGGAAGACACAAAGTCAACAAAACTGAAAATTACTTACAAAGAGGCTATCGGTCGCTTCGGCGAGGATCAGTAGGAAGAATGGAGCATCTGTTAGAACCGCCACAACCGCCAATTAATCTAAGCGAATTTTTACTTAACTATCGAAATAAATTAACGTACGAACGCGCTGATGACAAACCATTTTATTTATCATCTTCTAATCCTTTTTCGGCGGAAGTGGAGGATAGTTGTTCTCTAGATCTGTTATCAATGCCAGATGATAATCCAATCAACGCCTTTCAACCTGGCTCGGAAATCCGAAGAGCCATTGGCGTGCAACCAAATCCGGATCTACCAGTGCCCAAGACTTATACAGCCATCCAGGAACACAAGGCAAAATCTCGTCACAGTGCCTTTAGCCGCACTCAATTTAGCCACCGACTAGTGACTCCAGCAACGTCCTCTTCCGCCAATCCTCTTAACGCCAGTGATTACGAATTGGAGTTAACTGTTCGTTGCTATCGACCTCCTCGAGCCCATCATCGTGGCTTAAAACTAGAGACTCCAGTTTTCGCAGAAGAATTTATTTGTTTGGGGAGCAATCATCTAACCGAATTGCGTGATAAGATCTCCTGCATTTGTAATGGGCGGCGTTTCGTGGATATTAGCCAAAACCCAGATGCGCCGCTTCCTACTCTTGACACAAATCCAGGCTATTTTTTTATTAATCATACTTTTTACAATGATCAGCGTAATCCTCATAATTTTGACTATTCTGCTGCCGTCCTCAAATGGGCAAGCACAGCACACGGAATAAAGGATGAAAACTTCGCTGTGCAACGAATGGAGACCACACGTTTCATCGACCTAACTGTCAGCCTTGGATCGCCTCTGCAATATCTCCATCACGGTAATTGCGAGCACCTATTTGTAATTTCCCAAGTGGAGGTATCGACACCGCCTACCGACCGTAATCAATATCCATATTTGCGATCGTTAAATATTTACAACCGACGTACATGCTATATGTGTGGACTCCGTGGTTACGATTTCATTGTAGAACAATCACGGAGGCAACTGCATGATCCATCCTACTTATGCAGGTCTTGCTTCTTCAGTTTTAATTATGTTAATGGTCAAAAGGTGGGCGAATTCAAGGCCTATCGCATTTACGATTCCACTTCGGAGGCGAGTCCAATTGAATCACAAATAGATAAGGAGCATCTGGCCACTGTCGACGATGAGGCCAAACAACAAGATCATTGTGATTTCAACGAGGAAGAACTATTAAATTCGGATTAAATTATATATAGGTGTTAATATGGTAGATCTATTTTGAATTTTTTTTTTTAAGTTATACAAATCTACAATTTGAAATAACTATGTATCTATTAAATAATTAGTAAGTTATAATTTATTGTCTGTTCTCGGAATTATTATTATTTTATACTATTGAATTGGAATCTGAGTAATTACACAAATCTTTCGGTCAAAACTGCTGAAAATTAATTAATATGTACATATCTATTCATCAACCTAGGATGATATCTTGGTATCATCTCGATCGGACGACTATATTATATAGCTCCCATAGGAACGATCGTTCATGAACAAGGTTTAGCCTCAAAAACTCTATTGTTTTTTATCCGAATGCCACGAAATTTAATATTCGTGAGTTTAATATATATGTACTTCTTAATACTCTTCAACCAAGTTTTATCAGAATCGGTTGACTATATTATATAGCTCCCATAGGAACGATTGGTAGAATGGAAAACTTTTGAATGAAAATATTTTTTTTCTTAAGCTAGGGACGTTTAAAATTACGATGCGGGATACCAAACTGTTCCAATTTTAAAAGTCCTTGACATTTTTTTTGTTTCATTAGGATGCACTTTAATTTGTTCCTGATTATATGTGAAGATATGACGCTGGTTTTTAATGGATAGTTCCAATTCCAATTCTTTTATTATACCCTTGTTTTTATGGATAATTTGAGTTAATTGATAATTTATTCGTTATGAAATAATCATACATAAATTATTGTTAAATAAATAACATACATACACATTTTTTGCAACAATAGAGTAAAATTTGCTTAGAACAGATTCAGTTTTCAGTTTATATATATAAAGCTGCTTATGCTATTATTATATTTATTATGCGGTACATATAATCTCTAGATTTAGCAAAGAGTTTTAGTTTTAGGAATCAGAATCAAATGCGAATACACGAGTATACAAATCTGTCTTAATACTACTGTTAGTTGCGATTTAAGGAGAGATGCTGGCGTACACAGACTTGAGCAACATCAATATGGAAAACACGAATCAATCGACTATAATTTTGGCCAATAACGTACATAAATTTATGTATATAATGTATATATATATATACATATAAATATATATATATAGTATAGTAAAAGCATACACATGAAATGTATGTTTGTAAAGAGGGTGTCTTGTGTATATGTATCTATGTGCTAGAAATGCTTCTTATCCTCTTTGTCAACCTCTTTGGTTTTTGCGATGCGTTTACATTCCATGTTAAAGCTTTTACCAGAAGCGATAGCAAAGACATCCTTTTGCCTCCGCTTAGCTCTGAAATACTAATTCTCTTTCCACGGACAAGTACTCCAACATTTGGGCGGGCACTGGCAGTTTAGCCAACTCGTCCATTGACATTTCCCGCTGCAGGACACGTCGACATAAATCTTGAAGCTTGGGCATGTTTAAGTAACGACTAAGGGGATATTTAAGGATCACTGGGAACGGTGGCTGCATTTCATTGGGCACCTTGACAAAGCAAACAAAATTATCATTAGTGCAACGATGCAAAATATCCTCAATCATCTCCACAATTGATTCATATTTCAATTCCTCGAAATGCCAGAAATCATCTCGATACTCCAGGCGATAGTGCAAAGTGACATTGACAATGCGAAAACTAAGGGTAAACTGGGACCCACTGGTCTCTGAGTCGCGCACTAGAAAGGATCCGGTAGGTTTGTCACTTAACTGACGCTGAGAATCCCTCCTGGATATCTCACCCCAATACCAGACTTGACTGTAACAAGACAAAAATGAAAAATAAGCCATTACACAAATCTTTTTTCACTTACTTGAGCATTTCTGAGCAGGCCTTATACATGACCTCATTGGGGCCATCCGATCGTTCTAGCCATTTTTTTCTTATAAAACGGATATAGTCATGTGTGAAGTGCAACGTGGGCTCCATTCGGGGCGTGGGTGGTGTTAGGAATTCATAGGTGGCATCAGTTGTGCCCCCATCACATTCACAATCATCACCCATGGAGTGCCAATTGCGTAAAGAACTGAGCCTTTGGCCCATCTTTTTGCGTAAACGTGAGAACATGGTCTTTTTGTCCTTACGCTTGCGCAGGGTACCACCATTAGAGGTGCTGTTGCTGCAACTGGCCAAGGCCATAGAACAGGAAGCATCTGTGCCCGCATTGGCTCCACTTGGATCAAGGACACAGCCCTCGTTATTGTTGTTATGTGGGGAACTGTCCGAATCAGATTTTTTCCGTCTCGTTAACGATTGGAACCATCCACGCTTTTCCTTTGTTGATGACTCCTGCTGACTTCCACTGGCACCAGCCACTCCCCCTCCTCTAGCTCTATCTCTGTCACCATCATTTCCATTCGTGCGTTGATTATGGCCGTTGCTCATTTTAATTGGAATTGGCAGTGCAGTTCCATTCATGTGTTTATCACATCATTATGCTAAAATCGGATCTATGATTAATCTTTTAACTTAACGATAGTAGAATGATAAGAGTTTTATTTGTTTTTGTTGGAAATATTCAGAAAGCAGTGTGACCAGAGAAATCATCAAAGCCAAAATTAGTATTAACTGAAAAATTTGGATTTTTCTTGTTATCCATGACTGGTCTCATTCACTTGCAGTCTCGCTGAGTCGGCTATCGGAACGTCCAACGATAACAACAACAACGTGTGTGCTTCGCGTAAATAATTTCCACCTTATTTTATTGTTGTTGGCAGAAGAAAAAAAACGAAAAACAAAAACAAAAGAAACGAAATTGTAAATAAATTTTTAAAGTTAATACTTTTGTTTTCATTGCCAAACAAAACAGCAATTCAAAATTGCGCGAGTACCGGTGGAGATATTAGAATTAGGAGTGAGACCGATTAAGAGAGGGAGACTAACCGCCGTCAAGGACATGAAAATTGTGTGAATTGCTATTAAACAAAACGATACAATAAAATTGAAAAACAACAACATCACAAAAAGCAAAGTACAAAGTTAAATAATTTAAGTGCAACGTTGAAGATAATATTAAGAAGAAAGTATAATTATTATCAAGAGAAGCCTAAACTAAGTTGGAAATGGCTGCCAATAATCTGAGACAAATACCCTTGACCTGCAGCGGGCATACACGACCCGTAGTCCATCTGGATTTCAGTGATATATGCGATTCGGGTTATTTTCTAATATCGGCTTGCAAAGGTAAAGATTGCAGGCAATACACACATAAATACTATGTATATAATTGTATGTCCTTGTTATATTTTTACTTCTAGAGTAGCATCTCTCACAATCTTAGCAGTCTCACACATTCTCTGCCTACAAAAACCTTGACCCAAATGTGAAAAAAACATAAATTATTAAAACAATTTATTTTATTATTGTTAAACGCGAAACCAGTTTGCAAACCCTTTTGGCATCAACAGCAACAAACTGAACTATCATGCTATAAATATTGTTGCATTCTTTACCTTGATATGTCCGACTACCTGCCTGCCCGCCTGACTGCCTGTCTGCCTGCCGCTCAAAATCAGTTGTCCCTTTCTATCCGCCTTTTTTGCTCAATGGCTTATAGAGAAAAACTCCAAAAACTTATTTGTAATTTTATTGCGGAAAGTAATCAACAAAATCTGTCTCAATGCAAGATCAATGTTATTTTTGCTTTATCGCCAGTTAATGCCTGTTACATATGTACATATATTTGTACATACATACACTTTCCCGTTTTGTCCTCTCCCCTGCCTTCCTATCATATACCTACCCTCCTGTGTCTCCTTCTGGTTAAACAACTTTTAAAAAAAAAAAATACTGAAACTCATTTGTTGCTTGTTTTTTGCTGTTCAGTCTCAAGTGGATACAGGAAGCACCTTGAAACTTCTATATTTATATATACAACTTCTCCGATGTGTCAATTCATCAAGAAAGGCAAACTGCGTATCCATTAACTGAATAGTGAATACCCTTTTTAAAAGTATAGCAAGATAATCTTCACATTTCTTAGATATGTAGATATCATGTAGATATATGACAATTAACGGTTTTTTCCCCAAAGGTACATATTTACATATATACTGATCAATTACTGTATATTGATTGGTATTTTAATTATACTTTATTCTATTTTAAAGGCTTTTTAAAATGAAATGAAATTGTGATTTTGGGTTTATAATATCATAAGTTTTGATCTTATATATGTATGTATGTATGTATGTATATAGTAAATAGATTTGATCTGATTAGATCTGATCCACTATGGCCTACAGCTTTTTAGTATAGAAGGCAGCAACTATGACATATGGCTTATTAGTATAGAAGGCAGCAACCGAATCGATGATAAAACCAATATTTATTATAAAAATAAAACGAAATAATTTAAATATATGTATACCCCAATTATTATAATAATATCTATTTTATGTATTATAAATAGATAATTTTATTTTTATGTTTAATTATTACATATGTATGTACATACGTATGTATGTATAAATTTTGTTGCATTTATGTGCCCGAAAACACTTTTTCAAAGTGTATAGAAAAATAATTAAATGATAACCGTTTAGCTGGTGTCCCTGCTCCAACCTGCCTCAAAATTGCATTTACCCCCTGTATACCGCATCCCGAGGTCTCCTCTTTCCCCAATCAGTGATTTGAGTGAACTTGAATATGTTTGCATGCACACAACGATTCTGTGGATTGCCGTTTTTGTTGTTGTTGTTGTTGTTGTTGTTGCTGCCGCTGCCGTTGCTGTCGCAGTCGCTGTGTCGGGTCGTTGGCATTGGTTGTTGTAGTCATTCAGTCAGTCAAGGCGGCTTCCGCCAGTGTGTGACAAACGCGCACGCACAACGAGGGCATGCTGAGCCGTAGTAGCCAGACTTTCCCCTTTTAGAAGTTCCATTTTTTTCGTATACCCCTTGCAAAGAGTGCATTAATTTTGGTATGAAAGTTGCAACGCATAGAAGGATTGCTAACTCCGGCTATATGTATAATGTTTTTATACATACATATGTATGTATTTATATACATATATCCCTGTCTATCTGTCTGCATCAACAGCTTCTCCTCCGAGACCCTTATAGTTACAGAATACAAGCTTTACGGTTTTTATACCCTGTACCCATAGGGTACAAGGTATATTAAAGTCGCTAAAATGTATGTAACAGGCAACTGGAAAATTTTCCGACCCCATAAAGTATATATTTTCTTGATCAGCACCAACAGCCGAATCGATATGACCATGCCCGTCTGTCCGTCCGTCCGTCTGAATGAACACCTAGATCTCAGAGAGTATAAGAGCTAGAGCAACCAAACTTGGTGCCAACATCCGCTTAGTGTCTACGCAGATCAAGTTTGTTTTAAATTTTTGCCACGCCCACTTCTGCCCCCGCAAATTAGAAAGAACTATAACTAGAGTTCTATTAAAGCTATCATAATTCTTTTTGGCAGACTCAATTATATACCCAATATGTACCATCTGACCGAAATCGGTCAACAAATATCGGAGATATACGTATATATGTTTTGTACTGAAATGCTAGGGGTAGCAGCAGTTGAAATGTGTGAGCGAGATAGCATGCGCACGTTGCTTTGTACCGAATAACGCATAACTTTCGTTTGCATTTGCAGTTTCGGCAAATTTCGAAGGAGTCTGTTTAAATGAAATATCCTTTTTTGGTACAGGGTATAGTCCAAGTTGGCAGGGACGACCTGCTTACTTCATTTAAGTTTATTTTTGATACAGGCATTATCTGATGGCTATATCATATAATTCCCATTGGATGAACAAGTCGTGAATAAACTTTAACCTCAATAATTCTGCATTTACGAGTTTAATGTAATCCGTAAAACTTTGACCAAGTTTTATCCGAATCGGTTGACTATATTATATACCTACCATAGGAACAATCGGTGAAAAAATGATGTTTATTATTGTATTTCTCAAGTTAGTGAAATTTACTATTTGAAAGTTGGGTATGTATATATAGAAATATCTTTATTGAGTTTCATTAGAATCGGTCGAATATATGCTATAGCTGCCATAGGAACAATCGGACTAAAAAATATTTTTGTATGAAAAAGTCAAAATATACATACACTTACATTTAACTAGATTTATACACTTCTAAATGGTTCTGGCAAATGAAATATGTATATATAGTTGTCAAGGTGACTGTCTGCAAGGGTATACCAAATTCGGCACTTTGAGTCAAAGTGTACGAAACTGTACGAACTGTAAAAAATTGTTATTGTTAATAACATTTTTTAATATTATTTATTTACTTTTAAATCGTTGCATGTTTTTAATGACTTTTTGTATGTTGCCTGTTAATTAGACAGAGCCTCTCCGCATAGAAAGATACATACATATGTATTTTATTTGCACGATACCCGTAATTATATATGTACATACACATATAAGTTTACAAGTTTTTGAACTTGCAGCATATTTCGCGGAATTGTATAGGAGGGGGTACGGTGACTTTAGTGGCACACTGTATGACTTTGAAAATATTAATAATTGATGATAATTTGCACAATTTTATGGTTTTTTTCTTAATTAACCAATTTTATAATATAACTAATAGTAATACATACATAACTAATTAGTTACTTACTCTCTTTTACCATAAATGGGATCAGCCGAGTTGATATGACCATGTCCGTCTGTCCGTCTGTCTGGATCAACAGCTTCTCCTCCGAGACCATGAGAGCTGAAACTTTCAACATAAGCTCCTATAATAAGGTTTATTCTCAATAACTCTGTTGTTTTTCAACCAAATGCCAAGAAATACTTCAACTAAGTTTGATCAGAATCGGACGAATATATCATATAGCTTCCATAGGAACGATCGGTCATGAATAAGGTTTATCCTCAATAACTCTGTTGTTTTTCAACCGAATGCCACGAAATTTGATATTTGTGACTTCAATATACTTCTTAATACTTCAACCAAGTTTTATTAGAATTGTACGACTATATCATATAGCTGCTATAGGAACAATCGATACAAAAAAAAATTTTGTATGAAAAACTTTTTTTCTCAAGCTCAAAATTTTGAATTTGAAATTTGGTATAGAGAGAAATATGCAAGGGTATACGAACTTCGGCACGCCCGAAGTTAGTCCATCTTTCTAGTTTTTTAATTAAAAAGTTCTGTGTATATTGATTTTGAAACTTTCGTTGAGACATTTCTAATTTAAGTAAATAATTAAAATATTGATAACGATATTATGTATTTAAAATAAAAGATGAGTATCACACAATATGGAATCTCTAAATATCGATATTCTTAAATTAACCATAAATTAAGTTCCTCAGATAAAGTAAGGCCGGGACCTATGTATGTCTGATTAGTTTTCATTCTACCCTCGCGTAACTTTAATTTTCTTATAAAATTTCCGAGTCTCATTAATTTGCATGTTTCTTTTCCATTTTGTTCCTTTTAGATGGCAGCCCCATGTTACGCCATGGCGATACCGGCGACTGGGTGGGCACCTTTGAGGGGCACAAGGGTGCCGTTTGGAATGCCACCCTCAATCGGAATGCAACATTGGCTGCCTCGGGCGCTGCTGATTTCACGGGCAAAGTTTGGAATGCGGTAAGCGGAGCCGAGATTCACAGTTTCCAGCATAAGCACATTGTGAAGAGTGTGGCCTTTGATACACAATCTGAGAATATTGTAACCGGTAGCAATGAGAAACTGGTGCGAGTCTTTAATTTGGAGCAGCCAGAGGCTGAACCAGAACTTTATTGTGGCCATACAGGAGCCATAAAGCGGGCCCTGTTCTGTCGTGGGGATAAATGTATCATTTCGGCGGCGGAGGATAAGACAGTACGCCTGTGGGATCGTATGACTGGAATTGAGGTGCAACGTCTGCAATTCCAAAATAATCCCAATAGTTTGGAGATCTCACGTGACAATCATATACTGACAATAGCCCATGGATCGAGCATCAGTTTCTGGGAAATTGATACCCTGAAGAAGCTTAAGGAGGTAAAAGTACCGACAAATGTGGCGTCGGCCAGTTTGCATCCGGATAAGCATGTGTTTGTGTGCGGCGGGGAGGACTTTAAGATGTACAAATTCGATTATATCACAGGCAATGAGATTGGTATGTAAATCTATATTCTATATCGGTTTTCCCGATTATTATTTTACAAATTAAGTTTTTACCTCGATAGTAATGTATGTATGTATGTGTTATTTGTTTAATAGAATCCTTTAAAGGTCACTTCGGCCCAGTGCATTCGGTGAAATTCAGTCCCGATGGCGAACTGTATGCCAGTGGCTCCGAAGATGGAACCTTACGCCTTTGGCAGACCACAGTGGGAAAGACTTATGGGCTATGGAAGTGCACCGAGCCAAGCGAGATGAACAACTCAATAAATTCACCACGGGAAGTGCCGGCAAACTGATGCTGGAGAAGCTCCAGTCGCTGCTATATGACAGCACATCAAAGAAAATGAAGTGATTCAAGTGATTCGAGGATTGGATAGGAAACAAACGAACTAAATCTCATTGACATACAGCTATATATTTTGAAATGCAATAAAATGTGAAATAAATAAATCTAATGTAACATTTTTATACATAAAAGTATATTAGATGTGAGTGCCAGTGGCCCAGCCGTGCAGATAAATGGTGGTAAAATTAAGTAATGGCTCTCCCTGGTTAATCTCTGGCCTTTGCTGAAGATGATCAAACCAACGCGACAGATTCAGATAGGCTTCTTTGTCCACAGGCGAAAGGGATTTCTAAAGAATTCGACAAAACCGAAAGTTGTATTCCATTAAACATATTCCATATTCCTGTTTTTGTGCTACTCACCACTAAAGCATAAATGGCATAGTAGACAGCCAAATCAGCCAAGGTAATAAAATGGCCCACCAAATACGATTTGTTGATAAAAAGTTTATTGAAGTCCGCTAGCAATTGCTTGGCCACATATTTATCCTTGGATCCAGGACCCACGAAGAGCACTGCAAATTCAATCCATTGATAGACCTGAGCCTCGACTTCTCTGGAAGATTTACTATTCTGTGCAGTCTCGGAATTCGATTCCACGGCTAGACTTTCAAGAATTGTCGTAAATCCTTGAACTGTTTTGTTTTTGCTGCTGCGCGTAACGACCTTGACCAATGGAAAATAAATTGAGTGTATATGTATGTATGTATGTAGTAAGTATAGGATACTTGAAATTTGTTTTTGGGTTTACCTGTTCATCATTTAGTTTCACCTGACCTGGAGGTACCCCCAAACAATTGGCTATCTTCTCAACGGTGGCTACGTCGCACATTTTGATTAAAAAATTCTTATTGCTCGTGCAAAAATGTGAGGGAAATTTATAAAGTGACCTTAGTTTGCAGAAATACCTAATACATGTGCAGACTCAAAAATGCGTCTCGT
This sequence comes from Drosophila sturtevanti, assembly GCA_018150375.1. Taxonomy (NCBI): domain Eukaryota; kingdom Metazoa; phylum Arthropoda; class Insecta; order Diptera; family Drosophilidae; genus Drosophila; species Drosophila sturtevanti. The sequence continues at coordinate 2,089,502 of JAECWJ010000564.1, forward strand.
TGGCTCACTTAAAATGGGCGCTCATTTTAAACAGTTTTTGTTTCATTCGTGGGCTTTGATAGTGCCTCAAAAGTTATGTCGTATTGTAATAAAAATATAAACACATTTGTTGTAGCCATTGTTAACTATAAACAGTCGATATCATTAGGCTAGGTAGTTGATAAAAATTATCGTTTTACACACTTACAGCAGTAATGAATTGCAAATTGAGTTTAATAACACCACAAACCACATTTTCACGAATATGGCTCTGCAGCTGAAGTACAAAATGTTTGCAGGTTTCAATTAAATAATGGCCATCCAACAGGCTAACCTGAGACATTAGAGCTAAACAGTTCGATTGCTAAGAAAAAAAAGAAACCGAAGATATGAAAGCAAAACGTATTGAGAAATTTATACTTACCTCCCGTTGTATTCGATGATTGAAAATAAGTATACTAAACATCTTGCCCATATGCATGCCCAGCCATAATATCATATACATCCACCAAAACCAACCTGATCTCTCTGTTCTATCAAGAGTTTTGTAAGCTAGGAAAAGATTTAAATTGAAATTGACGAAGGATCCCAGATAGACAAACAGTATGGAGAGTTCATAAACTCGATTCACAGACTTGGTGAATCGTATCAACTGAGCCTGATGTCCACGCAGCTTCTGTAATTCATGTCGTCGTGGTGGAGAGTCACGATTCAACAACTCTTCCTGCAAGATCTTATTAATTTTCTGTAAACGCCAAGCGATCCCTTGAAGGAGCACATAATACTGTACGAATGAAATTGAACTTATGACATTCGGTAGGACATAGGTACCAATACTTCTGATCCATCTCCAAAAGTTGCATTTGTGATAACCAAAATCCAGTACCAAGGCGGAGCTGCCCAGGATGGCAACTAACCAAAGTTGCAAATGCATAAAACTCGTTAATTGCCGACAATCGATGCTGTAACCCAATTCCATATCAAAAATTGCAACGGAAATAAAAACATTCTTGATTCGATGCCGCCATTGCCAGGCCTGAAACATGATGTAGCCGATATGGAGAATATAAGTCAATGATTCTAAACCATACAGCAGACATTCCAAATCAGATAAAGCGAGTGTTATAAAAACGAATTCACAATAGGCGGAGATGCATATCCAGGCATAAGTAACGCACATCCAACACAAATGGAGATGTCCATAAAACCGATGCTGGAATTGTGGCCTAATTGTTGATGGAGCAGTGCTGGCCACAAGGGATATAATAAACAACCAGTTCAAGGCTTCATGGAAGAAGTAGTTGTACGAGATAACTTCCTCATTATGCAAGATGCCAGAATGGCTAAAATATACACAAATGTTAATCAATTAGTCTCAAAACTTTCTTTAAGTCGGTGCTATCCGAACATAACTTAATCCCGATTTTTCTGCCACTAATTCGATTTTCGAGTAACATTTTCATGTTTGTTAACATTATTCAAGATTGAAATTTAAGCCTAGCTTTGTTATAGTCACCATTATAGCCAATATACCACTAACACCCTCTGTCCTTCTTGTCTATTCTCTTCTAGAGTAGCCTTTGTCCATAATAAAATCGTTTCCATTTGAAGTAAGTTGGAGAAATATTGTCCAAAAATCGAAAAGTCGCATTTATTTTGTAAAATTAGTAACTAATTTGGTAAAATATGTGACAAATAATAACAAAGTAAACACAGAAACTAAAAAATTCTATAGTTCCATAATTGATCAATTATTTCGTTTTTCAAATCTTATAAGCAATGTTTAAGCTAATCCTCGCCGACGTGGGTATACTCGTACCCTGTACTAAAGAGATGGATATATGTATGTACATATGTATTAAACTTATTCTTTTAAGTACTTTTGTAAAATGAAGCAAGCAAGTCGTCCCTGTCGACTTCGAGTACACCCTGTATAAGTTGTGATAAGTAGTTCAAAAATCAAATTACTTGGTCGAAACTTATCCTGCTTGCATAAAATTATACTGCTTGCAGAAACTTAAAATTCTTGCAGAAACTTAAACTGCTTGCAGAACAAAGCAGCGCACACATGCTTTAAACAAACTTGAACTGCGTAGACACTAGGTGAATGTTAACACCAAATTTGGTTACTCCAGCTGTTATAGCCTCCGAGATCTAGGTGTTGATACGGACGAACGGACATTGGTATATCGACTCGACTGATGCTGATCTAGAATATACATATGTATACATACATATTTCCATATGTGAAATATTCCTTCTGCTTGTTACATACACACATACATATATACATTCATATGTACATACATACATTTTGGCGAGTTTGCTGTGATGCATTGCCAATTAGATAACTCCAGGACCTACAGTCTCTATGTCTCTATCTTTATCTTGTCTCTATCACTTAAGTAGACCTACTGCCCTATGAATTGGTTAGTGGGGTTCCTTATATAAAAGCAGGATTTTATTAATCATGTTGCTACTACTGCTAAATAACAACAAAATATTGGAAAATTTGTGATTTTTAAAAAGTTACCTTGACTTTTTATATTGTTGCTTTCCCTCTAACGAAGTTTCGGCTTGGCACTCTTTTTGCCAAGTTGCACTCTGAGCACGTTTCTGTGCCCACTTCTTATCCTTCCACATGACCAGTAAAGATTCCCTCCTCTCTTGGGTCAAAACAATCAAATGACCAATTTTTAAATAAGATATATCATTAATCAAATTCAATTCAAATTAGACTTTTATTGATGACATTCGGAAAAAAAGAAACCAAAAAAATAACGATTAGTATCATTCAGTGTTTCCAGATGGAGAATCGACAAAGAAATCCGCTATTTGGTCTTTTAATGATAATTGGAATGTGTCTAGCAGTAGCACCTAATGAAGGAAAAAAAATCCTTCATAGCATTTGGTGTTTCCTTCTGTTGGGTTATGTGTGGTCTTTTTGTATTTGGAAGTGCATCACTTTCAACGCTGACATGCTAACCATTGAGAAAGTATTGTATCTAATGGAATATCCCGGAAATATGATTATAGTTGGACTTATAATATACAATGTCATATGCTCTGATCCAAGCGAGAAGTATAAATCCAGACAAATGCAACTAATCCGAGTAATATTCGAGCCAGATCAATCAGAAGCAATTCATCAATTCTATGCTCGACTAAATGGTAAAACTATACAAATATTGTTTATTATATTGACCTTTCATAGTCTCTGCCTGGTTGTGGATATGTGTTATTTTAACTTTAACTGGGTCAACACTTGGGCCAGCAATAGTGTCCATAATTTGCCAGCACTAATAATAAGTCTAAATTTAATGAAATTCGATTCGGTCATGCGTTTCTTGTGCCTCTCGGAGGAGTATCTCTGTTGCCGTCTTGAAGATCTTCGCCAGAGTCAAAGACCATCGCTTGGATTAAATAAACTCGATTCTAGCTATGAATTGGCATTTTCTATTCTGGTTGATGCTGGAGGTAATTCCATGTGCCTGCTAGAGGAAATCCGTTCCGCCAGCTGTCAATTGAATTGTCTTCATGGGGAAATAGTAGACAAATTTGGACTCATTATAATACTCAATTGTGGTAATTCATTAATTAGCTTTTGCGAGGAACTATTCAGTTTGTTTAAGTTTTTCGAACAGCCAGAGTGGGACGAGTGGTTGCTATTTGTCTATCGAATACTTTGGTCCACAATGCATGCGGAACGCATCTGGTTCATTCTAGTGGCTAATAAGAGAGTATTAGAACAAGTAATTACACTGTATTAACTGTATTAAAGAAAGTAAGTTTTAGCTCTCAATCCATCATTATACTAGAAATGCCATCTTATGATGCTTCTCAATCAGTTGGAGGTATGTGGATCTCGCATGGAGCGTTTGGTTAATCGATTTTGTCTTGAAATTCAGGCCGGGCTAAGGCAACCATTGACGGCTTGCGGTATTATCGATTTGGACACATTAGCCCTGGGTGGGGTGAGTTGAATTAACCATTAAAATCCATTATCCTGTATAAGTAAAATTACAATTCGTTCTTCTCTATTGTTTACCCTTTTCAGTTTATCAGTGCTTTCATGGCTATTGTTATATTTCTTATACAAATCGAATTGGGTAATAAATCTTTAATGGGCTTTACCCTTAACCGAACCCATTGGAGTTACATTTGAATAAAAGGGAGCGAAGTTTGAATTAAATTCATTTGTGTTTCAATACTCATATAGGAGATGACTTGTGTAGCTCGGTTAAAAGTTAGTTTTAGGTGGATCGGGCACAGATTGCTCGATCTGAATGGATTTATTTGGACACTGTTAAGGGCCTACTTATCACGTATGGCCGATATAACTGCTCAGGCGGGAGCTGAAACTGGTTTGTTGGCCATAAGTTTAACGGTTAATCGAAATTTACATGTCCTAGAGAGAATCATCTGGTTAATGGTCCTTATCAGCAGCATTTCAGCCGCTCTGATGCTCAGTCGATTTCAGTTCACCCGTTATCTAACTTCGCCCACAGTTATATCCGTAGATCGGGATTATCGAGGATGGAACGGATCATTGCCAGCTGTTACCCTTTGCTATTACGATCACATTGATTCATTTAAGGCCAATGAATATATACAGGAGGTGTGGAATGTATCAATCATTGACGAGGATTACTTCTATTTTATGGATTTCCTTTATGCAGTGGTCAATGCCACCGCCAGTAATTACGCCGAGCTAACCAAATTTGCCGAGGATGAGCGTTTCGATCAGATTGATTTGTTCGAGATGATCCAGCGTGTGGACCGACCCTTTGAACAAGTCATTAGCAGTTTTGATGCTAATTTTCAAGTTCATGTTCAAATGGTAATGACGGAACGGGGTTCCTGCTATGCCATCAATGCTCCCATGTCAACAGTTCTCAGTGGAGAGTAGGTTAATTTTTTAAACTAAAATAAGTAGCTTATGTATATTGAAAAATCATTGTAGATCAGTGATTTATGAGGAAATGCCCCAACCGCTTTCATGTCAATATGGTAAACAACAATGTTATATTCGTATGGATCTCTATGAGAGCACCGGGGTGGTAATTCGGACAAAGATTTCCATTCAATCTTCGTATGTAAAATAAATTTTATTTTCTATTTTAAGCTGGATGTTCATTCGCCATATGAAGTTTCCGCTACAGAGGCTAACATTGTGGCTCTACACAAATCGGATGAGATAACCGCATCATTCAAGGTCCTCGAAACGGTGTAAGTAGTCCAAACTTAAACTAGACAACAAAGAATTCATTTCAATATTCATTCTCAGTGCTTCGAAAAATCTTCGGGAACTAAGTGTGGAGCAGCGCAAATGCGTCTTTAACAATGAAGAGACTTCCAATCTGAAGGTAAGTTGAAGTTAAAGTAAGTACATATAGGTACAAATGCATCTACATATAGGGATACATATGTATGTATGTATGTATGTACATACATTGATTGATCCATCTAGAGGAAAGTCTTCCATAATTTCGAATGTATTCATCTTTTGTTTTTGCTTCCCCTTAAATTGAATCCTATCCTGTTCATGTCACTGATTATATGATTGCAAATGACTAAATTAATCTGGCCCACGATGCGGTTCAAATTCACAAATTTGTCAAGTCAAAAACCCAATAAATAAATATACAGATGTACATACACACATACATACCATGTATATATACATATATATATATACATATACATACAAACATATATGTATGTATATACTATTAAGTATGAGAGTTCAAACATTTGACCTCAGAGTAGAGATGGGCAAGTATCGTTTTTTCGAAAGACAAAATAATCACGAAATTAAGTATCGCCCAAGCAGAAGAATTAATTTATCTGTTACTTTTTTTAATTAAAAATCTTATTGATTAAAATACTTATAATACTATATATAATTTCCCTTCCATCCCCATAATCTTCTTTCTGGTAAGAAATGATCAAAGATTTCTTAAATTCAAATACATACATGGTGAAAAGTCTTTTGTAGAAAATTTAGAGAGCTCGACCAAAACATGTTTGGGACTCTGGATCTGATATTGAGACTTGATATTTGAAATTTTCCTAAATTTAGCATCTATCTTAATTTAGAATAGAAATAAAAAATAAACTTTTTAACTTTTTTATTATCTGTTTTTCGTGACACGACGAGAAAAATCACGTGTCCATCCAACATTAAGGGAAGGAGCCGATAAGGATTTCTATATTGTCGATTCAATTGTTATTTCAGATCTATAGCAAATCTCTGTGTCTGGCCAGATGTCGTGCTGTCATGGCGCTGGAAATGTGCAATTGTGTGCCCTTCTTCTATCCATTTGTGCCAGGGCCAAGCTGCAATCCAGCTGGATTCGAATGCCTCCTGGATTTTAAATGGCCAATTTGGGCTCTTCACATATGCAAGTGTCCATCAACATGCACCGAGATTGAATATACCATGCAGACAGTAAAGAAAAGCTCATGGGGAATGAAGAATAATGAAGAGGTTGTAACTAGTGAAATGGCAACATCGAGTTTCCGGTGGGACTTAATACCACCAAAGGTTCGTTTCCGTCACGATGTTGTCTTTAGTTTTGAGGATCTAGTGGGTAAGAGGAAAACTAATGACAAAAATTAGACACTGTTTAATTGCAATTATTTTTGAATGTTTGTTTTATTTTTTTGTAGTCTCCTTTGGCGGAGCATTGGCCTTCTTTGTGGGCGCCAGTGTAATGGGTTTAGTGCAAATGGGACATGTGATTGTCTATAATCTATTGCTAGACATGTTAAGATTATGCCGTTGGATATATGCCATATACAGAGGTTGGCTGATCGGGCATCTACGAAACAAAAGAATGAACAAGGAGAAGAAGAAGGAGGAGAAGCTAAAGGAGCCGGTGACAAAGGAGAGCATTTCCTTGGCAGACACAGCGGAACTGCAATTGACTCCGATTCCACCGTTTGAATATGTGAATTGAATTGAATTGAATTGAATTGATAAGCGAATTGTAACCCAAATGCGGTCAAAAGTTTAATGTTACCTATGATGATGATGATGATGATGATGATGATGATGATGATGTTGATGGTTGTTGATGTGGCTTGGGCTTGGGCTTTACGTTTATGGTAGAAAACCATGTGGCTGCCATTGACGTTGCCCAGTTGTCGTTCAGTCTTTGAAGCGAACGGTCTTCGCTCTCGTGTGCCAGTGTCTACATATACATACATACATATGTATGTACATGTGTATATGTACATATACTTGTACATAAATCTATTTGGGCAGATTTAAGGTTTCTTCCCGACGTCATCTGTGAATAAATCCGTGAACAGTGTGTGTTTGAGTGAGTGTGTATCTGTGTGTGTGTGTGTGTGTGTGTGTGAGTATGTGTGTGGGAGACAGAGTTTATAGAGATATGCAAATATTACCATCCCACCGACGAATAATTGATAAGATAAGAGAACTCGAATGTTGAGAGAGATAAACCTAGGAGGGGATTAGTTGGATGCCTGCTTGAATGCAATAAAAAAAATACAAGAATTTCAAACTTTTTTAGTGCAAGTGCATTGAACCTTAGTGTATTGAGTGTACTTGTTTTTGCGTCTTCCTTCGAATCTTTCTTCTCTTTTCCAAATGAACGACCAGGTGGCTGGTCCGGCCTTGTGCCTGGAATGGAAACAGCTCAATTATTATGTCCCTGCCCAGGAGCAGAGCAATTATAGCTTTTGGAATGAGTGCCGCAAGAAGCGGGAGTTACGCATACTTCACAATGGTAAGAGGCCAGACCATTCTGAACTTAGGACTTAGGTGGATTTTGGTTTTGATGGTTTGGGGACTCTTTCTCACTTTAGCCAACGGTCACATGAAAACTGGCGACCTGATAGCCATTTTAGGCGGCTCTGGTGCTGGCAAAACCACTTTATTGGCCGCAATTTCGCAACGTTTGCGTGGTAACCTGACCGGGGATGTGGTTTTAAATGGTATTGCCATGGAACGGAATCAAATGACTCGCATCTCCAGCTTTTTGCCACAATTTGAAATCAATGTTAAAACCTTTACGGCCTACGAACATTTGTATTTTATGGTAGGTCTTTGCCAGAAACCAATATGTCGAACAGAAATTCACTCATCAATCCATTCCAAATGTAGTCTCATTTTAAGATGCATCGTCGTACCACCAAGGCGGAGAAACGGCAACGAGTCACAGATCTTCTCTTGGCTGTTGGTCTGCGAGATTCGGCCCATACACGTATCCAACAACTCTCGGGCGGGGAACGCAAACGTCTCAGTTTGGCCGAAGAACTAATAACGGATCCAATATTTTTGTTTTGTGATGAACCCACTACAGGATTGGATAGTTTCAGTGCCTATTCGGTGATCAAGACTTTGAGACATTTGTGCACCAGAAAACGGATAGCCAAGCATTCCCTGAATCAGGTCTATGGTGAGGATTCATTTGAGACGCCCAGTGATGAGGGTGGGAGCAGTGGGGAAAGTAATTACTCAGTACATATGGAAATGGAGGGCAATTCCCATGAGAGTCTCCATCTAGAATCTATGAAGGATTTGCCCACGTTAAGTTTCCTAAGCAATAGCCCAAATGGTACTCACAAGAAGGCCGCCATATGCTCCATTCATCAACCGACTTCGGATATTTTTGAGCTGTTCACTCACATCATTTTGATGGATAATGGACACATTGTCTACCAAGGTCGGACTGAACAGGTTGCCAAGTTCTTTACAGAGTGAGTTAATCTATGTATATCCATCGAACATGGATCCCATGTGCATAAATTTTTAAATTGAGATATGTCTTTCGGCTTTAGTCTGGGTTACGAGTTACCCTTGAATTGCAATCCGGCGGATTTCTATTTAAAAACTTTGGCCGATAATGAGGAATCAAAAAATGCCGGATCCATATTGAGAGCCAAATATGAGCATGAAACAGATGGTTTATATGGCGGGAGTTGGTTGCTGGCTAAAAATTATAGTGGTGACTATCTGAAACATGTACAGAACTTGTGAGTTTGAGGTCGTCGTACTATATAGTACACATCTGAATGAACAAATTTCTTTTTTTTTTTATTTTCAGCAAGAAAATACGTTGGATATATCAGGTATATCTTTTAATTGTACGCTTTATGACTGAAGATCTACGGAATCTGAAAGACGGACTCATTGCCTTTGGTTTCTTTATGGTGGGTTCGATCCTGTATCCGATATATACATACATATATATCGGTGAGTTTACTTTTTTTCCAAATCCAGATCACCGCTGTCACGCTATCTCTGATGTACTCGGGCATTGGTGGTCTAACTCAGCGCACTGTTCAGGATGTGGGTGGTTCTATATTTATGCTCAGCAACGAGATGATCTTTACGTTTAGTTATGGTGTGACTTATGTGTTTCCCTCGGCCATGCCAATAATTCGAAGAGAAGTTGGCGAGGGAACATATAGTCTATCAGCCTACTATGTAGCCCTGGTGTTCTCCTTTGTGCCAGTGGCGTTCATGAAAGCCTATGTTTTCCTTTCGGTCATATACGCCTCAATTTATTACACGCGCGGATTTCTTCTCTATATGAGCATGGGATTCCTGATGAGCCTTTCCGCTGTGGCGGCCGTTGGCTATGGCGTCTTCCTTTCGAGTCTCTTTGAAACTGATAAAATGGCTTCCGAATGTGCAGCACCATTCGATTTAATCTTTTTACTATTTGGGGGCACATACATGAATGTGGATACTGTGCCGGGACTTAAATATTTATCCTTATTCTTCTATTCAAATGAAGCGCTGATGTATAAATTTTGGATTGACATTGACAATATTGGTGAGATGATGGATGGATATTAAAGATTTCCATGTTCCATTTACTGGTTTCCTCTTTCAACAGATTGTCCAGTCAATGAAGATCACCCTTGTATCAAGACTGGAATGGAGGTTTTGCAACAGGGATCCTATCGGACGGCCGACTATACCTACTGGCTGGACTGCTTCAGTTTATTGGTGGTGGCCGTTGTCTTTCACATTGTCTCATTTTGCCTAGTCCGACGATATGTACATCGTAGTGGCTACTATTAATCACCATAACAAATATTAATATCATATTTCTTCTGTTTTTAAATAGATAACAAATTTTCAACGTTTTTTATAGAAAATATTTTATTATCCATCAATATCTAAATTGTCTTCTTAAGAGATAAAAGTCGCTGTCTTTTTTTATGCCTCTGCAGAGGGTTTCATAAAATAATTCATATATGTCATACAGATATATATATATATATATATATATATACATATATATGACATACATATATACACAAGAATATGAGGACAATAGTAGTAGTCATATACTTATATATATACATATGAACAATGCTATATAGTTTCTATGCAAGCTAATTACTTTCTAGTTTCCGAATTTTATGGATGAGTCTTGATGTATGAGGTTATTATCGATGTGTGTAGGTAGGAAGGATCGATGATCTATATACATACAATAATTTTAATTTGATTCTTATAAATCGGACAAATTCCTTTTATTCTTTGATAATGCTGATGTGTTTGTCATTCCGAATTTGATCATCTTCCCATAAATCATTAACATATAGAATATAATTTATCAGTTCGGGATTCCAAAAATGAATTTCTTTGATAAAATACAAAAAAAAAACAGTCTCGATATATGTATATACGTATGTATTGTATGTATGTATATATTATTCTAAAATTCATTTGAAAGTTTTACATTATTTCAGAGTTATGATTGTGTTCTACGTTTTAGGTTAGTTAAAATTTGTAATTTTTAAGCACAAACTGTTAATGAGTTTTTTTATGAGTAATTTGAAATTTCAGTGGACAAATATTGCAGAAAATGTTTATATAGATCCTTTAGAAAATCGATATACTTATAAAAAAAAAGAACTATAAAAATAGATTAAGATCCATTTGTATAAATCTCTTATTCATATGGTTGGAGGCCTTTATGAATTTGAAATTTTGTATAAATAAATTTAAGCTATAAAACAATATGTAAAAAATATTAAGCAAAAAATGGATAAACCAAAATAACCAAAAACAAAATTAAAGTGTTTTGTTTGAATAAATATTTTTTAGCTATCGAAGGAAATCTGTCGCTTGACCTTTACTCCAGAATTGATGCTGGTGCTTGTTGCGGTCACAGGAGGGAATTTACGAGCTGATCCATTGTTGCTTCCACCTCCACCGCCACCGCCGCCGCCATAGTATGGACTTACATTTCGTTGATCCTTGCCAGTAAAGTTTTTCTGAGCCGACCTACGCTGCTCACAGTCCACATTCTCCCTTAGTGCCAAGCCGCCCAAATTGCTTTTCGATGAACTGTTATGGAGGGAGGAATTAGGCTGTATGGGCAATTGCTGATTATGATGATGCTGCTGCTGCTGTTGCTGCTTGTTGGTGAATATATCATCTGAGATACGATCGATTAAACTGGACTGAGTGTCAGAGCACATATTAGTCGTCTGACTCATTTGGCTTAGACCAAATGATTCAATCGAATTCTCACTGCCAAACATATTATGAATGGATCCACGTTGCGGCAACGATTGTTGCGAGGAGCAGGCAGATTGGGACGATAACAACAATTTGCGTTGCGCATACTCTTCGGGTCCTATATAGCCAGAGAGTCGAATGCTAGAGGCACGTTTGGCTTCGCTCTCCTGGCTACGAGCCTGAATATAAATCTCATCCGCCTGCTTGCCAGCCACCACATGGTATGCAAACTTTTTGGCCAATCTAAAAATAAAATGAACAAAAGGTTAACTATATATTTAAGTAACTCTCCCATTTAATAACCCATCAGACTAAACTAACCGCAATAGGGTCTCACTGTTGCTGGTCGAATGGCCCAAATAAAATTCTTGAAAAATTCGCTTAACGATGCGTGTCAGATCGGCAGCAAATTGCCGGAAACTTTCATGTTTTGCTGTTATCTTCCTCTCCTGCAATGCCAAAGAAACGGCCCAAAGTAGTTTCTACGACAAAAGAAGAAGAAAAAAACAAAAGGTGAAAGTTAATACAAATTTCAGATTTATTTTTGTTATCCAATTCAAACCTTGCGCTGATTATCCGTCATGCTGTTGCTGTTTGTCCCACTTATATCCGACTGGGCTCGCTGTAGTGGCATCCCACAACCGATTGAGGAGGAACTGGATGCGAGATTTACACTACTTCCGCTATATCGGGATTTACTCACTGACTGATTGACGCTGACTGCCTTCTGTACAACTTTCGTTTGTCCAGATGCTTCTGCTCTACTTGCTGATGTGGAGGTACCTGCTCCAATGCAAAAGCTTTGACTTTTAATTTTTAAAGCGCGCGGCGTTAAGCCACTTGCTCCATTGCTGTTGGCCCTAAACAGCTTGCTACTCTGACTGGCCAATTCGTTGGCGTCCTCGTCATCGCAGTCATTCCTTTTACGCTTAAGCAGCGATTCCAGTTGATGGCTACCATTTTGATGATCCGGCGAGAATAAGGCCCTCTTCGATTTCTCTACACGATTGGCCATTTCTGGTTTAAACAGAGGCTTCGGCGGCATAAGCAACTTCTGCTGTTGCTGCTGTGTCTTGGCTGGGCTTTGAAATAGAGCACGTTTGGAAGTTTCACGCGATGGTCCTGGCTTAATGAGATCGTTGCAATAAAGACGCTTGCGAGCAGATGATGAAGGAGTTTTTCTGATTTTCTTTTTACTGCCTGGTGTTTTTCTTTTTGGAGTGGCCTTTCGCCTGTTCCGTGCTTTCCTGCGGGTCGAGTAAAGGATAAAAGATTAGCCACCTAGGACCTTCTGCTTGATATTCAAAAGAAACTCACTTTTTATCTAGTAAGATTTGAGGTCCTATGGTATTGGTTAGTTTCATGGAATTGGTTGCCAGATTTGCTGAGGAAAATATGGCACGCCGCTTGGCCAAATGGCTAAGGCGATTTCCCGGCGATTGGGTTAACATTCTGGAAAGCAATAAGGAAGAAATTCATGAAAATTAGAAAACTAAGAATCCCGGTAATTTCCATTTCTTACTTCATGCGCATATTGCGCTTTTTGGCGCTCGAGGGAGAACGTATATAGGATGTGGCTGTTTCCACGCCCACATACCGATCTACCACTGACATGCTGAGGTATTCATTTTGTTCGGCTGCCTTGTTCAGGTTGTAGCTAAGTAAAAAGAAAAGTGTAAACTCATTTAATCACCGTAAATAATGGAAACTGATAGGGCAATGTTTACCTTAGACCATGGTGTCGCACTCCCAGAACTTCCCGCCAACCCATTTGTTGAGCCTCCACTAAGGTATGAGAAGGCTTAAATATCGAGGGAGTTACACTTATTCCACTGTCCTCAATGGACGGCGGAGGCGATGTCAAAAAGTTCAAAACTTGGGACTTTTTGTTCACAACCATGGTAATGATATCAATTTCTGGTGTGGTCACCGAGGGCGGAGGGCGTACACCCTGGAGACAGCGCAGTGTCCGCCGATACAGTTCCCTCTCCCGCCGACAATTCTCAAGGAAATGTGATCGTGGATCATTGCTACTAGTATTCAGCGATTGAGTTGTGGCTGACGTGTCAAGCGTGTGATCATCTACAAGACTTGACTCTGGAACTGCATTGAGAGAGCTACGGGGTTGATCTACCACAATACTTTCCTCTAAAACTTCAGGCAAATCTTCGAGAGTTGTGCCCAAGCCTTTATCTTCATCATCGTGGTCCCCATTATCGTCATCATCATCATCACTGTCGGCAAAGAGATCAGGCGACCTTTCATTATTGTATTTCTGCTGTGAGGTATTCAGTGAAGTTTCCAAAACTGTGGAGAGCCGAGGATTGATTGGACGAGAGGAGCTGGAACTTGTGGCAGTGCATGTGCTGGATTTATTTTCATCAGTCAGACTTTTAATTTTGCCATCAAACGACAAGCTGCCAGTCAAAGTGATTGCGGTGGATGTGATGTTGATTGTCTCAGCCATATCCACAGCATTACAGCTGTTTTCCTCCAAGATGGTGTCATAGAATCGAGGAAACACACTCCTACCTGAATGAGGTTGATGCTCCTTCTCAATTGGTTCGGGTTCTGGCAATCTTAAATTTGCCAATTGTGAGCCATAAAGTCGCTTATTGACTTTACCATAGGGACTGTCGCCGAAGCCCAGAAACTGAGATGTCTCCTGGCTGCTTGGTTTATTGGATGATGATGCAACTGAAAGCGGTTGCGGCAACTTGTCTTTGTCCTCGTCTAGGTTCAGTGATTTGGGTTTAATTAAATATGCTAAACTCAAATGTTCATCGTCAGATATGTGGCCCTCATTGTTTTCACTGAGCGACGACTGTTAATTAATAAATATTAATATATATATACTATACCGTTTGTTTAATATTTCTAAAATTTTAAATTTGACTTACCCCGCTTCCTGTAGATGGTTCGGATTCATAGCTATTGTTGATTTTACTCCTAGTCGTGCTGGTAGCGGTTGCCATTTCACGCCTTAAAATATAAATAGATTGGTTAGTAAGGCAGCACGCGGCATTATCTATGAAAAAGGGCGGTTGAAATGAGAATCAACAAAATGTAACTTTATCCAATGTGAGTTTCACTTATTATTTTATTCATCGATCAGGCTTTGCGTGGACATAGGGCATTTACCTTTTTGGAAATATGTGGCACTTTTCCCCCACCAACTCCTGTTGTGGAAAAACTTCGTTTCACCCTTCACTCTTATGTATGAAGCAAGCGGAAAACGCGCGCAATTGTTTTGGTAAAATTAATGTGAATGCATATTTTATAATCCACGCTTTGACAAAACAACCATATTCGGGAGCCCGAGTTCAGACTATATGAATGATTTTAATCACTTTAAAAACATTGTTGATCTTTTAATTCATATATAAAATACCGTCTATAATTTTTGTCGATTGACTGCGTTGCATGAACATCTGCCAGAGCTTGTATGCCTTTCTCGCTCTCTCCTACTGACATGCCTGATTTTGGCGGTGGCACTATCGATTGTTTCTGTTAGAGATGAGCGCTGGAACCAGTAATGTTTGGCATAAATGCTTATACGTTAAAATTAGTTAAATTGGAAATTTATATGTAAAAATTCGATTTAACTAAAAAATAGCCAATACGAATCGTGTGACGTATTCAAAATTTTTTTTAATATGTTTAACATAATTTGAAATAAAAAAAGAGTTTACGGAGTCTATAAATTATTATCTAATATTTAATTATAATCTGAATTGATTTTTACAAAACATTATATTTTCAGAGTTATTCCAATGATCTATTATGATAGATCATTATGATATTAAACAACCGCTATACTGTCCATCTCTAACAGCTATCAAACTTTTTCTGGCAACTCTATTTGACGGGTGGCAAGGCTTAAAAACAGCTGTATACAATGAAAACAATCTTAGCAACAACAACAAAATAGTTGCTTAATATTTTAATATAACTTTTATCTTACCCAGTGCAAACAGCAGACGCTCGCGCATAGCAAGAAACGCCTTTGACGTGCATTCGGGACTCTAACAAGTGTGATTAATCCGATACCAAACTTTATTTATTTTGATGCGTTAGCATTTAAAATGCATCATTAGCAATTTTAAAAGCAACAACTTTGTAACATTGAAGACAAATTAATTTAACCAAAGCAAAAGCGAGCAGCTCGCACATATATGTACATACACATATACATATAGATATTTGCAATGTCATAAAATTGATTGCGGAGGAGCAAAATGCGTGGAATTGAGGGCAAAGTTGTGGTACTGGGATCGCGAGGTAAGAAGAGTCCGGAAATATGCACATACAGAATATACAGTACAATCGAATGACTTTTAATTTTCATTCATAAGACGCGACCTAAGTGATACTGACTGACTCTGAGTAATTGTTATGTCCATCTTTGCAATTCCAATGCCGATAAGAGACTCAAAAGTCTCGGCGCGAATCGATAAGAGCAACTGCCTTGAAACCCATCAATTGGGGGGTGGTTTGAAGAGGAGCAACAGCAAGTGGGTAGGGAAACGGCTTAAAATAAGCCATATGTATGTGTATGTACAAAATCCATACATACACTAGGTACATAGGGCCTTTTCATTAGTGTCATTCATTGTATCGCCTAATTCTCTGTATTACATGCATTGCTGCCTTGCTAATCCAAGATCTAATACAGATATACAAAACATACATATGTACATATATGTACGCATCCATACATACATACATATGTATATAAAAATGTAGGAATATCCGTCCGATCATTCGATGTTTACCAGTTTTCCCTTTGTTTGCTTTTCAAATGACTTACAGCTCCCCATTAAGTTTCTGTTGTATTCGTCTAATAGATATATGTATATGTACATATGTATATACATATTTACTTTTTTTTTGCAAGGTATAGTATGTACATACATATGTATGTAGATTACGTTCGAATTATAGCATTTTGATCGCCTACGTCATGGTTCACTCGTACAAATTTGGTTTAAAAATTGTTCTTTAACTTTTGGTTTATTTATCATTTGCAATTAAATGTTAGCATAAGAAATATTGTTCAAGTCAGATTACTAGTACATATTAAATGTGGGTATTCCTTAATTTTCTATTATCTGGGATATACACTTATATATGTATTATGTATCCACAAAAAATAAACAAAGGATTTTAGTTTTGTAATCGTACTCCGCGTACTTTTTGTACATTCACATACATACATATGTATGTATGTATATATACATATACATATGTACAATGTCATCTGATGATTTTTTCTGTGATGATTCACAAATTCTACTTGCAAATACATACATACATACATACATATGTACATACGTATAATAAATGTATCCATATGTATATACTATGTATGTATGTATATATATTTATTTATTTAGAAGCAAAGATATAGAAAGTCCCCGACGGGGGGAATCCGCTTACCAAATAAAGAAGTGTGAACCTCGGGATCTACGTTAATTGTTTTTTCTTATCAGTAAAGTGTTTACAGACCTTATATGCGACGCGAATTTTATTTATCAATTTCGTGCCATTTTGCCCGTTTGCTCATAATCATAGTGATATCAATAATTGGCATTCAAAATAATCACTATAACCGTTTCAATTTATTTTCAGGAGTCGGCAAGACACGGTTGGTCGTCAAGTACATGAAGAATACATTGCATCGGAATGAGAGCGAGGTACCGACGATAGCCGTTTCGTTCTTTACCTGTAACATCGTTTTGGATGAGGTCAAAATCAAATTACAAGTGCGTAGAACTGAAAAAAATTAGTGGCTAAATATACATACATATATGTATATGTACATACACACATACAAACATTTATTGTATGGATGTGCACCAAAAAAATGAAAGCCAAAAGACCTTTGCCCTTGCCCACTACCATTATCCCATTTGCTATTTTGGTTCAATGGACAAAGCACAGTTAATCTAGGGTTTTATGCTACCAACTCCGGGCACGCCTCCGCTTTGGCTTTTTTATGCCCTGTACCCATAGGGTACAAGGGTATATTAAAGTCGCTAAAATGTATGTAACAGGCAGAAGGAAAATTTTCCGACCCTATAAAGTATATATATTCTTGATCAGCATCAACAGCCGAGTCGATATGACCATGTCCGTCTGTCCGTCTGTCCGTCTGTCCGTCTGTCCGTCCGTCCGTATGAAAATCGAGATCTCAGAGACTATAAGAGCTAGAGCAACCAAACTTGGTGTCAACATCCGTCTAGTGTCTACGCAGATCAAGTTTGTTTCAAAATTTTGCCACGCCCACTTCCGCCCTCGCAAATTAGAAAAAACTATAACTAGAGTACTATTAGAGCTACAGTAATTATTTTTAGTAGACTCAATTATATAGCCAATATGTACCATCTGACCGAATTTGACCGAAATCGGACAATAATTTTCGGAGATAATACGTATATATGTTTTGTACTGAAATTCTATGGGAAGCAGCAACTGAAATGTATGAGCGAGATAGCATGCGCATGCATGTTGCTTTGTACCGTATGACGCATTAGTTTCGTTCACTGATATGAGTGAGCGAGAAAGCATGCATTTTGTGTTTTGGCTTGTTAAGAGAATTTTATGAAAAATTTTATTCAATTAATGAGGATTGCGAAGGAGTCTGTTTAAATGAAATATCCTTTTTTGGTACAGGGCATACTCCAAGTCGGCATGGACGACTTGCTTACTTCATTTTTGTTTTACTTTCCATTGCCTTGGACATTTTATTTAGTTTTTTATTTTGCAATTTCTGCGTCCAGTGCACTTTGTGTTTATTTGCTTTAGCTGTTGCTTTCGTTGCTGTTGGTGTTTTTTAAGCTTTTCTTTTTATTCTGTTTTATTTTTATAGTTTATTGATAAGCTAAGCGCGCACGCCAGCTACTCTGCTATTCCCAGCCATATGAATATGCTGTAGGGTTGCCACCCCTTTTCGCGCATATTTTCTCTTGGGTGATTCCGTTTTTATGTTCGACTTTGTACACACATATATACATACATATGTATGAACACACACATGTACATACATATGCAGCTCATCGCCCCTTTTCGACGTCACACAATAATAGCAACAAGCAATAATAAACAAAAGGTTATCAACGAACTTTTTTATGCTCTAAAAAGTAAAGGAGATCCAAAGTATATCTAACCGAATTGGAAGCAAGAAGGATTTCGAAACCTATTGTTTCGAAAAAAAAGTTTGTCCGATTGAAACGTATGTATGTATGTATGTACATATGTACGTATGTATGTATGTATGTTTCGAATTGTATTACTGTGCGAGCAATCTTCAAACATTTCGAGAGAATCAGATTAAAATTAACGGATGAATGTGTCGTCTGGTTATCCCTACTTTTATTGAAACCACAAGCAATATATGTATGTACATACATATGTACATATGTATGTATAATGCGCTCCATATACATACATCTGTATGTACATACATACATGCATACATATGTATGTACATATGTATATACATATTACATTATTTGTAAATGTGTCTTTACCTCTTGTGTGTTTTTTTTCACGAATTTGCTTTTTTCTGAAATCTTCTACGTCCCTACTCAATCCCTCTTTCATTTTCCTCTTCTCTGTGTGTGGCTCTGTGGTTTTGTTCTTCAATTTAGATTTACCCATCAACATGTCGTTGCCCCAAATTTTTTATGGAGATTTCAATGGTGGACCATAAAGAGAAAGATAGGAAAGTTAAGCACAAACAATATGATTGTTATTATTGTGGGAAAGCGAAATTGCAGAATAAATGTAGAATGACTCAATTAAAGTTTTGCTATTCACCTAACTGGTATTGTTATATTGCAGATCTGGGATACTGCTGGCCAGGAGCGTTTCCGTGCCGTTGCGCCCATGTATTATCGGAATGCGAATGCTGCCATTTTGGTTTTTGATCTCACGCAATATAAAACATTTACGGAAATTAAGTCCTGGATACAGGAGCTGCATCGTAATGTCCAGGATCCAATGATATTGACTTTGGTGGGCAATAAAATGGATATGCATGCCCAGCGAGCTGTTTCCCGAGATGAGGCTTATCTGTTTGCAACCTCCATAGGGGCCACATATTTTGAGACATCCTCGGAAACTGATCAGGGATTGGAACAAGTATTTTTAACCACAGCTCTGGGACTGGTGCGTCTGGCCAATGAGGGCAAGAGCCATTCATTGCGGTCATTTGAGTCATGTGATTCATTGGCCTACACAAATACTAACACTGCCTTCAGTCATTCAGTGGCCGCATTGTCTCGCAGTCCAGGTCATCCGGCATTTCGTGTGCCCGACGTCGATATTGGCCTGGCTGTTGACGATAGCGATGATGTGAAAACGGATGGTGTTGGTCGTCTAGAGAGGCTGCCCTGGAGCATTGACCATATAGCCCTGGGGGAGGTGGAGAGGCCCCGATATTGCTGCTATTAGAGCATTCATATGTAACAGAGTGGAACCATTGTGATGTTAACAAAGCAGACTAGCTTTAAGTTCGAATATGATAAAATCCGATCATTTGGTACCGCTTAAGCAATTTGGCAACAAACAACAAAATCAAAATCAAAACAAAAACACAAACAGAAACAGAAACAAAAACAAAAAAAAAACTGAACTGAACCATGTTAATGAGCCGTTGCTAACTTAATGGACAAGGCGACGCAAAGCGGCTCTTAGTCTCTAATTTCTAGATCTTAAGTTGAAATCAGCAATTGCCACGATGCATATTATTATAATTCTGATTATTTATGTATGTCGCTTTAAGCTCATTTTGGATATTAACCATGGAACCCAAAACCCAACAACCATCATTAGATTAACCCACAGACCACACCACATACTTACACAACAGGGATAAAACACTCACAAATCACAATACAAAGCACACACATACACACCACCCACAACAGCAATTCATGTACAAAATACACATTTTGATATAAAAATATACAAATAATTTATATATACATACATACATACATATATATAAATATACAGAATTGAATACATTATTGTAAATGTGAAAGTGTGTGTATATAAGTAACTTGGCTATGTCATTTGCTTGCAAGAATTCACCATTAACTTGGCCATTAACGCAGCAACTTAACGTGTAATTGGAATTTAATGCTCTCCATAACAAAGCCAAGGGTTATTCCACATACAATGAATGCCATGGCATTGCCAAGGGATGAAGAACGATGAAAGTATATACATATGTACCACCTCCAGTGGTTGTGCATTAAGATTAAATTTCGTGAAGGGATTCCTAACACCAAACCAGCAATGCTCATGGTGTTCTAATCTTAAACTGAAAGTCACTTTGTCAAGGTTTTATATTTTGTTTCTTGTGCTCTTGTTGGAGCAACTTTGGCGATTATTATAATATACATAACTTATGGTCAGTTGATTCCTTATATATAAATAATATGCGCAATTTAGCGTTAAACGTTGAAAGCGTACCGAAAACTCATTCAAGTGTCATCAACACATTTGGAGTCAGCTGGAAACGGGGCCTGGACATGGATGTGGAAATGCTGGGCGCCTGCTGGGGTGCTTTCCTTAACTGCCTGTTGGACACGGCGGTAGCAGCTCATTGATTTACCATTAGGATCAGGAGGCGAAGATGGTAAATGAGTTGACTCACTGTTTTTGTCTCTCTCTCTCTCTCTCTCTCTCTCTCTCTCTCTCTCTCTCCCTCACTCTCTCTGCCACTCTGTCGCTCGAATCGTTTGTCTATTTGTATGTCTACTCAACCGGAAGTGATGCTCACACACGCATGTACAGCTCCCATTTTTGCCTTGTCTCGGAGGCTTTTGTGGCAACTACAATCATACAAACACACATATACACATGCACACAAATATCTCAATGTTTGGACTTGGGATGGGGAAATGGTTTGCTAATGGTGTTTAGACGGCTTAATGATGTAGAAATGCATCAATATAATCAAGGTGAGACACAGAAGACAACCTGCTGCACTGCAGCGTACAGCTTACCATCACATGTCCAATAAATGAATCTTGGTTAACCACCAGTTAATATCCAAGGCAGATTGCATATTTCACTTTAGATATCTATCCACCCATTCTGCATTCTGGGGGAAACCATTTACTTGCTTCCTTTGGTCCGTTGCAAGCATCTGACCACAAATGAAAATTGTGTGTAAATTTAAATTAAAATAAAATTAAATTTAAACTGAAAGGAGTATAAAACGACATTTACTATATATGTATGTATAATACATATGTGATATATTAAAAGTCTGTCCACAAGAAAAGTCGGAACTGGATGGATCTGTTTTGCATCCAAAATCGTGTTCTTCTCAATGTCGATGGTGCCAATCGTCGTTTTATATCATATGTCCACCTAAAATATATAAAATTCTGTATCGAATAAGAGAATTTTTGTGCATAATAAGTGAAATGTTGATTTTTATTTTTGGTGTAAATTATAAAGAAAAACTATGATAATTACAATGTTCCTTTGATTTGATTTTAAGTCTATTCATATGCTTCATCTATCTCAAATCAAAGTATTAATCATTGCAAATGATTGTCCAATTTGCTGGATAATTTTCCTGTTTGGGAAAAATAAAATATAAATAAATGTCAAAAATTATGCATATCTTGCATTCAGGAACAGAAAATGGCAAGTTATTTGTTGCAATTTACTGAAAGGGAGAAATATATAATGAAGAATGTATTGCATACTTTTTAGAGCATTTAAAATGCAAACGTTTTTGTTTAAAATGACTAAAGATGCTGTTTAATATGATTTATTTACAAATTGTATAAATAAGTAAATAAATAAATGCTTCAACGCTTTCAAAGTAGTTATGGTAGTAGTAGGGAAAGGGAAACTAGACTGCGGAATATGGTTGTACATGTTTTTTGTTTAGTATGACGACATATGCTACTTTCTTTATTTATTTCAAGTTTCAGCACTGTAAAGAGTACTGAATTCATTTTACAGGGCAACGTTTATGACTATATACAAGGTATGCTTTCATACAATTTGGGCAGGATACAGGAAGTGTCTCGCATGTCGTTTGTTTTCGCATTGTTCATCACTAGTTTTTAAAAACAAAGATATATACATATGTATATGGTCTTCATTGAGATGCTGATGTCACAACAATACATACATATGTGTGTATGTATGTATGTCTACTTACAAGGACGAGGGGCCTCCTGTTATGCAGGCCAAACTATAAATTTTCGAACTATATGAATGGAATTCGGTATATGTTTGCATAAGCTTCTTAAATATACATGCATTGTTGGAATTAGTTAGATTGCACCACTATAACAATGTATACATACATAAGCATGGGTTCCGATCCCAGCTCTTTTGGTCATGCACGATGTAGCATTCGAGAGAGATTTTGTGTTGATGCCTGAAGACCCCCAAAATAATCTTCTCCGTCTAATTCCTTTCTCTTGAAGATTTAAGTTTGTCTGATATATACATATATCATGTTGCCGGTGGAGTAATCCTACCTTGTCCTGTATCCTTAATTTAAATGAAAAGACCTTAGATCTGACATTTGTTTTGGGTTCGTTCAATTGCTCTCGTATTAGGATGGACTATTTTTATTATAATTAACAAGGAATCATACGTACATGTACCAATTAACCAAATTTTGTTGGAATCGGACTATAAAAATCGGAGTTGTCTAAGTGGCCAATCATTTAGGCAACTGAACAACAAGGATTCGGGTTCGAATCCCAGGCTAGTATATGGATGTAGTTATTCGTCTAAGCCGAAATAATAATAATAATAAAATAGAATCGATATGCTATGTAGTATATCTGGCGAACGAGAAAGCTTAAACTTGGACAAAATTCTTTTTATAATAAGAATATCCCTTTTTATAATTTTAATAAGTAATCTAATTGATAATATAATTTCGTGCCGGGCCGGTCTTTTTTTGTAATTAAATAAAGAGACTAAGTCAATATTATATGATATTTATTAACCCCTCTGTGTTGCCTTTTTTATCATGAATATATGTACATATGTACTTATGTATGTGTGATGTAGATTATTGGATTGGAAACGTGTTTAATCTACTCACTTTCCTTTTTGGTATAGTGATGTAACAGAAAGTTATTTGACGTTTTATATGTATGTATATTTATTTATTATTATTAAAGTATAGGATATAGTTATAAACTATCAATCTAACTATATTTTAAAAGCACTGGCAACTAAGGCCTTCGGCTTAGACGAAAAACTACATCCATACACTAGCCTGGGATTCTCGTTGTTCAGTTGCCTAAATGCTGTATATTTATTGTATGTATGTATGTATGTATGTATGTAAATAAAATTCGGCATATCCGAAGCTAGTTTTTCTTTTCTTTTCACCTTTCACTATTTTCTATTTTGGTAATTTTAAATGTGTTGTCATGCATACTTTATTAAATGAATATCAGCAATTTCCCTTTACACAATTTTTATTGATCCAAATTAATCGTCTGAAAATCAGTAAATGCATGAATAATTTTCTTACATTTTGTTGAGCCTCGAATTGTGATGATTGAAAATTAAAGCCAGTTAGAAGGCAAATCTAACAATATTTTTATATGGTCTTATGCATATAAATCGTATTACATGTCCGTTTTGGCATATTTACGAGCCTCTGCATGTCAAATCAACTAAAGTTCTGTTCTCTATGCCACATAAATTGCACACAAATAAACCCACACACACAGACACACAAATAAACCCACACACACAGACACACACATATATATATGTATGTACATATATACATATATATATACATATGTATACATCCAAACACACTCACACATGAAAATCAAGTATGCAAACGAACAAATAGCTGGGTGAGAGGTGTTTGTGTTGAACACTTCCTAACCAATCCCTGCTCTCAATTCGGCCACCCATCATGACCTCCTGGCAAGTTGGTCATGCAAATGATTTTGAATATTTAACAAGCGTTTCGGTTATGGGCTGCAGTTCAGCGTATATTCTCGCTTCTGATGCATACTTTATGGCGTCCCCACCTTCTCCTGCTCACCCTCCCCCGCTTAACTATTCAGCCATTGGGGGTATATGGTCCTCTTGCATAGAGTGGGTGGTAACTTGTGTGGGCGTTGTCAACTATGCAGCATTATTACAGGTTCGGATCGGACGGAACATAACTACTTACTAATATGTATGTATATATATCTCACTCCTGAGAGCAAATAAACATTGCTTCTAAATGCAAATCATCATAAAGCATTTTTCTACTAAAATTTACACATGTCAAAACAATCGTACGTATGTATGTATGTACTTCCCATAACCATAAAGTTGAAATAACTTATTAAATAAATGATAAAGAGTTTTCCTTTTATATATGTACATATGTATGTATGTATGTACTTATGTAGGTAAATTTTTCTATAAAGTTATAGTTGGAGTTGTTTTTGATGTAATCCACGGTATTGTTTACATTAACTTGAAAAATACATCCCCATAAAAAACAAAAATCAACGGTGAATAATTTTCGAGAAATAGTTGTTTTTTAGGTATCGTTGGAACTGGGCATGATGAATCCCATGATTTAATGAGCATCAATAAAAAATTGCATCAACATTTGTATGTTCAATCTAGATCGATGGGTCAACTTTGGTTGTGCCGAAGATTGTTTATATATAATTTATCAGAACCTTTAAGAAGTATACGAGAGCTGGTATTCTATTTCGGCAATAGCAAATATACATATATGCAAAATAATTTTAATGAAAAGGATAAAACGTATGTATATACATACATACATATGTACATACATACATACATACATACAAAATGTATTATGGCGTTGCCAGATTTTACGTATTTACACTAGTCAAATCTCTAATTAATATATGTACATATGCACATGGATTAAGAAAAAAAGCCTGTTCATATACAGTGTTGAAAGAATAGAAACGGCGTGAAATTTTCGTTCTTTTTGGTGTATCTCAGCTGTAACACGAATAATTTTTGGAAGTTAATGTGTTTTTTTTTTTTTAAAGAAGACAACCCAAGTATAGAAAATTAAACAGTTTTCACTTTATCCACATATCCATTATAAAATAAGAGGGTAATTTTTGCGCCCTTGGCAGAAAAAATAGAAACGACGAATTTAAAATTAAAGAGCAGTCCTCGGTAGATGAGTTGTCTAAGCGGCCCAGTCATTTAGGCAACTGAACAACGCTTTTAAAATATAGTTAGGTTGATAGTTTACAACTATATCCTATACTTTAATAATAATAATAATAATAAAACTAAAAAACATAACTTTTTTTCTAGCATTTGATAAATTGTCACTTATAATTGATAATCAAGCTTATATTTTGTGGTTCAAATGGCCATAAAACTTTTCCTCTTTTTGGCTTATAAGCCAAAATCCATTTTTTCAATATTCCCCAAAGGTGCTCCATCGGGTTTAGATCTGGGGACTGCGCCGACCAATCCATAACATTAATATTGTTACACACACATACATACATAAGTGGAATTTTTGTGCTTAAAATGAGTTATTAATTTGTGTATGAAGTAAATCATTAAGTAACAGAAGGAAAAACCTGAAATGTAGTGCACAATATCGTATGGGACAGCTTTTGCCTTCAATTTAGCTGTAACTAACTTTTTAATCTAAATAATAACTTGTCTTCAGGTAATTTAGAGACCTCGAACTTCAAAAAAATTTAGAAAGAAATAATCAAATTTTTTTCTTCGATTTTCTAGGCTTGTTTCTCCTTAAATATAATAAAATCAATCTCATAAATATAATAAATTAACAATGAAGGAGGAGAGTGCAAGATATGCAATTACCATAATATTTGGAAAATAAATTCAATGAAAATCCATTTAAATTGACATTATGGCAATTGAATAAAACTGCAAACGCCATTTAAGATCAACAAGAAAAATAACACACATTGCATTGCTTTTGCTAGAAAAAATAACTTAAATGCCAAAGCAAAGCAAAATAAAGCAAAGCAAAGCAATGTACATACATACATACATACATGTGTATGTATGTATCTATCTATCTACTATAAGTATCAGAGCAGAAGACGATGCTAAAAAGCAATGCAACGACATGGAAAAGGCCAAAGTCGAGTCACAGAGACGGGGGTCGGGGAGAGGTGAGAATGTGGCAACTGTGCATAGAGGGATGGTGGCAACGATGCTTCAACGTTGTTGAAGATGCTGTGGGCAAACTGATTCACAACGACTGTCTCAAGCTCAAATCCCACATGCATAGACAGCTGCTGTCGCTGTCTGAGTCTGCAGAGAAAGAAGGCAATGTCAACAGGATGAGCAAGTGGTTATGTTGTCCCAGTACGACTATCAGATACCCATTATCCCATGCCAAATGAAATTATCCCATGTAAATCTTGAAAAAATAACTTTAACGAAAATCAATGAAAATTGTTTAAATTTCATTTTAACAAAATTTATACATTTGTATGCGTACTCAAGAGGATTTAATATTGCAGCAGGACAAAGTTTGAAGAGATGTGACTTACGGATGACATAACCAATTAACGGACAGCCTGTTAGTAGACATAATGTTAAAATATTTGATCTTTACAGACAGGCAAGGCAGGCAGATAAAAAGTGAAAGAGATAGATATGTATATGTCCATGATATACATATGTATGTATATGTAAGCATGCTTTTTGAACTACTTCAATATACCCAGCTGATTACCCATCTGTTAGATGTTAGGAGTAAACATGAGAGAGTGAGAAAGAGAAAGGAAAGTACAAGCGAGAGGCAAAGCTTGCTGACATCTTGCAATCCGAATGGAATTTAACGTCATTTTAATTGAGCAATGTCTCGACCACAGGAAAAGAACTTCGGACTTGCAATTGGATTCGGTTGCAACTCTAGAGAGCAGGACTAGAAGAAGCTTGCAACAAAACTGTGCATTTGAATTTCATTTGGAAAGTGGCACACAAATTGTCAATTTCTATAAAATCATTTAAGCATATGTACATATGTATGTGTATATATATACATGTATTTATTTATGTTTGTTTGTATGTATACATCCATATGTATAAATAAATTGAATTGCATACAAAAGAGTGACCATACGTTTTTCATTTTACCTAAAGTAAAGTGAATAAATGTGCTAATTCATATTGAAAATGAAGAAATTTCTAATGAGTTGGAGTGTGCCGTCATCCGTTCATTTCTAGAGATATTCAATTTATCATAATTTGTTTTCAAATTACTGTTCTGCTTAGATTCAGTCAGATGCGTTCAAAGTTTGCCTACTCACGTTACGAATTATCTCAGAGATGTGTGTGCATACATACATACATACGTATGTACATACATACATACATACATACATATACATATACATATATCCATAAACATGTTACATAGAAAATGGCGTAGTTGGGATTTCGTTTGAGGGGACCGGATATACATACATACATACATATTTACTGCTAAACATTTCAATTTATCTCATAGTAAAATATGGGAATACCAGTTCTGAAATTGAATTTTTAATTGTTCTTATATTTTTAAATGTGCGTGATACATCTATCTACATTTCGCGTGATTCTCAATTCCTTCATTACTTTCTCTCCTGCGTTCAAAAGATAGACACCTTAAATTTTTTTTTAATTTCAGATTATTAATTTTTGCAAAATATCTCTGTAATTGGGTGGATTTACCGCCCTTTTTGTAACGACCATGTATGCATATGTATGTACATATGTATGGTAGCCACCTGCATGGGATAGGATAAATAACTGAAATGGAAGTGGTAGTTGGCAAATATGGCAACCATTAAAGTGATAAACCTGAAGCCAGCTGAACCTAAACCTAACACAAATGAACCTCAAGTCAATCTACCTTTCTCTCTTTAACTCTCTACCTCTCTCGCACCACCTCTTTTTCTGTCTACCTCTCCTCCTTTAACACATTCGGAATGTGTGTGGCTGGCAGCCATAAGAACACAATTTGTCTAGACCGGGTGACTCTTTCATGTTATTTTTCATGATTTTTCTTACTCGTTGTTATACTCTATATACAATATGTTATACGAAAGAGCATAAACAGTTATGCAACACATGCCCACAAAATGAAACATCTGCTTTATCTTCAAATATAATTTGTATTTCAACAGATACCACAAGGTATATAAAGTAATTATTAGTATTATATAGTAGGTATGCCAGAAAGAATCTCGAAGAAAGTGGAAAATACTTTCAAATGGTTGAAACAAAGTTTAAATATATGTTTTCGGTGATAGAAAACGATATTGTGGTATGATATAGTGAGGCATACTGTAATTAGTACACAGAATTAGCAACATAGTCCGTTTACCCCAATGTAAGTCTAGTTCTTAAAGATTACTCTATACTCAAGACTCCAACAACAAATTTACATATGTATACATATGTATATTTACATCTCCTCATTAGATGCCAAGAAGAACAATCAGTTAAATTGCCTTTGAACAGATTCAATTCTAACTAGTATTAGTTTCGTCACTAAACTTTAGTGTTTGCAACGAGTTAATCCTTGTGACATAACTAACATTGGCCGAGACTGTTGAATAATTTATGAGTTCCTATCAGTAGTCTAAATTTAAAAGGATCTTTAAGGGTTGTAATCTGGACATTTAGCCTTCTTAAACAATTCTTAAGGTCTACATACTTGTCCCAGATGTTGGTCTTTGAATCAAATAAAATAATGTTGGATCAGTGAAGTAACTCTTTATAATTTATTTAAAGGGCTGAAATTTGTCCTAAAACCTTACAACTTTTTCCCGAGTTTCATCTCCAGTAGATCCGCTTCTAAAATTAATAATATTTAAAATAAACAATATTAGTATTACGGAGGAATCCTTCATAGTTTGTAGAATGATCCGAAAGAGGACATTTTAGCAACAAATTTTAATTGGTAAGAGTGTAGAAAATTTGACGTAGGCAAATTTGGTTAGTCTCAGAGTTTTGTTGTTGTTGCTGCTGTTATTGTTAATATTGTTGTGGTATTTATACTCTGGAATTCACACACAAGCACACCAATTCAACCTGTCATAAAAATTGAGAAATTGTGAATGCGATGAGTGTGCGCCCTTTTTTTGCTGATGCTGTTCATCTTTGTTGCCATTCTCGTTGTCATTTTTGTTGCTCATATTGTTAATGTTGGTGATGAAAATTTGTTGTAATTGTAGTTGTTGTTGTTGTTGCTATTGCATATCAGATTTGTCATCCCATTACCTACATACATATTGCCATTTGCCGCTTTTTAATTGTTTTTTTTTTTTTAAATCAATGGACATAAAACTAAGGATAAATGTCCAGCGATTGCTTGCAATTTACTACAGTATCTTTCAGGTTGAAACAACAAAAAGTGGATGTGTCTGCAACAGGTTATTGTTGTTCTTCTTCTTCTCCTTGTTCGTGTTAAGTTTGTAATTAAAATTTGCATTTTCACCAACCGAAAAAAAAAGTGTGTGGGTGGGGGGGTGTGTGTGGAGAGGGGAAACTTTGGGGTCACGGTCATGGAATACAGAAGAGAACTCACTCTCGCATAGCTCAAGGGGTTACTTGAATATGGCGTCTCAGACAAAAATTTAAGGTCCACTGATTTTCTTTTTGCCTGCATCATTTGTCTGCTGACTACGCAGCCATGAATCTGCATTTATTTGATACCTGAATCTCTTGCTCGGCTCTTAAACGAGTGCCATCCAATGAGAAAAGTCAAGTCACCAGTATGGGGCCAATGGCAATGTGTGCATAAATACTTTGGGTTATGGCCGTTTCTCTCTCTCTCCGATCAGCTTGTCCTACATAATTATACTCTTACATACATATGTGTGGTGGTATGAGTGTGTGTTTTTGTGTGTGTGTGTGTGGGGCAATTGAAAGTGCCAGAACATGCAAAGCTATTAAGGTCTTTCCTTCCCTTTTCTCTTACACAATGGGCAGCTTCCTTACCTTCTTTGTCTTGGGATTTAATGGGAATTGTGGGTTATGTTCTGTTCATTGGATATGGGTATGGAGTATTCAGGATAGATTGAAGACGGGGGAGATGAGGCAGATGAGGGCATTTGGTTTCGAGTGCTGACGTTTGACATTGACTGGCTGATAATATAAATATCATTGTTGCTTGCACATAATTAAGCAGGCAACCCAATGATGCCGCTGCCAACTAACGAAACCCCCAAGGAAACATGGCCCACACACACACCCATTCACACACACTCACCCACACATTGACACACACACACTTGCACAAGTACAGTGGCACATTGTGGCAAAATGAAATTATTACAAATGTTAAATGAACGGTCAGTTGGGGAGCGTTGCCAGATCCAGCCATATTTGCCTTGCGTTTACTATGGAATTGGTTCCGTAATTTATAATTCGTTTTTAACATTCTTGTTGCATTTTTAAACTACATATATATATGTATGTATAGTTGTGTGCTATATCTGAGCGACTACTGTGCCTATGTATGTATGTATGTACATATATACATATGTATGTATCTAGCCCGTTTGCTAGTGGCATTAACTTTATTTGTGTTTGTTACTATATCTGTGTGCGTGTGTGTGGCAACTGTGGTATGTAGTGTGTATGCATAGGCATACGTACATACATATGTATGTACATATGTGTTTATGTATGTTTGGATTTGGGCTTAATGCGTTCCAACGCCAGTTGGCAGTTGGTAGTTTCAGTAGTTGCCAGTCTGTTGACTTTCAGCTTCGTCGCTAATTAAGCCTGTTTATCGAAGTTACTTTAACCATCTAGTTTTTTTTTTTTTTTTGTTTTTGTTAGTGTTGCCAACATGTCTATGTGTTGTCAGTTTTTATCAGCTGGCTAAATTCGCTTTTCACCCAAATCGACCCGAACCAATCCAATCCACCATCCTCTCCTTTACTTAACTAAGTGCAATAATAAAGCGATTCTCGTAAATGCCACAAAGCCTTCAAGTTCCTACTCTAATTGAGTAAATTATCAAGGGAAATGAAAATGGCTCTATATGAAGCAGCAAACATGTTTTTTGGCCAAAACACACATACATACATACATACATACTACATACATAGATATATACATACATACACATTTGTATGTATTTACACATACACATACATTTATCTGGATCAGGACCGGACTGTGGTCTTTGAAAAATGAAAAAAATGAGTATTATTAATTGATTAACTTGGCAAAGAAGTGGATAGAAAAACTAAATTACAATATGCACAAGTCTTTAAAATTGTGAAATTATTTTAAATTTTCATTTATATTCACATCACATTCATCCTTTGCTTATGCAATGCGATTTTCATTGACAAAATCCACTTCAAAAAGTAAAACCATGGGTTAATCTCAACATTTATTTCGATTTCCTTAATACATTTTATAAAAAGAAAGGACTTTATACCAAACGGACGTGATTTTTTTTTGGATGGAATTTTACATTTCCCTTCTTAGCTAAAGAAACGAAATTAGTTTTAACAGCCAATAAATTTGTTTTTATTTTATTACCTAAAAATTCGTTTCAAAATTTTTTTATTTTTTTTGCAAAAAGCGGCCCTTACAATTCCAAGTTCGGACCTGTGTTTGTGTGTGTTTGTGAACACTGTGGTTCGAGCGCAAAATCAGAAAAAGCTGACAAACCAGGGAAAATAGAAAAAAGGAAATAATGCAATTTACTCACATGGGAAGACTCTCTCCATTGTCTGTGGTTTGCTTTGGCAATGACATTTTATTAGCAGCCAAAACTAATTCAATGAAAATTTATTGCGATATGCAATATAAATGGCAAAATTAAGTTCTGAGAAAACGGTATACAAAATACATATGTATATGTACATACATACATACATACATATGTCTATACAATATACATACATATGTAGATGTATTAGAGAGGAGAGGAATTCGTTGAATTCATTAAATTGTATTTCAAAGTTTAGCCTGAAAGTATGCAACACTCACCAATTCCAATTAAGCTTCTTGCACTTGACTTTTGCATGTGAAAAAAAAGTTCAACAAAATATTTCGAAAGAATATACTAGTAATGACACGACGACTCTAAAGTCGGAGATTCATCAGTATTAGTATCAGGATCCACAGCATTGCCAACGGGATGGGATCACGTACTTGTGGAGTGCCCAGTGAGGCCATTGAAAGTTCTCTAACATTACCACTTACCCTTGGTAAAATGTAAAAGTTTTCTGAGTCACTTTTTAAACTCCTCAACTTAACCTTTTCGGCTAAACTAGAATATGTGAGAAAATAGTAGAAAGCGAGAGAAAGAGGAAAATAGAAAGTTTTCTCTTTTCTAGCATGGAACAGTTTTAATGTCCTTCATTTGTATTGAAAATCGAATTGATACATTGGGACGAATAAATTGAACAACGAAATAGTTAAAATGGATTTCTTTATACATTTATTTCTCATACTGTTGGCCAGTAAATGTTTTCATTTTTTTTTGTTTTTTTTTTATCTTTTTCGAAAATGATGGCAGGGGAAAAAGGCAGACAGGGGGGAAACTATTTCCGCTACATTGGTTGGCAAATATTTGTTACAATATGCCCAGTCCATTGTCAAATAGGGGAAAAAACAAAACAAAAAAAAAAATTGAAATAGTCAACAATAAAAGAGAAAACTCATACAAATTTCTAGATAAATGACTGTAAATGCCGTGCAACAGGGCGTATGATTATTGTTATTATTACAAAAGGATTTTTTTTTATTTTTCGTTGATTGAATGCCATATACATATAATAAATTTTGTCCAAAAAAAAACGCACTTTGAATTCAGTGAACTATGCAAAATATACATAGAATTACCATGACAATACTTAAAGGCTTGCACATACGTTTTCATTTCAAACTATCAATATGAATATGGCCATGAATCACATTTTGTCCCGGCTCGACAAGTACTTACCGACACATATGTACATATGTATGTAAGTATGTATATATCCTTCATTACAAAGATGCAAACATGTCTTCGTACATATGTATACAAAGATACATGTATGTATGAATGGCAATCTCAGTGTCCCATTCCCCTCTCGTCCCGACCATATCGAACACTTGAATTGTCATCTCTGTCGAGTTCACGAGAATTGTGAATTTTGTGGCCAAATGTTGCCCATACATAGTTCATCATGTTTTACAATAGTTCCGACTTGATTCCTGTCCAACTACTGTCTGTAGGGCTCAATTATGCAATCATTGGATGTCCTCCATACCAAGTTGCTCTTCAGTCATCTGCATTCTCCACCTACTCCTACCCCTACCTCTAGCCAAGTCAATTTAAGCATTTCAATGCATTAATCGTATGTGCGAACATGTGTAAGCCTCTTTAACCCCCCATCCCCCAACTCCACCCCTTCCATATTATCCATTTGCCTTTTAGGTTTTAATGAGCGAATATTCAAAGCGGCTTTAAGCTGTTGTTGATAACTGGAATGGTGCTGGCGATGACGGGGGAGGGGGTTAGCGGAGGGGATGGTGAGGGAGGGGGGTGGTGGTGGTGGTTTTGCGTGTGTGTTTATATGACTTGGCAACCCACCAACCGACCCTTAATAGATAATTGCCAATTAACGAAACGAGAATCTTGCGAATTATCTGAACAAAGAAAGATTATGGCTTTCGATTCACCTTAATAATGGAAATACACTGAGAGAAATGATTCATAGATATTTAATTTTATATTCTATTTTCTTTTATGTAGATGAATTCTCTTTAAAATGTATGTAAGAACGGATATAAAACTCAGACGCAGAACATTCAATGATATTTTTTAATATTCAATTTGACTTTTACAAATATTTTAATATTTTTTACAGTGTACTTTTCTTGTTGCCATCGTTCAATTTTTATGGCGTGTGCGTGCTATTAATGTAATTAAAGGAAAACACGTTTTAAAATTCAATTTTTTTTTCCTTTTTGTTTGGGGCACATGCAAGTGGCAAGTGCTTCCTGGTATCTTGCAACAACTGCCCCTCCCCCCTCGTCGATTGGCAACGGATTTGAAACATTTGCCTATTTTTTTTTTTTTTTTTTTTTTTGTGATAACAGCGAACTTGTAGTTAGAGAGAAGGGCAAAAGTATTCAATGAGATGAATTACACTAATTGGTTATTGATAAGCCAAGTGGCTAAAAAGGAAATTCATGTAATTGGACTGGTCGAGATCTAGATGAGGTATAAAAGCGGGTGGCGAGACATGCGGTTCCAGTTGGGATCGATATTCGAAAGAAAACAATTCTGAATATGTTTCGGTTAAAGGAATTGTGGCAATGTTGCCTGGTACTGGCCATTTTAATATGTCACCAGACTCGAGCACATCAAAAAGTTGAGGTACCCTCAACGACCACATGTGCTCCACCAAGGAATACCACGATTCCCGATAATGGTGACAAACCAGGTGACGGTACTGAAGGAGAATTTACTGATTTATGTCGAGATTTCCAAAATTTGCGATCCCTTATCGACAGGGATGCTCTGGTTGACATCATTCAAACGCATTATCAATGCGATTCGAAATTCCGACGAGCCATGGGATATTATAATACTGCACAATACCGGCAGGTGGCTTTAATGTTGCAGCAAAGTGCAGCCTATAGATCGCTATTGTTGGAGCTACAAAATGATGGAGTTGATACATCGGATATTGAGAATATTGTCGATATTATAGCCTGCATTGTTTTGCCTGTTCCCATGAACGACACTGACTGTGATTGCAAAGCGGTAAAGGGACATACCTTTATGTCCGACGTATTGGTTGCCATGCCCAGACCGAAAGTTCATCGTTATTTGACACTGGCTAGAGACAATCAATCGAACTTTGGCCTATTGGTTAGTGCACTCACATCGCCAGATTTCCAAGCGCGCCTTCGTGCCAATCTGGTAAGTAAGTGGAATATGTGTCTATCTATCTCGGTCTTTAATCTCTTCTCTCTCATTTGCTGCCCATTTCCAGGTCAAACGCGATATGGTCCGACCTCTGCGTATTTTGCGTCGCAACGGCTGGGACTTAGAGGAACTCCTTCGTGGAACTCTTACCATACTCTCCTGGTGAACCAATTTTCTGTTCAGTTTTTATGTATCTACTATGTAAACAAAAAATATATATCAAGCGAAATGCTCGGCCACCGTGTATCCGTATCTGTATCCGGGATGGGACCGTTGGGCACCTAACCCATTGGCTGGCCAGATGGGGAGGGGGGTGGAAATCTGTGCCGTAAATTTCGTGAATATTCATCGTAGTCACCTGTTCTACCTGCTGTGACAACAAAAGGTTAAAAAACACAACAAGAAAAAAAATCATATGCGTTGAGAGTATATTTTTATACCCACTCAGAGGGTATAATTAAACTGCATAGATGTTTGTAACATACAGAAGGAAACGATTCCAGTCCCATGGAACATATTCTTGATCATCATCCAGTATCGAATTGATCAGATTGTCTGTCTATCAGACAAAAGTAATTGTCCTTTTTTATCTATTTCGATGGATAAGTTGTATTTCCGACATTTTTATTTTCCTTACTCTTCAGTTTGTGACTTCAGCTAGTGTTAGGAAAAGTATTTCAAGCACCGTTTTCTTCATGCATAAGTATGTATCAATGAATATTAAATTATTTGGAAGTTAATTGGAAGAGTATACAAAGTTCGGTAAGGCCAGATATATATTCTTGGTTCATGAATTCGTATCAGTTAACAGAAATTTAAAATTGTTTAAGCGATATAAAAATGTATCTAAAAAAGAATCCAATAAAAAATAAAATATTTTTAATCATTTTCATGGCTAGAAAGTTCCATATCTAAAGTGATTTTGTTCAGGAAATTAAATATAAAATTTTCCTCCATTTGGGTTTTAAATGTTAAAGCTAGAGGGAAAAAAAAACATTGGCATGATTCCCAATTGTTTTTGTTGGCGCGTGGATTTCCCATAACTTTTATTCAAGAAGAGTAAAACTGTGGATACGTGTATGTGTATGTGTGTTCGTGTGTGTGTGTGTCTGGTTGGAGTGTGAGGTAGATTTTAGCTGGATGGTTGGATGGCCACTTGGCGGCGCTTGACAAACAAATTAACGCTCGTTACACTTTCATTGCTCGCGCTCAATTTACAAGCAATTGCTGATAGCTGTTAGCTGCCAGTTGTTGCTTTTGGCAATAGTCCGAAGGGGGAAGAGTTTCATATTAGGTTGACCCATAATTAAACAAAGCGCATTTCAAACAAAACTTTTGACTGGCCTGTTGCCCCATTTCAATAATTTTAACTAAAATGGTTAAAGGAACAATATATGTACATTTTAAATTGTATCAATAAAATGTCTTTGTATGCCTTCTAAGTTTGCTCTCAAACGGGTTAGTGAAATTATATACTAAAATTATATTATTATTCTTATTCTTTGATTACTCTGGTTAAATTGTTGAAGAATCAGGGCCACCCCAATTCAAACTGGTATGCAATTTTCATGGCCGCTTTCGTGTGGTACTGGCACCTCTACTCATGTCAATTGATTTATACTCTCTACGTGACTTCATTTTGGCAAATGGTTGACTTTAGCTAAAGGCAGAATTCTCTCCTTTTGGGATGGGGCGTAGCATCAGCACCTGTTGTCGTCAGTCGCCGCTTATTAAATTAACAAAGTAACAATCTTATATCCAGTCTCGCATGCTATTCCCCTCTCTCGCTGGTACTCATTTTTTCTCTCCTCTCTCTCACTCTCTCTCTCTCCCACTCTCTCTGTATCATTCCACTCTCTGTTATGCTACTGCTGTATTTGCCGTGTGCGTGAGCATACTTAGATCCAGCAAAATCCAATGTTACCGTTATATGCATTATAACTGTGCAAACAAATCGTTTGCCTATAAAGTACGTGCGCTGCCAACGAAATGAAAGCAGTCAAGTCTACTATGTATGTATGTATATATTGCCGTTCTTCCTCGTTTCCCTTTGCCATATTATCTTCCCTTCTTATTCTGTCTCGCTTTCTCTTGCTCTACACTAAATTCGTGTGTCAATCAAGTTAAATGTTAATGAATTACTCGACAGCAGGACAAACAGCAGACGGCAACAACAACAATGCAACAACAATAACAGCCATGTAGATGCTGACAAGTTGTTTTTGGTTTCTAAGCTCTAATATTATTCTGAGGAGTGGCATTAATCATAGAAAATCGGGGTAGATTAGGCAGTTAAAAATTTGATGGTAGCTTCCGTTATATGATGAACATGGCTAATTATATAATTTGTATAAATAAGTTGAAATTAAATTTTAATTTTACGGTATTAAATATTAAGAATTTGTTCAACACTTGCATAATATCGATTAGTAATATTTATATATTCATCGATATAGTTATGTTGAATATTTGGAGTAAAAGTTTACACCTCAAGTTCTTTTCCATGTTAAGAAAAAAGGCTTTTTTAAGGTTGCATGGTTCAATACCTTAGATAAAATACTTCTCAATTTTAAATCTGACAATGATTTTAAAAAATATTAAAATTGTTGGAGTCTCATTTCTTGAGCTTAAAAATTTAAAATGAGGTAGGATATACCAATGGTCTTTACTATCAAATAGGTTTGGGGGGCTGCTTGTTCCTGGCCGAGGTAAAAACCGTTCTCATCTTATGCCCCCGCCCCATCAGTCAGCTTCTGTCAGCGCTAAAGAACGAAATAAATCGTTGAATACTTACGTGCGCAAACAATTTTTGCTGTTTTACGTCCAATTTTTCGCCTGTGGCCTGTGATACATTTTCTATACACCCACACACACATGCATACATACGTATATATGTATGTATGTGTGTATGTATGTATCAACAGCTCATTGAATTCATTATGTTGTCAGCATGTTTAG
This sequence comes from Drosophila sturtevanti, assembly GCA_018150375.1. NCBI lineage: Eukaryota > Metazoa > Arthropoda > Insecta > Diptera > Drosophilidae > Drosophila > Drosophila sturtevanti. The sequence goes on from JAECWJ010000564.1 coordinate 2,127,901, forward strand.
CTGATGACAATGGCGATGAAAACAAAATCAAGCGAAAAAAAAAAAAACAAAATATGTTGAAATTAATTAATTATTTTTCAGCTGTTGCTGGCTGCTAGTTTAAGGCAAGTTGTTCAGATTAATTGTTGGGATCGATGTTGATTTGATTGTAGCATTAATTGTCATATACTTAACTGAAACAGTCAGAATGTTAATACAAACAAAAAAACGGTCTAATTTCATCGTATATATATAATTTTATTAAACAAATCATGTTTTTGTCTCGACTACATATTCTAATAATTGCATTTTTAATTAACTAATTAGCTTCAGTTTAATTAAATGTCGTGTTTAATCGATTTTATACAAGAAAAAAAGAAAAATAATAACTCAAAAATATAGAAATATATATTTACAATTAGTTCGCCATAGTTTCAATACGCTTTTTTATTAGTTAAGTCCGGTAATTGAATTTCACTTCAAATTAAATTTTTGCGATTTTTATACCCTTGCAGAGGGTATATTAATTTTGGTCAGAAGCTTGCAACGCACAGAAGGAAGCATCTCCGACTATATAAAGTATATATATTCTTGATCAGCATGAATAGCCGAGTCGATATGACCATGTCCGTCTGTCCGTCTGTCCGTCTGTCTGGATCAACAGCTTCTCCTCCGAGACCATAAGAGCTACAGAGCTGAAATTTTCAGCATAGGCTCCTTTTTGCTGCAGGCATTGTATATCTCGGAATCATCCCGATCGGACGACTATATCATATAGCTCCCATAGGAACGATCGGTCAGGAATAAGCTTTATCCTCAATAACTCTGTTGTTTTTTAACCGAATGCCACGAAATTTGATATTTATGAGTTTAATATGCTTCTTGATACTTCAACCAAGTTTGATCAGAATCGGACGACTATATCATATAGCTCCCATAGGAACGATCGGTCATAAATAAGGATTATCCTCAATAACTGTTGTTTTTCAACCGAATGCCACGAAATTTGATATTTATGAGTTTAATATGCTTCTTGATACTTCAACCAAGTTTGATCTGAATCGGACGACTATATCATATAGCTCCCATAGGACCGATCGGTCATGAATAAGGCTTATCCTCAATAACTTTGTTGTTTTTCAACCGAATGCCACGAAATTTGATATTTATGAGTTTAATAAACTTCTTAATACTTCAATCAAGTTTTATCAGAATCGGTTGGCTATATCATATAGCTGCTATAGGAACAATCGGTACAAAAAAAAATTTTGTATGAAAAATTTTTTTCCTCAAGCTCAAAATATTGAATTTGTAAATTTCGTATGTTTAATTTACAATAATGCTTCTGGTGAATTATATAGAGAAAATCTGCAAGGGTATACGAACTTCGGCACGGCCGAAGTTAGTCCATCTTTCTAGTCTTTTTGGGAAATTTGGATGATGGATATTTTATTGAGACTTTTTATATATATATTAAGTTACTGTTTAGATTTCATTTGATGCGAAAGTTTATTCCAAAATAGTTTGAAAAATAATACAACTTTTGGCAATCAGAGTATTTTAGCTGGAAATATTATTAAAATTTTCTTCCCAACCAACTCTTTTCTATTTCTAGAATCGTATCTGGTTCGACATTTTTTGTGTGGCAAAAAATAAAATAAACTTCAAATTTACCTTTGGGTATAAGTATTTAATTAGATATAAATTATATGTATATAAAATTTGTGTAAAAATGTAATGAATCAGCAAAAATATTGTTTAATTACTTTGACAATTATAATACGATGGATCGAATGTTCAATATTCCACATTTTTCACTTAAAGTCAAATTTGGTATGACACGAGTTTTAATTCAGTTTGGCGATTTTATGAGGATATCGGATTTCATACCGATTTCCTTTTTTTTGGGGAACAATAGAAATTAATGCAATCAATATTAATGCATAGTCGACATTTAATTTTTTACCTTAAATAATCAATAAAGAATGTAATCAATAATTGTTGTTAAAATCCATTTAATACCATTTGCAAAAGTAAACTCTGATTTCAAATAAACAATTGCAAATTTATTTTAAAACTTGTCGTCCTGATGAGCTTTATATTACTTTATTGAAAACAAATATTGCAGGGTATTAGATAGTATTATAGAAATTAGACTAAAATCAAATATATATCGATAAAATATCGTCTAACGTCTTAAACTAAGACCACTTTCTTAAATACGAACAGTAGAACAGAGAATGTACTTCAAATTTGTTTATATATAATTTTCGTTTTCTCCTTTTATTTTGTCGAAACCAAAACTAAACAATTTATCGCAATTTGTCATTTGCCATGGCAACTGAAACTATTTGTTGGCTTGATTTGTTCGAGAAATTGCATTATAGTAACGAACTTGGAGACAGAAACGACCATAGGGAGCAAAAAAGAGTGCAGAATGGACAGGGAAAGGGAAAGGGGAAAAGGGGAATAGGGGAGGAGAGTTTGAGTTGCAGTAGGATCCAGTAGAATTACCACAGATACAAATACAATTTCCATTTCGACTCATCCCTTTGCATCTTAGCCCCGATTGGGACCAATATGTTCAATTTTCCTCTTATTCACAATACATTTCCTTTGGTCTTTTTATATGTACATATATACATATATATATATTTTTTTTTTGTTTCCAGTTGTTTTCTATAAATTGAATTTGTGTGTATGTCATGTCCATATAAAAGCAAAAAAAAAAAAAAATCTCCAAAATTTGTATTCAATTTAAAATGGATTTTCGGGTCTAAAATTTATCTGAATTAACAAATGGAAATATGAATTCATAAAAGATATAAACATAAGAATGGATCATTATAGTGGATAGGACTAAACTTTCGATTGATTGATTTCCAAACAGAATGATAAAGATGGTAATAAAGGCAACAAGGATATATATACATAGCTAGCAATAAACTGCAATTACAGGGAATACACACATACATACAGACATACATGCACACATACATATATACAATATGTATGTATGTATGTATGTTTATGTATTTACTATATTAGTTTTCCATTTTCCTTTCGCCACTTTTTTGTGTTAAGGGGCAATGTCTTATGTGCTTGTTGATAAGACTTTGTCTCATACTTGAAAGATTTATGACCATGGCTATCAGTTTGCCATAAATAAATATGTTTGACCATTGTTGCGAGTATCGAAACGAGAAATCTACTTTAGGCCACTTATGATTTTGTTAGCCACCCATTTCAATCCGTAACAACGTTTCCCTTACGGCAGCAGCTGCTGTAATTGATAAATAAAATATTGCTCAACAAGATTTCATTATTTGCAATTTGAGAGGCTTTCGCTTTTAAGTGAAATTTGCGGTTGATCAATGATACTCGTACATACATACATAAATTAAATGCTATCATTTGGGCCATATAAAAACTTCAGTTGCCAGTTGGCAGTCCTTGCCCATGTCCATGTCCATGTCCATGTCCATGTCCATGTCCATGTCCATGCCGTGGAATAATGCCCTGTGACCAAGTGTTGGTATTTTAATGAGTGAAAAAAAGAAGAGAAAGATTGCAAAAAATTAAAAATTGAACAAAAAGCGAAACATTAATGCGTTTTTTACAGCACCGTCAACTGCTCAAAAAAGTAATCAACTGAATCAATCTATTAATCAATATGCAAATTAATCGAGTAGTTAACGATCTGCCAAATGAGATGACAATGCATTCTCCATTAAATGATTAAAATTCTTGAATCAACTGAGGCAAATTGATTAAATTTAATGAATTCAAATTATATAAAATATTTGGCCAGTTAAAGTTAAAGCCAACATAATGCCAGCATTTCTTCGGTTTGAGTTTTCTCTTTTTTTCTTCTATTTTTCTGTTTTTCTATTTTTTTTTTTTTGGCTCTCTGCTTTCTCTCTTATCTGGGTTCCACTTTGACCACTTTTTACTGAACAAAAACTATTCCTGTTGCTTACCCTACCTCCATTTTGACAATATACCCAACCATTCGTAACATCCATCCACTCACCCACCCACCCAGCCACCTTATCCAGACTATTCGTTTACTCTATGGCCTCCAAAAGTGGCCATGCGGGCGTTGCTTTCTTAACCAGCGCAAATATTTTAACCTACAAGCAAGCTGAGCAAGTAAATAAATGTGCTCGAGATAAACTGGCGCTTTGTGTGCCGTTTCGGGATAATCTTTCTCTTTGCAACCACCTCACTCTGGAGCAAAGTATTCATCCGGTTCACCATCCAGCCAGGCAAACAGGCGTTCCGTGGCAAGGGGAAGGAAGCGAGGCGACACTGTTACGAGGAGCAACTGTTAAAGCTTGTGGGGAACGGAGCTCTTAAAGTCATGTGTTTTGCATTTTGTATGCAAAAATAAACCAGAATAAAAATGTGAATGGAAAAAAAATACTGCAGCATGCTTTTAGGCAGCGGCTGACCAATATGGCGCGTCGTCCGTGTACGTGACTTTCGCACACAGTCTTAACTGAAGAGCCGCAGACCGACATCCAAGTCATGGACATTTCCCCATTGTTGGTCATTAATTTGAAGGCAAAGTCTGTTTTGGGGTTTAACTAGCGCGGGCCTTTCATCACACACCCACACCCACACACACACACACACACCAAAAAACACGCACCTAGTAAACCGAATATTTTGTAGTGTATATAAAGGGTGTCCCAGGGAATTGATAAGCAATGCATTTAATTTTAAATCAACCAAATTTTATCACTGTGGTCACTGAAATAATGTTAAATTGCTCATCAAAGTCTCGAGTGGATGAGTCCTCAGTTGGCAACACCCTGTATTTTAGATATGTATATATGTATATACTATATATATATGTATGTATATAGATATATAAAGTGTGTCTACCCACTTTGTCACACAACTCACGTACATGCCACGTATGCTAGCCGAAAAGGATTGTCCACGCGTTTGGTCAACTTGAACGTTGGCTCGGCATCGGTTTGGTCTTTGGCCATCAGCTCGATTAGATGTTGTGGTTTGGGATTGTCGTCATCGTTCCGCCCTTGCGGTCATGTTTCTGTGGCTAACATATTCTGGGACTTGGACCGTCTGGTCCATCAGTGCTCCGGGTTATAGTGTGTGTGATGAGTGTGAAGAAGGAAAATGTGTAAAAGGATGGACAGGGGAAAGCGCTCTCGCGCGCGTTAAAAAATGTTTTAGCAGAGCATTTTTTGAGGTTAACAGCGTGCACGTGCGGGCAAAAGGTGGCGACAATGGCAACACTGGCTAAAATGGCGTTGAGTGCTACTGCCCTTTATTTCTCTCCTTTTCCTCCTTCCCAGTTCCTCTGTTTGCCAGATGGTAAAGATTTATCTAGCTGCTGGAACGTGATGCCGAAAATCGTGTCAACTTGAATTATGACGAATGTTTTCTTTGTAAATCTCAACTGGCATTTGTCGCAATGAAAGGAAAGGAAATAAGAGCAAAGAAACTAGTATAAATCTTAATTCAAGTTTTATTGTCTTATTTTGTGGACTTTAAGCAAATTGCAGCTGCTTAAATTTTTATCCTCAACGGGTTACAGCGGAATGTGAAAGGAAAAAGGCTTAATATAGAATCAACTCCCAAATTCCCACTTGAACATTAGCAAAGTATTTCGAAATTTTGCATTAAAATAGGGAATATCGATTATATTCAAGATATAAATATATGTACATTTCCCTAAGTCCTAATAATTCCAATGATGCGTTAAAATAATGGAATAATGTTCAAATATTTGTCTTATCGGTTATCAAATTAGATTGACTTTAAATCTCAACGGGATATCTAAGTATAAAGATTGTAAGGGTATTTTTGCTTACTCCTTTGTTTTGTTTTGTTTTTCTTTTTGTTTAGCTAGGCTTTAAAGCAAAGACATTAAATCTGGACTACCATTAACATTTACGATTTCGTTTTGCTTTGGCCAATACTAACAGAGTTTGGGCCAAAGGGAATCGAATCGGAATCCCATACACATAGTAAATGTTTGCCTTCTTCTTCTACTGCATTTCCACATCTTTGAGTGGGGATTGCGGTGGGGTGGTGTAAAAAAGGAAGGAAAATACCGAATATGTTTGTTTGGCCTCAAGGATAAGTGCAGTCAGGCGGGAAGAATAGTAAGAGCCTTCAGTTTGCCTGCAATTGTATCTTCAAGTGCTTTGGAAAAATTATCGACTTAGTGAACCGAAATGGGTGTGAGAACGAGTCGAAAACGAGAACAGAAAACGAGAGAGACTAATAGAGAGGGATAGAGAGAGAGAGAGGTAGAGAGAGAGAGAGAGAGAGAGAGAGACAGAGAAAGAGTGAGACTTTGCAAGGCACTAGAGTTTCCTGTGGCCTGGCTCTCTCCATGTATAAACTAACGACCAAAGTTTTGCATTTTAATAGGCTCTAAACTGCCATTAATTTCCAGATCTGTCGATTTGTTCAATCTTCTATCTATTTGTATATGTGTTTATGTTTGCAGCTTTTGCTTTGGATTTCGTTTTTGGTTTTGGTATCAACCATGGGCCATATGCAATTGAATTCACTTTAGTTTCTGGCTAAGATAAATTTCAGTTAACTTAACAATTAAAGTATGCTTTAAATCGACATCATCATCAATCTGATTAGGGTCATAGTTCAAAGTGTTCATTATCTACTACAAATGCCCAAATGTTTTATCAAATGTAAACTTGATACAAATAAAATCAAAGTAGGGAAAACCCAAAGTCTGGTTTAGATTTATTTACAGAATCCTAAACTCCCTTTAAGATATTATTCTCATCAAATGAAAATAATAGAAAGGATACTTTCAGAGCTGCTCTAAATACTCTACTCAATATATATATTTTTTTTATACTTTAAACTTGATTAAAAATCATGGATATAAAAAGGATATAAGCAACTACATACATACATATAAAGGATCACCTGACTATGTTATAGAAATACTAAACAAATAATTGACTCGTTTAAAAATCGTTTTAAATTGTCTTGCACTTGGTCCTCTCAATGTCAAACATTTTCAGTTTCTAAGCAATCTTCGAATCATTTTTAATTTTCCCTTTGGACCAGTTCATTCGTCAGCGTCAATTAACTGTTCAAGCTTTTAGGGTTGCCAAGGTTCACAGTAAAATTTAAACTTTTAAACAAATTTTAGCATGTGCCATACGAGAATTCCAACACAATGCAGATCAAACTTTATTTATTATAATTAGTTCTACCCAAGAGTATCAAAGATAAATACAATTTTAAAATTTACAATGAGTTATTAAACATATATTAAAAGAATCGAAAAAAAAGAATTTTGGATTTATTCCGAGTGCTCCCATTGGCGCCACTCAATTTTTATGAATTTGAAAAAATGTTTAGTATAATAATATATATGTATTAATGATTAATATTAAGATGTGTGTATATTAAAAGGCCAATATATTTATGTATAAATTGACATTTACTTCTTCATTTTCTTGACTAAAAAGCAAAAATTTTGAAACCAAATAATTTTGGATCGGAATGATTACAGACTTCAGTTCCGACTCAGTATACTCAATAATACTTAAGTAATCAAAATTAATTTTGCATAAAATAACTGCATATACAATTTAGTATATAGATAAGCATACTCAAGTATAGTTTAGAGTCACCGCAGCTTTTCGTGGATACTTTTGGGATTTGTTTCTTGGAATCAGAATTGAAATATGTACAGTTCTATATATTTTTAATTTTTTTTTTTTGTCTGAAATTAATATTTGAAGTGGTGTAAGATAGAAAGCGATTTAAAAACGATTTCTGTTTAAATAGCAAAGAACCAGAAATTACAACTGAATCCAATGATGCGGATTTCGTAAATCGAAAACGAAATTGGTAACGCATTATGTCTGAGTGGATGACTTTACCATTCAATCGGACTAACAGGTAGCACGTGCCACAAGTGCAATTGAATGGCTACAACACCGACTCTACCCTTTGACCTTTTATGTTAGTCCATTTTTAGTTGACTTTCGGCTCTCCGCTAATGGGTTTCAAATATGTGAAATAAGTCTCATCATCTGTTGAGTGTGAAACTGAATACCAGGTAAATAATTTAACAATCTACTGTCGATCTTCTACTTTTTAATTATCAGGTATCTCTTGATCAAACATTGTTTGTTAAAGAAGTCCTAAAAGACTATATGCAAAAAATGGAATGCATCGATTTGAAAGTCAATTCTTCTAACTGTAAATATATACATACGTGTATACTCAAATCAGGCAAAATATTATCCAAAGCGAAGTCAACTGTGGAAAAGAAAAAGCACTACCACTTGCTTCCTTAAAAATGATTAGTTAATTAGTTGCTAACTACAGACTAAAGTATATATTAATTTCCGAATGTCATTCACCAGGGATTCAAGTTATCGTATCGTATCCTGGTTGCATATTCTTTTGTGACTTGTTGAATTTCTGGTCAAAATAAATTTACAAATTGTATATACTACATACATAGGATACAAAAATGTCTTGAAATATTATTTTGCATTAATAATTTGTCATTCAATTTCGTATGGTAAATTGAATTTGGCTTCAATTACAAATTGATGTCCTTTTTGATGCCTCACCAATGAGTTGAGGCAATGAAAAGTTTTATATGTTTTCTCACAAATTTTCCTGACTTTGTTGAGAGATGAAAACAGAGATTTACAAATTAATTACTATTTTGTGTGGATGGTAGAAAATATTTCCAATTTACATAGTTAAATTTTAATGACATAGCCATTTAGTCTAATGTGTTGTCATTATCGTTAGTACGATGATGATGATGATGATGATGATGATGATGGTGAATGGGCCACAGTGCCTTAGCCAAGACAATGGATGGTACCGTCAAGTCACGTTCTCGTTTGGCTTCTTTGTCTCTCCGTCTCCGTCTCCCTCTCTCTTTCTCTCTCTCTCTCTCTCTATCTCTGTGTGTGACGTGACTCTGTCATGCTAATGCGCTTGCAAGTATGCAATATATTTTATGTATGCAAGTATATACCTGTGTGTATTTGTCTTTAGAGTGTGTGTGTGTGTGTGTGTGTGTGAGGGGGATGCTCTATCACTATCATAAACATTAACGGCTTTTACTTACTTTCACAGTTCATGACAGCAGTCACTTTTGCACTTGACACAAAAGCAAATATCCTACGAAAAATTCTACACGCTATGCTCACAATTTCCACAGTGATTTTCGTCATGCGACATGTATGCGTGTGTGTGTGTGTGTGAGAGAGAGAGAGAGAAATATCGTTCGCCTTGAAACTGGACTAAAAATAAAAGACAAAACAGGCGACAAAATGTTTTTGCCCTGCGACACTTTTAAAGCGCCTATTTGTTAGAATTTTTGCCACCACAACAGGAAAGAACATCATATCTTTAGGGTTGCTAGGAGAAACTGTTGGCTGGAGACTGGGGGTTGGGGGTTGGTTGGCTCTGGCCCATAAAATCTTGGCAACTTTGACCGCGGTCTTGTTGGCGTACCCTCTCACCTTTTGCGGTCAGTGGACAGGCTTCAAAGGGCTCGCCATCCTTCTTTGGTATCCTTGGGATGCTAGTCACGTTTTCATTCATTTAAAACTTGGCTCAAACATTGAATGAAAATCAAATAAAATTAGTTCAAAGCTGCACGTGTGTGTGAAAAATGTAGAAAATTGTTTTCAATTTTGGGTTCACTTATGAATCAAACACTAAGCTCACTCTCAATTTTCCTTAATAATCAATAACAAAAAAATAAAAATATTCTATCGAACCACATGCAATCCCTGCATAATAGAGTACAAGTATTTTATAAATTTTATGGATTTAAGGAAACTTGGCATTAGCATTATATATAATATCTATCTTTTGATCAATTTGATCTTGGATTTTGACACACTCGTCTCATTCATTAGATGACCATATAATTATTGCTTTTAATTTAATTAACCAAACAGTTTAAATATATCAAACATATTATTGGATTTATACATTTTTTTTTAAAAATGATTTATTAATTGTTAATGTATTTAATGAAAAGTCATTAGTCAGAATAAACGTCATACTTATGTATGATTATTAAATCGAAGTGAATCTCTTACATAATACATATGAGGATGGTCTTAAGTCATTACCTTTATGACTTCCATCGAATTAATAAAGTTTCGTTTGTTATCAAGTAACAAATATAAACGTTTTAATATTCTATAATTAAAATTAATTTCTATTGCTTAAGAGTAAGAAAAACTTTCTTGTTGGTCATACATAATATAATTTTTTAAGAATAAATGAAAATTGAAATGTTTTTAATTAAAAATTTTCAACATAAGATCTAATATGATAGCACAATTAAAAAGAATCAAATATTTTATATTATGTAATTTCATCAAATTTAATTAATTAAATAAGTTAATTAATTTAAATGTAGATTCAGAATGCGGACTTGAATTGGGCTTTTGTTAAATCACAATTAAAATTTAATTAATACATAATTAATAATAATTAATAAAGAAATTTATCTATTATATCCTGTACCAAGTAGATATAATTTATAAAGTCAATTTATCGGTATATCTCCGATATTTATTCTCAGATCTCAAAATTTTCTGAACTATTACGTATTCTGTCTGCCAAATATGAATTTTTTTCAAATATTTTTCTAATTGGTAAAAATGTGCAACAAACTTCGTCCATATGTTTGAATCATATCTTAATTGGCTGATCACATATATATGTATATATATATAACATGGGGTCGGTGTTTTATGTGGGAAACGGAATATAAGAACAAGAACATGGACATTGTCGCCAGTCAAAATGGGTCAAATGGTTTCTGAATTATAGAAAAGAAAGCAGAAGAACGGACGCTTTCCTCGATCACATTAACCCGAAATTCTTAAATTAAAACCTAATACGGAACCAACATTAAATGGAGATCTATCAAATTCTACGTTAAGTAAGACTATTAAACTCCAATAAATATTGGAATAAATAGGGAATAAACCGAAAAAATACTGTACACTTTGTTTTATTTGTACATCAAGACTTAACAATCAAAATTAAATTTTTATTATTTCATATTTAAGATGTATTTATAGGGTTATATCTAACGTAAATGTGTACATTTTGGCGACTTTAATATATCATTTTAACCCTTTGCCCTTTTAACCTATGAATACGAGTTCCAATAGGCATAATGGATAACTTTGCTTTTCTAAGATAAATGTTTTTATACCGACATCTATTGTACACAATTTAAAGACCTTCCATTATACAATACATACTTGTAACTCCAATGAAAATATCAAGAAAATGTTAATTTGTCCGAGAGATTCTGTTCTTAGGGAATCGATTAAAAATGGATTATACACTTTCAAAGAACTTCTCTTAAAGTATTTTCTGAATTTTTTAATTTGCATGTAAATCTATCAACCATAAACACCTTCCATTTAATTCCATATGGATGTGCGTGTGTGTGTGTGTTTGTACGTATATGTCACATTAATAAAACAAATTTTTGTTTATGCATCCACAAAATGTTCACGTTAAAACGTTTATCCACAGGCTCCTTCTGTCTGTTGGAATTTGAATAGAATTAAGTACATATACAGAGATAAATATATATGTAAATATGTGTGTGTGTGTGTGTGTGTATACATATACATATATGTAAAACACATACATCACTGTCAGCTTATATACGTCAACGGAACGGGCTTTAATTTTGTCTTTAAAATTTCTCACAAATATCAAGGTTTAATACTCCGACAAGATGTCAAACCTGGCTAATGAAATATTGTTGGCCAACAAAGCTAACAAAACCCCACTTCAATGTTACGCATACGCCATGATGGCTTTGCGCATCTTTTCACTTTCCTATGCCATCAATTTGGAAGTGTGTAGGGGGAGGGGCGGAAGGGGGGGGTAGTAATTGAAGTAGGAACAGGAAAAGTCATCGTCGATGGGGCAAAGATGGTAAATGTATAGCAGAATATACTTATCGATGCTGTCAATGAATTTTGTTTATGCTGTGTGCCAAGAGCTTAAAGTGAAATTTCTTTTTGGCTACCGCAAATGGCAAAAATGAGCCACAACAAAACTGACAACAACTTTCAAATTCAAATTTCTCACAGGCAATTATCCACATCGAGAGGCTGTTTGATGTGGCCTCCTTCCTTTCCAACTGAACCCGGCACCCTAAAATAAACACAAAAAACCCAACCATCTCACAAAAAGGAAAGCAGAAAAACATGACGACGGCATAAATAAATAATAAAGAGAAAAATGTGTAAAATGTTGGCCAAATGTTTAAAGTCATTATCAATTTATATACTGTCTCTTAAATCAGCTAATCCAAACGAAACGGTTACTCATTCTTTATATGGGAAATTTCCTGAAAGTCCATAGGAACTTTTGTTAATACAAATAAAATGAACATTTTACATACATATGTATGTACATACAAACATATGTACATATATCAAGCACCGATATGAATATGTTACCAGATTTCAGCCTGTTTATCAGAATTATTTACTGATTATTGTGCAAATACATAAAAATTTTTTTCCAAGAAGTTTTTTTTCTATTTATTGTTTTTAAAAATAATTTAAATTTAATGTCTGTGTCTTCTTGCAGTTCTCTCACTCTTCTTTTGTATTGGTTAGTGTTTATTGGATGTCAATCATAAAGACAATAAGTATCTACATAATTAATTACATATAAGTAAACACGTAATGGGAATACTTGGTCACCCTAAGATCAGCTGAGAGAAGGAAGTGTGGCAGCGCAGCAACGAAATAAAGACGTGTGGCACCTCTGCAGTAATTAGTGTGGACATTATTAATTTTAACTGGCAATACTCTCCAAAGTATTCGAAAGAATATTTTTGGCTAGAGTGTTACCGCTTCTGGACGATGACAACCTAATTCCAGATCATCAATTCGGCTTCCGGCAACATCATGGCACTCCAGAGCAATGTCACCGCATTGTTCAAAAGGTGCTCTGCTCCTTCGAAGACAAACATTACACCTCAGCAGTGTTCTCGGATGATAAGCAGGCTTTTGACCGAGTCTGGCACGACGGGCTTCTGCACAAACTCAAGCTGCTGCTACCTGCTCCATATTATATGGTCCTAAAATCGTACCTTGTCGGTAGGTGCTTCTATGTCAGATGCGAGACCTCCATGTCCAGAATTGAGTCCATCATGGCGGGCGTTCTGGGCCCCATCCTCTACACCCTGTACACTGCAGACTTGCCTGTGTTGCAACACGAGCGACTTTTGGTTGCCTCATATGCAGACATTACCCAAGACCAACTTAACCTGCTAGAACCATGGTTTCAAAGATGGAATATCTCCAAAAATACGGAGAAGTCGCTACACATAACTTTTGCCACTCGTAGGCTCAACTGGCCCCCAGTCAGTCTTAACGGGACGCTTCTCCCGAGCGTGGGTCTCACTCTTGACAGGCGTTTGAACTGGAAAGGTCATATTATTGCCAAAAGACCGCAGCTAAATTTCAAACTTTCAAAATTGCAATGGCTACTCGGCAAGAGATCCAAGCTTAGCACCAGCAACAAGTTGTTGTTGCTCTATAAGTCAATACTCAAGACTGTTTGGACCTATGGCATTCAGCTCTGGGGCGCGCATCCCTATGTGCGGAACTCTGTCATCCATAGAGACCTAGCGGCTCCGTCAGTTAAGAGTGAGATCCGGAAGTACGGTACTCGGCACTGCTCCAGGCTGGAAGCCCTCAACCTGCTGGACATTAGTACCCATACAAGACGTCTTAAAAGAACTCACCCTCTAGACTTACAATTTAGACCAGAGATGGACTGGTGATTCGTCCCTTAGGACTGAAAAGGTGAAACTTATCGTAACCCCCCCCTAACATATTCAATACCTATTATAAAATTTTGCTTATTGTCCATCTGGACAGATTGCAAATAAATATATGCCCAAAAAAAAAAAAAATTAATTTTAACTGAACAACCATAATAACAATCTTAACTCTACATGTATATGTCGTATCGTTACAAATTATTATAATAAATTACAATGTGCATTGCCAACACTAGTATATGAACCATATTAATGTAACGATGTAATGAGTACCCTTACTGATAAACGACTCATTTTGTAGAGCCGTTGTGTTTCTGTCCTTTTCATACGTGTGCCTTCTACCTCATATTGTCAGGTGGTCTTCCAGTGTGTAACAGATTCTTCTGTTCTGCGTAGCCTTGGCGTAGATGTCAGAGCGAGATAGCTAGAGTATGTAGCTAAGAAATGTCAAAAAGGTGTGTATGTATTGGTGTAACACGGAGTCGTGAAAATTGGTCATTGTAATATAAAAGCTCGAGAGAAAAGGTTGAAAAGTATGACTACGCCAAGGAAATGCAAACACACGCCACCATGAGGGAAGTAAGGAAAGTTATGCAGGAAAAATAATGCAAAAACGACATCAGAAGTGGGATCGCCTACACGCCAAGTAGATGACCGCATATATACACTTCTCGAAATGCAGCATCGCAATTTCATCGAGGTTATAAATGCTGTCAAAGAATCACAGTCGACACCAGGAAAAAAAATGGTGTACTGCCAAAGTTCAATTCTGAATCTACTGATGCTAGTGCTGCCGCTTGGTGTTCCACCGTGGACCTCATTTTGGCCGAGAACCCCTTGGATGGTAGCGCTTTACTAATTGCGCTTAGTAAAGCTCTAGAAGGTGACGCTTCCAACTAGCTGTCTCAAATTTGTTTCCCTGGAATGACGTGGCAAAATTTCAAGGAATTGTTTTTGCAACACTTTGAAGGAAACGTGACTCCGGCAGCTACGGTTTTCAATATTCTGGATGGAAAACCAAAAGAAGGCGAGTGCATTTCACTAAATGCAAGTGGATTATTAACGACTCTTATGGCGAAATGGAAGTCGATGACTACAGAACAAATCGCTTTGTCGGTCGTATTGTCGCATGCTGCCCATGTTGATAGTTGACTGCAAAGAACAGTTTACACTGCCAATATCAAAACACGTAACGATTTGCAAAATGAGCTGCGAGCATTTGATTTTGCTAAAAGGAAGGCTCGTACTCCCGAGGAAAATCCCCTACCAGTAAGAGACAGCGACACCACACACCCATTAAATGTCACTTTTGTGGAAAAATGGATCACAAACTTGCTGACTGCCGATCAAGGAAAAACAATGTAAAACCCCAGCAGGTATCTAAAACCGGATATAGCGACACGTCGGACGAAAGGAGTACATCAGTTAGTTGTTACAAGTGTGGAGGTCCTGGACATATTGCATCTTCTTGTATTGGACGACAGGAGTCTGCCACTCAAAATAAAGCAAGTGAGAAACGTGTCAACTTCTGTCAATTGGTTGATCCGATTGGTACTCTAATTTCATCTGGTGAGTCATACCCATTCTTTTTTGATTTTGGATCCGAATTTTCACTAGTGCAGGAATCTGTGTCTCAACGATTTTCGGTAAGACGAATCCATAACGTTGTAGCTTTAACAGGTATCGGAGACGATACAGTAATAGCACGTTATCAATGGATATTCTCTTGAAGTGCTTTTTCATGTACTTCTTAATAGTTATATTA
The DNA here is from genome assembly GCA_018150375.1 of Drosophila sturtevanti. Taxonomy (NCBI): domain Eukaryota; kingdom Metazoa; phylum Arthropoda; class Insecta; order Diptera; family Drosophilidae; genus Drosophila; species Drosophila sturtevanti. Next base: position 2,143,488 of record JAECWJ010000564.1, read on the forward strand.
ATTATGTTATAATAATTGGTCGTGAAATTCTAGTTCAGAATTTTGGGGTTAAGATAGCAAATAATTCTTTAGAACTATATAAGACGAATCTGTGTACACCTTATCTGCTTTGAATCGTGATTTTCTTGCCAATATTGAAACCGAGTTGTGTGGTGTAGATATTAGATTTTGCAGATTTTAGGTGAATTTTCAAACGCTTTTATTGATGGTTATCCAAAAACCCAAGTCAGTACAGGTCAGCTAGATATTCGCTTGATTGATCCTAATAAGACCGTGCAAAGGCGACATTACCGGCTTAGTATAGATGAAAAGGAAATTGTAAGAGCCAAAATTAAAGAATTAATGGAAGCAAATATAATTCGCCCTAGCTGTTTTCCTTTTGCTAGCCCAATGCTTCTTGTAAAAAAAAAAAAAAATGGTTCGGATAGACTTTGTGTAGACTACCGTGAGCTAAATGCAAACACCGTAGCTGAAAAATTCCCCTTACCGATTATAAATTATCAAATATCCAGGTTGCGTGACGCAAAATATTTTTCGTGTCTTGATATGGCAAGTGGTTTCCACCAAATCCCTATTCACCCAGAGTCAATTGAGCGAACGGCATTTGTTACTCCGGAGGGCCAATATGAGTTTCTATCCATGCCTTTTGGATTAAAAAACGCTCCTTCTGTGTTCCAACGCGCAGTAATGAAAGCGTTAGATGAGCTTGCTCATTTATATGTCATCGTATATATGGACGACATCTTGATTGTTTCAGAAACAAAAGAAGAAGCACTTGAGAGGTTGCGTACTGTCCTACAAATTTTATTTCAGGCTGGATTTTCATTTAACGTGACAAAATGTTCATTTGTAAAGTCAAGTATGGAATATCTAGGATTTCTCGTTAACAACGGTGAAATCCGACCCAATCCACGTAAGGTACACGCGTTACAAAGCTTCTGTAGTAATGAAGCCATTGTATGGTCTAACATGCAAAAATAAACCCTTTGCTTGGAAATCCGAGCATGAACAAATTCGTCAAAGAATTATGAAAGCATTAACAGATGAGCCTGTGCTTGTTATATTTGATCCCCAATACCCCATTGAATTGCATACCGATGCCAGTATGGATGGCTACGGCGCTATTCTTCTCCATAAAATGGACAATAAGCCTCAAGTCGTCGAGTATTTTAGTAAACAAACATCTTCCACTGAAAGTCGATATCATTCGTATGAGCTTGAGACATTAGCCGTATTTAACTCCATGAAACAATTCCGACACTATTTGCATGGCCGGCATTTTACAGTTTACACCGATTGTAATTCTTTGAAGGCCACGAAAAACAAAATCGATCTAACACCAAGAGTTCATCGGTGGTGGGCATATATGCAGTCGTTTAATTTTGATATCCAGTATAGACCGGGAGCCAAAATGGCTCATGTTGATTTTTTCTCGCGTAATCCGGTAACAAATAAAATTTCTAACCAGGATTATACAAGTCCAAAAAATAAACATGTTTTGTTGGCTGAAATAACTGACAATTGGCTCCTTGCGGAACAACAAAAAGATTCAGAGATATCGTCAATTTTTTTAAAACTTCATAATCGCGAACTAGAGGAGAGTGTATCAAGAACATACGAGTTACGCTCCAAATTGCTTTTTCGCAAAATCCAAAGAAATGGGAAAACTAGATGTCTCCCAGTTGTCCCTAGATCATTCAGATGGTCGGTAGTAAACCATGTCCATGAGGCTGTTGTACATCTCGGTTGGGAAAAGACGTTGGACAAAATGTACGAATTTTATTGGTTCGACCATATGGCTAAATACGTACGAAAGTTTGTCGATAATTGTATTACATACTTGCAAATTGACTAAACCCAAGTCAGGAAAGTTACCCATTGAGCTTCATCCTATACCCAAGGTAGATATTCCATGGCATACGATCCATATCGATATTACTGGTAAATTAAGTGGTAAAAAGGACCAAAAGGAATATATTGTCGTACAGGTGGATTCTTTTACCAAATTTGTTTATCTATACCACACCACAAATATTAATAGTGAACGCTGTATAGATGCTGTAAAGTCAGCAATATCTGTTTTTGGCGTACCAGCACGAATCATTGCAGACCAGGGTAGATCTTTTACAGGATCGAGTTTTAGCAATTTTTGTTCCATGCAGAAAATTAAGTTACACCTGATAGCAACAGGTGCCAGTCGCGCCAACGGGCAGGTAGAACGCGTTATGAGTTTGTTAAAACGAATGTTAACCGCTATTGAAAGTAGTCAACGATCTTGGCAAGATGCCCTAGGCGAAATTCAATTAGCCATAAATTGTACAATAAATCGCGTTACTAAATCTAGTCCTCTCGAGATTCTAATAGGAAAAGAAGCTAGGCCGTTTAATATGTTGCCTGTAGTTGAAGAAAACAATAAGGTTGATTTAAGTTTTGTAAGAAAAATGGCCACAGAAAATATAAGTAAGAACGCTATATATGACAAAGAAAGGTACGATAAGAACAAAGCTAAATTTAATAGATTTAACATTGGCGATTATGTTTTGCTTAAAAATGGAGAGAGACATCAAACTAAGTTGGATCAAAAGTTTAAAGGTCCATTCCTGGTAACAGAGGTACTAGAAGGAGATCGTTACATATTGAAGTCTCTAGTTAATAAACGAACTTATAAGTACTCGCATGAAGCTCTGAGAAGTATGCCAGAAGAAGAGATTCCCAAGGAGTTGGACATGTGTAGTGAGAGCGAAGACGTTGAAACAGACGTCAGAGATGCATTGGTGGATTCCAATGTGAGTGAAGACGTTGAAACAGACGTCATAGATGCATTGGTGGATTCCAATGTGAGTGAAGACGTTGAAACAGACGTCATAGATGCATTGGTGGATTCCAATGTGAGTGAAGACGTTGAAACAGACGTCATAGATGCATTGGTGGATTCCAATGTGGGTGAAGACGTTGAAACAGACGTCATAGACGTATTGGTGGATTCCAATGCGCAGAAAGGCGTTGAAAGAGACGTCACAGATGAGTTGGTGGACTCCAACTAGACAATGACATGATGGATTTCAATGTGATCGACCGGGCATCAGACTTGGGTCAAACCGCAAAGTAGGGTCACCAGTGCTAATGGGTACACGAGTTACTGTGTTGACTCGTTAGATGTCTGGGGGCTATCAATGCGGTAAAAGCCCATGTTGTTGAGTGACCCGGAGAAGAACTAACATGTGAATCATTGGGAATCATCTGTCCGATGGTTGTTTGAAGAATTTAAAGGGTATCCTCTGTCATTAGCAAGACCAAGTTAAAAAAAAAAAAAAAAAAAACTGAATGAATTTTAATTTGTTGTTTGAAAAAAAATCTTTTCGTATTAAGCATCTCATGATCTGCTATATTGTTTTCAAATGTTTTGTAACACACGAGGACGTGTGAAGGTCAGGAAGGCCGTGTCGTATCGTTAGAGCCGTTGTGTTTCTGTCCTTTTCATACGTGTGCCTTCTACCTCATATTGTCAGGTGGTCTTCCAGTGTGTAACAGATTCTTCTGTTCTGCGTAGCCTTGGCGTAGATGTCATAGAGCGAGATAGCTAGAGTATGTAGCTAAGAAATGTCAAAAAGGTGTGTATGTATTGGTGTAACACGGAGTCGTGAAAATTGGTCATTGTAATATAAAAGCTCGAGAGAAAAGGTTGAAAAGTATGACTACGCCAAGGAAATGCAAACACACGCCACCATGAGGGAAGTAAGGAAAGTTATGCAGGAAAAATAATGCAAAAACGACATATATATGTATGTACATACATATACAATAAATCTTTTAATTTCTTGTCTTCATTTCCTGTGGTAAGAATCCATGATACCAAGTACAATACACATACATTCTTACATACATATGTACATATGCCTTGCCTTTGCCAAACAATCTCGTTTAAGAAGTATTATGTACATACATATGTATGTATACATATAAGATAGGTTATATTAGAGGCTTTTTTAAAAATACTGTAGTGGCCCAGTTGCTGGCCACACTAGGGGCCCCCATGTGGGCCAACCTGTTTTTTGCTTATGAAACATAAACACTTGTTTTAAAATGCATTTTGAATCACACAGAATGAAACAATCAGTGTTGGCGGAATTTTAATTCCCCCGTTTTTCTTTTATCCGCGTAAAGATATGCAGTCTTGTTTTTTGGTCAACGTTTCGGATGGAACTGTCGGATTTGCTAATCAATCTGGTTGGATGACTCAAAATTATTTTATTCAATAGGTATATGCGCCATTTCATTCGATATACAAAGCCTTCGAGAAATCGGCCTGTCCTTCTGCTTTTGGACAACCACAATTCTCATTTGTCTATAGAAACACTGGATATGGATGCTGAAAACGGTGTTCACATTCTCTCGTTTCCACCCCACTGCAGCCATAAACTGCAGCCACTTGACGTATCGGTATCTGGTCCCCTGAAGCAATGTTTTAAATCGCAATGTTCCGCGTAAAAAAAAAATGCCAATTTGCCATTTTCGTTTTAATTGTCTTTTGTTTTAATTTTTTTTTATTTTTCATAGGTTTTACAAATCCGAAATATTTCAGGGATCGTTTGTGAGGCTTTAGATCTGTCCTTAACGTCAAAGACAATTAAGACAGGCTTCGTAGCATTGGGTATTGCTCCATACAATCCCGACATATTCCATGAGGCTGACTTTGTTTCAACCGTAGAACAAAATGTGCAGGAAGCTTCCGTGGAACGTGATGTTTCAGACGATTCCCCTTAAATTTTTTGTTTATTTTTATTGTATAGACTCTATCAAATATAAATAAACAAAAAATTTTACAATTTTTGGGGTTTTTTCCAGGTTGCCCACAGCTGGACCCTTTTTTTTTGACAAAAAAAAGTGTCTTTACAAAATAAGTCATATAAATTATTGGGTTATGAATAGCACTATACTTTCTCAGGGAAGTTGCGCAATTAAACTACCTTTCCAACGATATATTCATTTACACATTTGAGCAAGCCGTCTATATTTTATAGATTCGTAACAAAACCCGGCCCACAACCGGGCACTCTCCTCTACCAATTAAGAGTGAATTCATACCTGCTAGGGCGCGGTGATTTTGATCCTGCCGAAGTTTTTTTATAATAATAAAAAAGTTTTTTTCGTTTCGACAAGTTAAATAAAAGTTAATGATAGTTAATTATTGTTTGTTTTCAAGTTACAAACAACAATTTTAAAAAATGTAAAATCTATTTGAAATAGACTATTTTACAATCATAAAAAATGATTTGAAAGGCATTTAGATTTTTTTTTTGGTACATATATAGTACGTGTGTGTGGGTTTTGGATTTTCCTGCTCATCTTCCCTTACTGCCCTCATGATGGCGTGTGCCTTGCATTTCCTTGGCATAGACATGGTTTTTAACATTTTCTCTCAAGCTTTTGTGTTACAATATCCAATTTTCACAACTCCGTGTCACAAAAATACATACACAGCTTGGACATTTCATAGCTATCTCTGTATAGAACAGAAAAATCTGTTACACACTGTAATATGAGGTAGAAGGCACACGTAGGAAAAGGGTAGAAACACAACGGCTCTACAAAATGAGTCGTTCACACGTCCTCGTGTGTTACAAGACATTTGAAAACAATATAGCAACAAATTAATCTTTGCACATTTGCTTAATTCCAAATTCTTTGGTCCCGCTGATGACAGAGTATAACCTTTAAATTCTCCAAGTAACTGTCGGGCAGATGATTCCCCATGATTCTCTGCGACACTCAAAAAGATGGTCATTTAGCGCAAAGATAGCCTCCAATCATCTAACATGTCAACACAGTAACTCTTGTGTCCATTAGCACTGGTGACCCTACTTTGCGGTTTGACCCAAGTCTGATGCCCGGATGACCACATTGAAATTCATCAATGTCATTGTCCTCTTGGAGTCAACGCCTTCATTCGCATTGGAATCCGCCAATGCATCTATGACGTCTGTTTTAACGTCTTCATTCACACTACACATGTCCAACTCCTTCATTCGCATTGGAATCCGCCAATGCATCTATGACGTCTGTTATAACGTCATTCATTCATTCACACTACACATGTCCAACTCCTTGGGAATCTCTTCTTCTTTAATACTTTTAAGAGCTTCATGTGAGTACTTATAAGTTCGCTTTTTATACCCTGTACCCGTAGGGTTCAAGGGTATATTAAAGTCGCTAAAATGTATGTAACAGGCAGAAGGAAAATTTTCCGACCCCATAAAGTATATATATTCTTGATCAGTATCAATAGCGAAGTCGATTGAGACTTGTCCGTCTGTCTGTCCGTCCGTCTGTCCGTCCGTCTGTCCGTCCGTCTGTCTGTATGAACATCGAGATCTTGGAGACTATAAGAGATAGAGCAACCAAATTTTTTTTGTAGATCCGTCTAGTGTGTAGGCAGATCAAGTTTGTTTCAAATTTTTGCCACGCCCACTTCCGCCCCCGCAAATTAGAAAAAACTATAACTAGAGTTGTATTAAAGCTACAGTATTTATTTTTGGTAGACTCAATTATATAGCCAATATGTACCATCTGACCGAATTTGATGGAAATCGGTCAATAAATATCGGAGATAATACGTATATATGTTTTGTACTGAAATGCTGTGGGCAGCAGCAGCTGAAATGTGTGAGCGAGATAGCATGCGCATGCTGCTTTGTACCGAATGACGCAGTAGATTCGTTCACTGTTAGGAGTGAGCGAGAAAGCATGCATTTGCTGTTTCGGACAATAAATATTGTACAGAAATGCCCAGGGTAGATAAGTAGTATGCATTTGTTCTTGTGGCTTATGAAGTGACTCATTTAGTTTGTACATAAATCAAAGTTACTTGAAATCAAAAAATTATTATCTAGTATAGAATTAAAAATCGTGTATTTTTATACCCTGTACCCATAGGGTTCAAGGGTATATTAAAGTCGCTAAAATGTATGTAACAGGGAGAAGGAAAATTTTCCGACCCCATAAAGTATATATATTCTTGATCAGTATCAATAGCGAAGTCGATTGAGACTTGTCCGTCTGTCTGTCCGTCCGTCCGTCCGTCTGTCCGTCTGTCCGTCTGTCTGTATGAACATCGAGATCTTGGAGACTATAAGAGATAGAGCAACCAAATTTTTTTTGTAGATCCGTATAGTGTGCAGGCAGATCAAGTTTGTTTCAAATTTTTGCCACGCCCACTTCCGCCCTCGCAAATTAGAAAAAACTATAACTAGAGGTCTATTAAAGCTACAGTATTTATTTTTGGTAGACCCAATTCTATAACCAATATGTACCGTCTGACCGAATTTGACCGAAATCGGCCAATAAATATCGGAGATAATACGTATATATGTTTTGTACTGAAATTCTATGGGAAGCAGCAACTAAAATGTGTGAGCGAGATAGCATGCGCATGCATGTTGCTTTGTACCGTATGACGCATTAGTTTCGTTTACTGATATGAGTGAGCGAGAAAGCATGAATTTGGTGTTTGGGCTTATTGCGAGAATTTTTTCATAAATTTATATTCAATCAATAGGGATTTGGAAGGAGTCTGTTTAAATCAAATATCCTTTTTTGGTACAGGGTATACTCCAAGTCGGCAGAGACGACTTGCTTGCTTCATTAAATAGAGACTTCAATATGTAACGATCTCCTTCTAGTACCTCTGTCACCAGGAATGGACCCTTAAACTTTTGATCCAATTTAATTTGATGTCCCTCCTCATTTTTAAGCAAAACATAATCGACAATCTTAAATCTATTAAATTTAGCTTTGTTCTTATACTTATATTTTCTGTGGCCATTTTTCTACAAAAATTTAAATCAATATTATTGTTCTTTTTTCAATTATAGATAACATATTAAACGGCCAAGCTTATTTATTGCACAATTTATGGCTAATTGTATTTCGCCTAGGGCATCATGGCAAGATCGTTGACTACTTTCAACAGCGGTTGGCATTCGTTTTAACAAACTCATAACGCGTTTGTTGTAAACCCAGCCTGTTCCACTGTAAATAATTGTATTGAAATGAAGAACTCGTTTAATATGATTAACCATATATTTATAGATTTAATTATTCTTTGCTCTTTTAATTTCTGCAACACCACACCACATGTACACAGGTCGAGATCACGAAAAGAAGAAGAATACATAAGTGTGCCCATACATTAAGAACACATTTATACCTAATTAGTGTTGAAAATGTTATTCTTTGATTGTTGGAATAGGGGTATTCCAACAGCGTTCTACCTGCCCGTTGGCGCGACTGGCAACTGTTGCTATCAGGTGTAACTTAATTTTCTGCATGGAACAAAAATTGCTAAAACTCGATCCTGTAAAAGATCTACCCTGGTATGCAATGATTCGTGCTGGTACGCCAAAAACAGATATTGCTGACTTTACAGCATCTATACAGCGTTCACTATTAATATTTGTGGTGTGGTATAGATAAACAAATTTGGTAAAAGAATCCACCTGTACGACAATATATTCCTTTTGGTCTTTCTTACCAACTTCATTTACCAGTTATATCGACATGTATCGTGTGCCATGGAATATCTATGCGAAAAAGCAATTTGGAGCGTAATTCATAATTAAAATAACTACTTGGAACTACATGAAAAAGGAATTCAAGAGAGTATCCGTTGATCCGATACCTCTTAAAGCTACAACGTTATGGACTCGTCTGTCCGAAATCGTCTGACCGAAATGAATCATTGAGACACAGATTCCTTCACTAGTGAACATTCGGATCCACAATCTAAAAAGAATGGGTATGACTCACCAAATGAAATTAGAGTACCAATCGGATCAACTAATTGACACAAGTTTAAGGATTGGTCGGACAGCTATAAGGTATAGAATGAGTGCACCTCGGGAAAAATTTGTTGTGTTCAAACAGTTTTTGTGAGAAAATGTTTTTTAAGCTATCGCAAATCCCAAATTTGGTATACAGATGGTACTTCTACTTTTACATTATTTCAGTAAGTTTGAATCAGATCGGATGATAAATACCGTCATACCGGCGAGTTGAAAATGCCATATATTGCTTTTTTTTGCTACATTTTTTTTTTAATTTTTGAAAGGGTATTCGCAAGTCGCTTAGCAGCAGAGTCGATATAGACATGTCCGTATGATCACCTAGATCTCGTTGACTATAAGAGCTAGAGCTACCGAATAAGCTATGAGCATCCGTCTAGTATCTACGAAGATACAGTTTATTTAATTTTTTTGCCACGCCCACTTCGTGTCAATCAATGTTAAGATAGAGAAGTTATTCGTCCGGGGAAAATGATTTATTTACAAATTGCGACGTGTTGGTACAAGGTATAATCAAAATCGAACAATTGCTTGTTTCATTTTAAATATGTTTGTATTTATACTAAATAATATATTATGTTAATGCGTATACTGAATTACCCTGATTTCATTTAAGCCTGAAAAATATGTGCGACTGACCAATTTCTATTAAAAAAGGGATTAGTTTGCTTTGGTATATACATATACATATATAAATAAGTGTATACATACATACGTACATATGTATGCATATGTGTATACAAATAATATATATGTAATTACTTCAAAAAACTCTGGAATTGATTGGAATAAATATTTGCTGATCCAAATGCATACTGAAATAAATGGTTAAAATTAACTTGATCGTTTAATACTTTATATAATGAAAAAAGGTAATGTAATGAGGAAGTCGATAAGTCAGATAATCAAAAAATAATATACCTGATAATATAGTAAAATCTCTGTTTTACATTTGATCGACTTTGATCCGTGCTCATTGCTTTTAAATTAACTTTTTGGCACTGGCGTTTTCAAAGCTGTTGTATGTATGTAAGTTGGTTTTGGCATTACTTACTCTACTAATTGGCCTTGGTAAGTTATCTTAAAGAGAGCAAAAATTTTATGCTTTAAAATTTGCGTATATATTCATTTGTGAGTTTATATATGTATGTATGTGTGGGTGTGTGTGTGTATAGACACCACATGGCGTATGATTTATGTGGCCCGAATTTTGAAAATTTCATTAAAATAAATTGTAATTTATCATGGCCAAATCAAATAAATTACAAGCCAAAAAACTTGAACGGAAAACTTTGACCATTAAATGCTGTAAACCAAATGAGGCCAATGACGATTGTTTTTCTGTTGATTTTTTATTTTTTTTTTTTTGCTTTTATTTTTATTTGCTTGCAATTGATTTTTGGTGTCAGCTGTACGCTCAGACAGACACCAATTGAAAGTATGTGTGAGATAGACATAACAACAGAGGAAAGAGTGAGGGAGATAGCGAGAAAGAAAAGCTTCTCAGACTCGACAAGTGTTGCTGCGGCTGCGGCTTAAGTTTGTCGACAAATTGAAAACTTTTTCGGTTAACTTGGCTGTGAAAACAGGCAGTAGACAACAGCAGAACCGAGAAGTATATAGTATGTAGTAAGAAATGGCCAATACATCCCCCACCATCCACCAACAATCATTCCCCACCAACCCACAGAATTCCATCCATTCCTTAACCAAACAGTAAAGAGACAAAGAAGCCGCCGAAACCAGAGCTTTGGCTTGCCAACTGCGGTGGCTGGCGTCTTTTTTATTTTGTTCTTGTTGTTCTTGTCCTGATTGCATTAACCATCAAACATAAAACCAAACAAAAACAAATACAGGAAACTTGTTACGTTAAAAGTATCAACTTGCAAATACCCTCGATAACATGAGATTAAACTTCATAAAACAAAAACAGGATTTCCTATTATTTTACCAGCATTAATATTCAGTGAGAATGTTTAGGTATTTACCTTGATTCCAAAAAAATTAAATATTTAATTTAATTTTATGCAACCTTAAGTACCGTTTTATTTATTAAAATTGTGTGATCAATACAACACGCGTATGTATGTATGTGTGTACATATGTATACATACATATACGGATGTTTGTATCCGAGAAGGAGAAACATTGGAATTATTATGTAAGTTTTCAACATATTAACAGTAGATTAACAGTGGCAGCAGCTGTAGAAAGCTGGTCGCTATAAGATTTAAGTGTCAGCTGATTTATTTACAAAATATCGTTACTGCGTCGATCTATGCATCAACAATGATTAATAAAACACATGTATTTTAAACACAATTGAGTCCCTTTAAAGCACCTTGTTTCGGAATAGGGCAACCACAATAAATGGGGTGCCCGGTTCTTTGTTCCTCGACTTTTGTAATTTTGTGTTCTTTGTTTTTTGTTGTCCAGAAGTTCGCTCCACTATCGCCTAAGATGTGAATTTTTTTCATTTTCTTTAGAATTTTTACATTTTAATATAAATAAATAAGGAGATATACAAGATTTTCAAACTGCATGAAAGTAAAGTTTGGCAACAACTTTTGAAAAGAGATAACTTTGCATCAATCAATCTGCGGAAAAGAAAACTTCACCAAGAAATTGAAAGCTGCTTAACAAGGTTGAAAAAAAGCAACGGACAAAGTCCTAAATACCCTCACATACATACATACATACATACATGCCTACTTACATATGTATGTGTATATATGTACATATATGAACGTGTGTATCCATATACATACACACCCACATATGTATGGCTGTATACGATGAGTGTGTAGTGTCGGTATTTAAGAGCCTTCACCTGATGAACTGTAACATCTGCTAAACCTGCCGGATGGCCATTGAGGTGGCGTCGTATGCACTTGAACATGAACGGTGAAATCTTCCTCTAGCTGAACATCACTACTGGAGAAGGGAGAAGAGCAAGTGATCTGACTGTATCGTGGCTGTACTATTCGAATGGCGGCCACTCGCTCCCGCCAGGTATGCCAGAAATGTTGCTTGTAATTGTGGCCACCAAACTCGAAGATCATCGGCTGTTTCACGTGCAGATTCTGTTGCGTCTGATGCGTGCTGAGCATCATTAGGCAGCGATCACCCTTGCGATAGAAATTGAAGCGTAAGCATTCCAATGGCACCAAACTTACTAGCTCAAGACATTCAATCTCCGGATCTAGGCCACGACCTATCCAGCATGGCTCGGAAAAGATGTTTTTATCCGTATTCTTAAAGAAACTGTCGCAGCTAGAAATGAGATTTCGGCTAGTCAATGCCATGTGATACTGACGCAAGCCAGTTCCATGGGCATCCACCAGAACAAAGGGACTCTCCACAAGCACTGGCTCATAGATCGCTTCGAATTCGAAGACCAAAAGTTTTTGCACTCGAAACATGCTGGTGACAACCGAATCCGAATCCCAATGACTTTGGTTATAATTTAATTGAAATGTCAATCAAAGTTTTTCTGTTTGTTTCTGTCTCCTGCCGCCTGCTTACTTGTTTATTTGTTTGTTTGTTTAACAGTTTTTCCACAGTCGTTGGTTGCCCTTCATCGCAGCCGAGTTATCGAAAACTATCCTAAAAGTCGATTAGATCAGCTCGGAATGCAAATCATTTGCTTCATATCCTGCGAGTCATTTGCCAACTTGAATTTGAATTTAAATTGCTATTTTCCTGACAGTGCTCAGGTCTCTGGCACCAAAAGGGTGGAGCATAGTTAGATGGAGTACAAGTAGCCAATGTTGGCATTGGATGAAGTCAGATTGATGGCTAAATGTCCTAAGTCCTGGGGATAAGTATAATGAGGTGGATGAAGGAAATGAATTACATCAACTGCGACTGGTAAACAAAAGAAGAGAACAGATGCTAAAATATTTCACAGTACCTATATTATCTTAGGAAAAGTTTGTTGTAAAGTTCTCCTCATTTTCGAATTCCCTATTCACATCAAATATCTTTTAATAGAAATTTATGTTCCTTTGAACGAACCATTAGTATAATAAGCCTTGGTATTTGATAAGAAAATACTTAACCCACTTATATAGACATTGTCATGACATAGACTTTACATAGAATAACTCCAAGTTATCCAAATTGAAAAAAAAAGTAGGATACCATACAATCTATATCTATATTTTATAAAGTCAAGCTCTCACGAGTTTCTCCGTGATATATATTTTTTGATTGTAGCCTAAATTAAATTGTGATATCTTTAATAGAGCGCTAGTTATACGTTTTTATACCCTATACCCTTAGGGTAAAAGGGTATATTAAAGTCGCTAAAATGTATGTAACAGGCAGAAGGAAAAAAAGTATATGCATATATTATTGATCAGCATCAACAGACGAGTCGAAGTAGCCATGTCCGTCTGTCCGTCCGTCTGTATAAACACCTAGATCTCAGAGACTATAAAAGCTAGACTAACCAAATTTGGTCTCAATATCCGTCTAATGTATTCGCAGATCAAGTTTGTTTCAAATTTTTGCCACGCCCACTTCCGCCTTCGAACACCCCCCTCCCCCCCACCAAATTATAAAAAACTATAACTATAAACTAAAGCTCATATGTATATTTATTTTTGGTACACTCAATTATAGAAATGTTATTTTTAATTGGGAATCATAATGACATTGATCTTGAGGAAATAAGGCAAAAGTTGTAAAGCATAAGGTTGGCGATCATGTCTTGTTGAAATGTGAGGAACGTCGCCAGACAAAACTTGACCCAAAGTTCAAGGGGCCATTTCTGGTAATTGAATTGTTGGAACGTGAATGATACCTCTTAAAGCCCATTGACTAACACCTAGGGTGGCGGCTAGGTCTGCAGAGCAATTGTCATGACATCGGTGGATGAAATTGACTGATGCTTGATCTAGTGATGGTTCAAGGCACGTAAGGTACACAGCGTCGCAGAATGGCGGTGAGAGCCCGGTAACCTTGTATTGATAAAATTGATAGCCAAATGGCCGGATTTGCGCAGAAGAGTACAAGCTACTGGTTCATAGATATCCTGCTAAATTTACATTTGATGGCGATAAAAAAAAAATGGATGAGATGATGAATATTGTTGTCCTTGAATGACATGATGCCACACCTAATGTTGTAACTAAATATCTGCACACGAGGATGCGAGGTAGTCAGGAACACTACTAATGTTCTTAACATTAACATTAATAGTATTACTGTATACCTACGACATGTTCTTAATATAGCATTAACATTACAAGTATTAATCTACGACACACACACGACACATTAAAATCTAGAAGTGAGGTTGGAGAGAAGGGACAGTTCGACAAGATCCGGCAGAGATTGCGACTCGCTATGCTTTGAGGGAAAGGAAAAGAAATGGACAATCCAACACCCACTCCTACATATGTATGTATTTTCGGCGAGATGGTTAGTTTTTGTCTCGAATGGTCTTTCATATTTTTCCCCATTACACTACTAAAATGTGCAGCGAGTCTCAGCGTGTTGAGGTTTTCGTTCTCAATCCAAAATGGATGTCAATCCAATAGACGCTCATCGTCTACCAACACTATACCCAACACTGAGCCACACTCGAAGTCAGTATTCTGACCTCACACTCTTTTAGTACTGTATTACTGTATTCTATGTATTATTACATAGAGTAACACTGTGAAAGTTGGCCTGTAATTTCAAATTACTCTACATTCTGCAATTAATCTCCGTCGTATTAAAATAGACCGTTTTGCCAAGCGACTGATCTATTCCTATTAAAATGTTCTCAAAATTGATTACTAATTTCTTTGGCATTTTCCGTAGAATTTCCTTTTGCAGGCTCCATACATTGGTCGACTCCATGGTTCTCCGAAAATAAACTGCGTTTTTTATAGATAAATAGTTGTGCAAATAACAGCAGCAGAGCACAACTATAGATGCCTTTTCTGGATGCAGTGAAATCGTTGTTAACAAAATTCTGAACCGGCTTGCCAAAATGACAAAAGCATTTTCTACAACTCGGTGAGCTCTTGAAAGCCGGTAATTAAAAATTAGCTCTTGTCTAGTCAGGTTATGACGACTATATGGCTTTACTAAATTTGTTGATAAAGAAAAGGCATCGTCCTCTATCAACACATATGTATGTATGAGCGCTCATATTCTAAACAATGTTAGGATTCAGCGAATGAAAGGAATTTAAATTAAATCTTCTTTTAAATTCAGATTGAGTAAATACTCCAGAATCTGATGACCTTCCGTTAGCTCCAACCTCAAACACATAAAAATACGTAGTCTGCATTTACTATAGCCATCAATATACATAATATAATGCTGAATGTCTTTTTGTAGTTATAGTAAAAGGATCCCGATGAATTGGGCTTCTTGGTATAAACATCTTTTCCGTTAATTGTGCCAATACAATTGGCGAAATTCCAGTGGCTAGTAAAGCTTCGGCCGTGCCGAAGTTTGTATACCCTTGCAGATTAATTGATTACTTTCTCCGTCATATCGGATTCAAGATATTTTAAAAATTGGAAATATAAAATTTTAAAAAAATTTGAACCAAAAAACAAACAGTAAGAAAAAATTCGAGCTTGCCAACGGCCGGAGTTGAACCTCCGCTCACGACTTTTCTAGAATCGATCTCTACCTATTGCGCTACCAAACTTATAATTCACGGCCTCGCTATTTCGGTATACATTGCAAGCGTCCAGCTTCTCGCTCTCTAAAGTTTTTGACGAATTCTAGAAAACAACAACACAATACAAATAGTTTTCTGTCTCTTTCTGTTTCGCACTCAGCTTGTAGTTTTTCAAGCACGTGTTCGCATATATGTATGTATGTTTGTATGTTTCCATGTATGTTGTTTGTGTACGCATATATAAAAGCAAATATGTATAAACGTACATATTTAATTGGCTGCATATGCATACATACTGATACTGATCGGGGTTGATTCATTGATTTTATTGATTTATGTCGGTGTTTATTATCCGATCTGAATCAAACTTGCTGGTAAGGTGTAGAAGTAGAATTCTCATCTGTGTGCCAAATTTGGATTTGAGATATCTCAAAAAACAAAAAAGTTTTTCTCACAAGAACTGTTTTGAACAACTCACATTTTGACCGAGGTATGTACATACCTCTGATCTTTCCTATTTTTCTATAACTTATAGTTGTCCGATCCGACCAATCTTTAAACTTGATTTGGATAAATCATCAATGAAGAGAATGATATGACTTTTATTCACGTAGCTCAAAATTTAAGTTCGAAAAAGCGCGAAGAAACAGACAGACGGACATGGTCATATCGACTCGGCTTTCGATGCTGATCAAGAATATACATATATACTTTATGGGGTCGGAAACGATTATTTCTATGCGTTACAAACATCTCACCAATTTTATTATACCCTCTGCAAGGGTACAAAAAACCAAAAGATGACGCAGATGTCTTTGGTGAATCATGGGCCGAGATGTATAGGCAATAGATAGTGAAGCAAATTCTGACATATGAAAAATTGCCCGGGCTCCACTCATGCACAAGTTAGAAGAAAAATCTCAACTTCGACGGTGATCTATTGGACTAGCACACAACTTGCAACCGATTCTTTGGATTTCTCAATTTATCCCGTCGAGGCAAAACAACAAAAGACGTGCAACACACTCCTTTGCAGATCTGTTTGATGACTCTGAATTTATTTAATTGTGCATCGAATTTTCTTATTTAAATAAATTTTAAAATGTTATATATTTTTCTTACCTTAATAAACAGCTTGAGCGCATGAAAAATGTGTGTTGACAGGTTTCAACTACAATTCTGAAATTCTCACATTTGGCACTATGAGTGTCCATTCGCTTTATTTTGGAACCTACTAGGCTTAATTCCTCTTCATACGTTGTCCCATCCATGCGGAGAAATTTTTTTAAGTAATCAGGTTTCATACAGCTCCTTCAAAATTACTGCTCTCGTTTGCTAACTATTTCATCCACATGGTATGTTTTCGCTTCCGAAGTTCCTTTTCCCCGTTCTTTTTTTTTTAAATTAACATGTGATGCCATTAAGTTTTGTTGTCTTCCGCTTGCACGTTCACAATCCAAAATTGTGGTCGGCGTACATGATCGCTTAACAAATTTGACTGTGGCTACACCACTTTGAGTGAGTGAGACTCAGATAGGCTATTGCTGAACGTAGTCGCCAGGTTGCTTAGTTAGAATGAGAGGGCTATATATGTACGTTCCTTGAACCTATGGGTACAAGATACGAAAGTGAAGTGACCCAAGCTTTGTTACGGCTGTAGCTAACTTGATAGATTTTAATTGTCGTTGGCGATAATCTAATAATATTAATATTCAAAAAAATCATAATAAAATTAATTTTGTATTACCAATCATTGCAATGTGCAATTTGAATCATTTTTAAAAAATTTGAACTCAGGGAATTCCATTCTAAGATCATCCTTTAAGACTAATACCGCACATATTTTCGAACAATCAGTCAAAAACTGTTTTGTTGATTTCATCGTTATCTTGCTTGGAAATGACGAGGACTTTCCGGTTATCCTTAATAAAAGGAAAAGGATTGGGTTCCAATCCTACTTTTTAATCTCCACTATTCAGTCGCGATGAAGCGAACTGTATTTCATGAGTTGTTTTGAATGTTATGCATGTTTAAAATATCTAATTATGACCCAGTTGGTATATATACAATGTGTATTATGTATTATCTATATTATACATAAAATGTTTTTTTGCAAATCGCATGTCGACATATGGATATGTTTACATATGTATCTATGTATGCACATAATGTAACTATACAACCCTCGACATTTTCGGCCCTTTCAGTTTTATCAGAAGCTTATTCCGGAATCCTGTCTAGCGTCTTATCAGTCTGTATCGCAAAAAATAGCATCAAGAGAGAAACTTCTTGGAAAGATAACGGCAACAATTGTTCAAGGTAGCACTTGCCCCCAAAAGACTGACCTTGTGTTTATTTCACAAATTCTTTACTTTTCTCTGACATTGACTTAATATATACATATATGTATATCCATGCCTATTATCCATGCTTAAATATGGGAAATTTGTAATTACATACATATGTATATTTTATTTAAGACCGACATTATTAAAAATGACAGGTTGCCATGATGTATGTATGTATGTACATACATATGTAAATATATGTATATGTATAAACTGCGATGAAGTCGTATTAAGTCATTCCGCTCAACTGGTTGGCTTTCCCTTTGACATTACTACAATTTCATTGGCATAATTTTTAGCTTTTTTTCATCTATTTGACTTTTCTTATTTCTGTTTCAACTTTTTCGTTCTGCCTTTCCCGCTGTGGCAAAGCAAACACTTTTAAAATATTCTGATTTATGATAACTTTCTCCGCCCACTTTCTGCAACTCTCGGTACTTTCTGTGTGTGTGTGTGTGTCTAAAGCAATTGGCGACAAATTATAAAATAAAACTCTTTCTTTTTTTTTTTTTAGGGTCTGGCAATGGCTCGCTTGCTGCTCACTTTGTCAGCCATTTAATTTGGCGGGAGCCTTTTTTTTACATTGGCTGCAGTTATTTGTGCACTGAACACTGAGTAATGAAGGAAGTAAAAGAAGAACGCAAAAGTTTTGTGTCAAGTAGCATCTTTTCAGAGTTTTCAAAGCAATTAATTTCCCAAAAATTACAGAACTACACAGACAGAAGGAGCCACCGACGGAGGAGAGGAGAATTGGCATAACATAACTTACAACAAAAGTTATCTTCTTGTCCTTTGCTAATTTGCTTTGCACATTAAATTACTTACACACATACACACAATCTTATATATGTATGTACATTTATTTGCTGGCATTTGCAGAAAGTGTTAATCTTCAATTGATTAACTGTAATGCAACCAATTGCCACATTGTCACAAATCACCCACAAACATTGTATGTATGTATGCATACATACAAATGTACATACATATGTATGTATGTAGATTTGTGTGTGCCGCACATATGTACATATGTATGTATATGTACGTATAGATGTTTCTTTATTCGTGTGAAGTAAATGTGCGTTAGTGTGTGAATGATATTTGGGGAATTAATTAAAATTTCCCACTCGGCATATTTATGTTGTCGCCGACTCACAATTAATGGACAAGTGAAACAGAAATTACTGAAGTGGCATTCGAATTTTGGTATTTTCCTCCTTGTTATAGATTAGTGAATGCTGAGAAGTGGTTTTACGTTTATGCGTGATAGAAGTTGGTACAATTCTTACCGAATGTAAATCGTGAATAGTCTTATCGATAAGAAATCAGCAACACATTTTGCTATTATGATCTATTTTAATAATATTAAGATTATTGAAGGATTCAATTAGATGGATAGACATTTCATTCTTTCAACAATAATTCAATTCTTTAAAATTTTATAGTTATTTCAAAGTAAGGACAGTATAAACGTGAAAACTGTAAGCTGTAAGCTGCTAATAATGCCTCCTTCATTTCGATTGAACAATTAATGCTCGGTAAATACATATATTTTATGGCTTTAATTCTCTCTTCATGGTTTTGTATCACTTCAATTTGAGTATTATGTCCGAAAATGTAATTGCCTTTGGCTTTAGCATGTCCGCAAAATGCATTTGTGGCTTTATCTTGCAGTCAGACTCCTCTTTGCCGTTCCAACTTCACCTCAAATGCGCATAAATGTAAAATGAGTGCAGCAATTAGAGAAAAGTATCTACACACACTCGCACACAAATACGAACATTTGCGCACTTAGCAATCCTTGAGTGTCCGTGGTATATGTCCGTGTAAGTGTGTGTCTTTGAGTTTGACTATGTGAGCTTTATTACCGCTTTGCGCTTTTCATTATAAACATTTCACGTTTTTATTGTTGAATGCGGCACAACATAAAACACGAAAGCATATCCAGCCGTTGCTCATATCCTGCCACTAAGTAACACATATTTGTACATACATATTTACATACATACATAAAAATGTCCTTATGTATGTATGTATATACATATACCGACATACATACATGCTTACATAGATATGCATGTGTACTATACTTACACTCCGCATCAACAAATTATTCCCACTTTACTTCATTCCGACGCAAGCTTCAATTTAAAAAATTTCTTTAGAAAAATTTCTTGAAGAACAAGCGAAATATATTTATACTCTTGCAGAGGGTATATTAATTTTGGTCAGAAGTTTGCAACGCACAGAAGGAAGCACTGTAAAAGTGTATACATTCTTGATCAGCATGAATAGACGAATCGATCTAGCCCTGTCCGTCTGTCCTTATGTCCCTCTGTCTGGATCAACAGCTTCTCCTCTGAGACCATAATAGCTACCGTGCTGAAATTTCAATAAGGCTCCTTTTTGCTGCAGGCATTGTATATCTCGGAATCATCCCGATCGGTTGACTATATCATATAGCCCCCATAGGAACGATCGGTCATGAGTAAGGTTTATCCTCAATAACCGAATGCCAATCAAGTTTTTTTTTTGTCAATCAAGTTTTATCAGAATCGGACGACTATATCATATAGCTCCCATAGGACCGATCGGTCATGAATAAGGCTTATCCCCAATAACTTTGTTGCTTTTCAATCTAATGCCACGAAATTTGATATTTGTGAGTTTAATATACTTCTTCATACTTCAATCAAGTTTTACCAGAATCGGTTGACTATATCATATAGCTGCTATAGGAACAATAGGTACAAAAAAAATTTTGTATGAGCAATTTTTTTTTGTCAAGCTTAAAAATTTTAATTTGTAAATTTGTTATGTGTCATTTACAATAATGCTTCTGGTGAACACAGAAATTGGAGTGTGGATGTTTGGAGGGTGATTTGGTCAGATGAGACCAAAATCAATAGATTCCAATCGGTTGAAAAGGAGTATTACTGGCATCGCCCTAGTGAGAAGCTTCAAAAACACCAAGTCAAAGAAACCATGAAACATGGAGGAAGCGGCTTGATGGTTTGGGGATGCTTCACATAATGCAAAAGGAAGATTATCTATAAGTTTTGGAATCCAATCTTTTAGATTTTGTAGATGAGAGTGCGTATCCAGAAAGCAAAGTCATTTTCCAACAGGACGGCGATCCGACATACACGGCCAAAATTGTATAGTAATGGCTCGATAATCAACATTTTCTGAAGATGCAGTAGCCGGCTCAAAGCCCAGAACTAATTCCGATCGAAAACCTATGGGATCTGCTAAAGAAGCAACTGCGATACTCCGCCAAGGACAATGGACGAGCTTTGGAGCTCGCACGGTCTGATAGAAAAATCAGCCCTTTGGAGTACATATTAAAAAAATTTCTTAATCTATAAGTTTTGTTATAAGAGCGGATATGTGGACTCCACATTGTGGAGATTAAGTGGATATCTGCTTATTTTTAACTTTTTTCTCGATTGTTCGAGTTAAGGAGGAGATAATGAATTAAATTTGTGATGTTTTCTTTTCCATTGACTTTGTGCCATCTTCTTTGCCTTATTTCTTTTGTGTCAGTGTTCCAAAGGGCATAAAAATTGTTATATAACGTTGAGTAGATGAATGATAAAACACATTACATATTAAAGTTAGACTGTACAAATAACTGTTGCATATTTTTATTAGCCCATTGCAAGTTAGCCAATTCTGTAAGGTAGTAGTACCTACGACTTTCCACTTAGTTGAAAGCGACAGGGTTAACCTGCACATACGAAGTACTTAGCGGGAGAAAAAGTTTTATTTTTTGAAGAGCGATTTACCTGATGCTTCATGAAATGGCATTTACCTACATTTGCACGCTCAATTGGAGTAGATGAGAAGGACCAAGGAATAAGCCAACTGACTGTAAAAACGCCGTACACGCGACGTTCGGCATGTAGATGTTCTATTAAGTGCCAAACAGAAGCTTCACAAATGGAAATGGTGGCCCAACGGAAAGGTGGTACGACTTACCTACATACGTACATATGCATATCTACATACATACATACATACATAGATACAGTTGTACATATGTATAGAAATACTAAAACACAGTTGCCATTGTCAGTTTCATTCTTTATTTTGGTTTCGTTTACGTTTTGATTCTTCTCTTTTTTTCGGCAATAGTGAAAACGAGAAGGAAACTATTCACACATTTTTTATCTTTTATCTGCATCTGCTCACACCGAATAAACCCCCACAAGCACAAACACTTTTACATACACATACATAATACACACATATACACATAGAGAAATTGAGTTTATACTCAATTTTTGCATTTGGCGCTTATCGCACATCTCATCCTCAAAATGGCAACCGACACATTTGCACAATTGCTTGTAACTGACACGTCAGACATGTCCGACCACATACACACAAACACACACTCACACACACACACACTCCAAACTTGACAAAGAAAGCAACGTACTGTACTTACATACATCCATACATACATACATACTTTCGATATGGAGTTAAAAACTGTCAGTCTGACTCACTAACTGACTGACTGACATGGACAATGTCTGTATTTTTGCATAAGAGATGACTTACTTTTGTCATACCCGAAAACTTTGCCGATTATTTTAGTTGGATATATCGATATTTACCTTAATAGTTTTTAATCTTCGTTTATGTTTAGATACTGTTCAACTTACTTAATTACATATATGGATCAGGGACGGACGCAGAGGGGTGGTTCAGGGGGTCTAGACCCCCCCCCCCGAAAGTTTGTCAAACACAAATGAATCGTTACGTTTTATTATTCCAAATTTTTCGATAGGACCCCCCCCAAAATTTTTTTCTACGTTCGTCCCTGATATGGATTTATATATTTATCTGCCAAATACAGAAATTTCTACCTGTGTCTGTATAGATTATTAGTTTTGTTTTGAAAATAATTTTGCTTGAGTAGATTATTCAGCATGAATAAACTGTGCAGTTAATCATAATTTGCATAAATTATTGAACGCATTTTGATTCCAATAAAATATCGGTGAACATTGGTGGCTTGTCGGAATGTTTTTATTATTATTTACCCATTGTGATTATATAGAAATCTAAAGCTAACTAGAAGAAGAAGCTAATGCGACTAATGATTTTCGTTTGTTCTCAGTTTAATATTAAATAATTTTCTCATTATTCTTCCCTTCTATATGGCGCAAATCTTTTAATTCGGTCTATCCAACCCTTAAAAATAAATAATTAAATATTTATTTCGACTTTGCATTCAGTTAAGACTTCCTGTTCGATTCGATTTAGGATCTTTAAGGTAAATGTTATGTGACATCACGTTGCCATCGCTTGGAGAAACCGTTTTACATATGTATGTACATATGTATATATGTATGCATGTATGGTATGGTATATACGTATGTATGTATTTATGTATCTATTCTTACATTGGCTCCTGGATTTCTTTTATATCTTTTACTTTTTACCTGTCAGGTGATGTGGGACTAAGGACCAAGGACTGACAGCAATCTTTGCACTTGAGGCAGATTTATTTTATATGCCGGCACAAACTTTCTAATGCAATTCACGTGTGCACATAAATGCAATTGTGTTTGGATTTGTGTGTATGCAAATGTGTATAAGTGCGTGTGGCTGTGTGTGTGTGTGTGTGTGTGTGTCTGTGGGTTAGTGCGTGTGTATAAATATTTTCGTTATTTTCTTTCGTTTCTTTCTCTTTCTTTCCTTTTCCTCTTACTGCATTATATTCACACAACTTGTGCTCAGTGCAGACTTTCAGTTTGATATCTAGCTGGGCATTCTAATTCGATGCATATGCTGCATTTTCTCCCTTCCACTTCCTCCCTTCCTCACTTACCGCTTAAGGCTCAATCCCAACACACACACACACACACACACAAGCATACACAACCTGCTTGCTTTCTGACTGTCTGTTTTGTGTGTCACTGGTTTTGGTTTTTTATACCCTGTACCCATAGGGTTCAAGGGTACATTAAAGTCCCTAAAATGTATGTAACAGGAAATTTTTCGACCATAAAGTATATATATTCTTGATCAGCATCAACAGCCGAGTCGATATAGCCATGTTCGTCTGTCCGTCTGTACGAACACTTAGATCTCAGAGTCTATAAGAGCTAGAGTAACCAAACTTGGTGTCAATATCCGTCTAGTATCTACGCAAATCAAGTTTGTTTCAAATTTTTGCCACGCCCACTTCCGCCCTCGCAAATTAGAAGAAACTATAACTAGAGTTGTATTAAAGCTACAGTATTTCTTTTAGGCAAACTCAATTATATAGCCAATATGTACCGTCTGACTGAATTTGACCGAAATCGGTCAATCGGAGATATATGTACTTATGTATACATACATATATGTCTTGTACTGAAATGCTATGGGCAGAAGGAGCTGAAATGTGTGAGCGAGATAGCATGCCCATGTTGCTTTGTACCGAATGACGCATTAGTTTCGTTCACTGACATGAGTGAGCGAGAAAGCATGCATTTGGTGTTTCGGCTTGCTAGGAGAAATTTATAAAATAATTTATATTCAATTAATCGGGATTTGGAAGGAGTTTGAGTTTATAAAATATCTCTTATTGGTACAGGGTATACTCCAAGTCGGCACGGACGACTTGCTTACTTCATTCTTCATATTTTTTACCTTCCTTTTCCCTAAGTATACTTTTTTTTTATTGTGCAATGGAAATATATGTATGTATGTATATTTTTTCTACAAAATTGTTGAGATGGTGTCCTTTGTCTGCCATGAGCCGGGCCAGTTAAGTCCGGGCTTTTTCAGTTGAATTATAAATGCCCAAACAGAGGTCTAGATAAAATTTTTATCTCAGCATTGAGAAAATATTTGTGCGTGTGGAATGGAAAACAATGAAAACCAATTAACAAGAACATTTCTAGGCAAAAGTTCGATTTAGTACTTAACTAGAATAGAAGGGTATGTATGTATGTATGTATGTATATACGTATGTATATCCATACATTTTTCTTCGATGAAGATAGGGAAAGGCAGGAATATTTGAATTGTAAACTGATATTCTGATTTATTCGACTATGGGGTAACAAAGTTTCATTATATACCGTTGAGTAACTTTAAACGCAACACCTGTCGTGTTAGATGCCTACCATATGTTATTTTACAGGTGTAAAAGTTTAAGTGGAAGCTCACAACCTTCAAAAACTTTATAAACATTATTTGTAGGTGTAACCACACGACGGACGTTTGGGCGGTTTATAAATGATTTTATTGCGTCGCCGAATACGGAACGACACAAGGTCATCACACGTAATATTCGTATAAAGCTAAACAATCTGGATACCGATAGTTCATCTCATCGAACTGCGATTAAATTTATTTTGAAACTTTTGACAGTAAATTAGTATTTCCAGCCTTTATAGAATGTACCCAAGCGTACGTAAAAGTGTAGACTAGAATCGCCAAAATGTATTTTACAGGCAGAAGTAAACACGCTCATCCCCACTAAGTATGTATGTGTATATATTCTTGATCAGTAGCATTAGTCGAGTTGATTAAGAAGTGTCTTAGATTGTAATTCGATAATATTATTGTAGTGTATTGTAGTGTATGCAACTGTTTAGCTTATTTCATTAAAATGTTTAAAAATTGAGTAAAATTTTGTGAGTATTAAGGATGTTCACTTGTATTCAGCGCATTTTATCATAATTGCAAAGTTCCCATTTGAAGAGACCTGTAAGATGCCATTCTTATTTTAATACCCTGTATCCATAGGATAAAAGTGCAGCTAATAAAGCTAATGTGTACCAGTTGATTAAATTTCGTTCAAATCGGGCAATAAATATCGGAGATATAATCATGAAAATTGTGTACTGAATTTGCAAGTGGAACAACGGATGATATAAGAAAGCGAGATAGCATGCGTTTGAGGTTATGTATGCAGTATAAGTTTCTGCAAGCATTGTAAGATTACACGGGAAATTTTTGCTACGCCAACTTCCGCAAAATAGAGAAAAAGAATTACGAGAGTTGTATTAAAGCTATCACATTTCTTTTACCAGTAGACCAAATATGATATATCTCGTTTGGGTAAAGGAAATACTCAAAGTCGGCAGGGACGACATGTTTGGTCCATTTTATAATGTATTCTTCTTTTTGTACTACGACAGTTGGTTGCTATCTGTTGAATATCCATAAAGTAAAAAGTAATGAGTATGTTGAAGCCAAATCGTATGTAACAGACAGTAGGAGACGTAAAGTATATACATACATATGTATGTATATTTTTCAGAAGTATCAATAGGGAATTGTTATGATTGTTGCGTCAACATTAAATATTGGATGTATCAGAAAGTATCAGGATGCGGTTTTTTTTATGGTTTTTTCAACGATCTGAGAGAAAATTTTTTATAGGATTTTCTAAAACACTTATTTATTACTTTTAGAAGAAGTCGTTAGCAAGTCGTGTCCGGATAAAATTAAATACATTTAACATCCTTCAAGAGTCTCTCAGTCTTCTTTGGCCGATCTCTGCTTAAAAAGGTGGATAGTTTTTTTTCAAACACATTCAGTTTAAGGTAAAAGCTTTAAGAGCTATAAAAAAAATAATAAAAACATTAGAATACATACATATGTATGTACATATATAGTATATGATCAATTTTGTGATATAGATCGATTTTGTGAAACGAGAAATCTCTTTCCCTTGAGCTAAGAATTAAATCGCCTGGTGAATAACAATTTATCATTCCATTTAATATTCAAATTTGAATATTTTTAATGTTTTATTTTTATTTAATGTTTCAGCCTTGTTTAAATAATTCAAAATTAATGATTTGGTTTATTTGACAAATAAATATGAAACCAAATCGAATCAAATCATTTAAAGCTAGTGTGCATTTTCAGCCTATTTGTTTGTTGTTGTTTTCCTTATCTCAGAAATAACATCATTATTGCCAATAATAAAAAAGGGTAAGAGGGAAGGGGCAGGGTAAAGAGTGGGGTTAAAAAAAGGGAAGCAAGGAAGCCATTTAGTTCCTGCTGTAAGGCACCAGCTGCTGTTAATAAGGTGTTGAGCAATTTAATTTTATTGTATCGTCATAGCCCAACTCATACACTCCCATTCTCATCCACAGACGCACGCACGCACACACGCACACACACACATATATAAACACTGACAAATACTGTTGTCTTTAGCCTGCTTTAATTTTAATTGGCTCCACGCCCAAAAAGCACGTGAGTCAACAGCAATGTCCTTGTGAAGAACATGTAACTCCATTACATTAAAGAAGTCCCATCTTCCCTTGTTTTAACCACTCGCTTTTGTGTGACTCTCTCTCTCTGTGTGTGTGTGTGTGTGTGTGTGAGACTGTGTTACTGTAGGTGTGTGGGTGTGTGAGTAGGCTACTTTATTGTTTTCCACATAAATTCGGTGAGTTTTTCTCTTTTTATACCCTTGCAAAAAGGATGGCCACAAGTGTTGAGCTCTACTTATGTACCTACATATGTATATATGTACATACATATGTACATAGAATAAGGCATCCTTCGTCTTGTAGAGTATATCTAAACCCATGTCCATATCCATGTCCATGTTTTTGGAAGTTTGTCATGTATTATGTATGTTGGATGTATGTATGTATATTGTGCAAATGTTGGATCTCGAGTCAATGCACAAATTGATAAATATTATCAAATCAGTTAAAATTTTATGGCGAATTAATTATTTTAGCAAAGGTTCAGAGAAAAACTTTTCTCTATGTGCAGAGTATTCAAACTTCGGGCACGCGAAAGTTAATTTTTTTTTTTCCCTGAGTAAAAGTCGTTAACATGTATTTTTTTATTTAATGCCATTTTGATGTGGCGCAGAGAAATTGCCATTGGCATTTATTGCCATAATTAAGTGATGAAAAATGTTTGAAATCCAGTACAGGAATCGGTATTCAGCATTTTACCAGTCACCAATCGACATGAGCCACATTATCCATTATAGAGTTTTACAATTGGCCCGGGCTAGCCGAAAAGCAATTTGTACCTACATTATTATTTTCTTCTTTCTTTTTTTTTATTTTTTTGTGTATTTTTCTCTGTTAAGTGTAATTTTCCTTTGTTTAGTGAAACGACCCGAAGGATGCCTGGATTCGGGAAGGGGGGGTAACAGAAGCGAGAATTGAAGCACTTTGCTTTGAAATTTATGACCCAATTCGAGATGAAGTTTCTTTATTTTTGTTTTGTTTGGCTTGACTTTTGAAACCCCACCTACCGCCCACTTACCGCCCTGGATGCCACCATCTAAGAGTATTCATACAATCCAGACTGTCTGCAACAGGCGTTTAATTAAATGTTCTCAGCAGCTCATAAGGAAGCCAATGGAGTTGCCCAAATTGATGCCTCCAGGGTTAACTACTTTAAAATAATGAAATTTCAAATTGTTCGTCTGCCATTTCAAATTAAAGTATTTAATAGGCTTTGTTCTATTTATATATATATGTATATATATATACATACATACATAGATGAGTGCTTTAAAAGTTTTGACCACTTGTACCTACATAGGTTGAATAAACTGATCAATTCATTCTTAAACCTCTATGGAAATATATCTCAATCCTTAATTCATCATAGTTGAAAATTCTGTTTAATCTCTTTATTGATTAATGTGTCACCTTCTTAAAGGGCAACTTAAACCTTCTTCTTTTGAATTCTAAAAACCTTCTTCCTCGACTTACCATAAAATAAAGACACCTGGTCTTTGACATACCTTTCTATTTGATACTTAACCTAAACAAATAGAAAGACACAAGAACAAAAACTATTATTAAAGGTTGTAATTGGAGGACAAGGTTTCGAATGACAATCACTGTATGTATATAGATTTAAGTCTCGATCAACTATTTGCACATACAGTAGAATCCCGACTCATGTTCCTAGATCCTCGACTAAAACTAAAAATATTTGTGTACATTCGTTTTTTTTAAAACTTATTTACTTTTCTTTAAGACAGAGTTCAAGTTCAAAGTCCAAATCTATAGATTACTTCAATTCGCATTTGACTTGGCCCAGACTTAATTTGCTTTGTCTCTCTAGTATCGAATGGAATACCACTAGTGGGTATGTTTTAAATCCGAGATTCCACTGTATTCAACTCTTTATTTATATATATTTTATAAATGTGATATATCAAATAAATTGTAGAGGTTTGGGATTTTATTCAATTCAAAGATCCAACAAGTGATATTTCAATAGTCAGTTACAATTCAGAATGGTTTAACAGAGGAACGAATCAAATGGTACATATGTCTGTATGTATGTATGTATGTACATGGGAGGGGGGGAACAACTAAAAATGGAACACTCCTAACATTTAATTGGAATAGAATCATGCTGTCGGAATGCCCATGGCCAATTGGCGTGGCGTTGGATAAATATTTATATAACACGAAAAAGCTTTAACCTTTTTATTAACAGATTTTTTTACCATTCTTTTTTTTATCAATGTTTGTTTGTGTTGCTTCGTTTTTTTTTCCATTTTGCAATCGTTTGCGGTCAGACAGGGGGATTTCAATTTCCGTGGATATGGATTGAACTCGCTTGTTTGAATTGCATTTCATTAAAGTACAGTATTCCAGAAAATAGTGCAGACAATGCAACGAAGGACTCTTGTCCCTGGTTGTTGTTGTTCGGTAGGTCATTAAGTGCAGTGGATGGTAAAGTGAGGGAGCGGACTAGACGGATATGGATATGGCAAGTGGTAAGTGGTAAGGGATAAAAGTCAATAAAAATAAAGTGAATAAAATTGATATTTTGGAGGCACTTGTCAAGCGACAATTTTATGTAATTTAATGGGCACAGATTCCAATTCCGATTCCGTCAACATTTCCGTTGCTGCTTCTGGCATTTTCCTGCTGGCTGAAAGTTTAATTAATGCCGTATGCCTTTGTGTCACGTGCATGAAGAAACTTTTGCAAATAACTCCCATTGTCAGACAGGACAGAAATCGATTGTATGTACATATATACATATACATATATATGTATATACATACATATATAAAATCTATATGTTAACTGTGTCTGGGTGTACGTGGAGGCGAGTGTAATGATTGGAAATTCAATTTTCAAACAATTTAAAAACTTACGTGTCTTTAAATTAATTTCAAATGCTCCTTCTTGCTACTGGTTTCAAATTCAATACACGCAAACAAACACACAGCAGGATACACAAACACACATCCTGGCTGTTCTTTATACAGTTGATAACACTTTTGCGCCTACTTTTTCTTCAGTCTGACATCCCTTTAAAAAAGGCGACTCCTTAGTCATTTTGAAGGCGTCTACCACGAGATACCCTAGACATTCTGACAAAGAAACTTAGATGTCAATATCTAAACACAGTTTTTTTTTATAACTTTTCCTTTAGTTCTATATAGCCATTTGTGATCTAGATATATTTTATTTTATAGATATAGTTTTCAATTGACACTCTCTATTATAATTCATAATGACATTGACAGTGATCGAAGCTTCTTTGGATATATGCCACCAGTCTGAATTCGAATATCTTCAATTGAAAATATGCCAAATTTCGGAGTTCTAAAAAATTTTAATGCAAACGCCTTTAAATATGTATTAACATTATGTACTTACTGTCATGTTGAGTGGACTTTTGCCTTATTTAGAGGCCGAGGGTAGTATGAAAACAAACTGTCAGCTTGGCTGGAGAATTTTAATTTGAAACACAAACAACGAGACCAGAAGCGGCACATCCGATGAGCCCTGAACACGGAGACGTAACATCATCAACAGCAACTGCCGTAAAACATTTAAATTAACGTCTCCTTCAAAACAGTTACATTGTCTGAATACAAGTGTGAGTGTGTACATGTGTGTGTCTTTGTGTGTGTGTGTCTGTGTGTGTGTGTGTGTGAGTTGAAAAGGCATTTGTGAAATGGCAACATAAATGGCCAAAAAAGGGTCACACACAGGCATGTCCATAAAGATAAAAAGCATAACGTGCTCATAAAGGCGCCAACAATTTTCATACAAAATTTGTATGTGTGAGATCTAATAACAGAATCCGAAAGGTATATACTATCATGCAGTATATATGTATATGTATATATATGTATGTATATATGTCTCCATATATTGATAAGCCAGTGAAAATGTCATTAAATTTGTCTCCGATGTTTGGCCTTTGTCTATGATATTAATGAACCTCTTTTGCCTTCTGAGTTTTTCCATTCTCCCTCCCCAACCCCCTTTCTTCCGCCCAAAAGATAAGAGAGAAAAGTGTTTTTTGTTATTTTTTTGTACATTCATTCGTTTGACTTGTTTTTCATTTAATTTTCGTAACATTTTTCATACATTAAATGTATTTTCCACTCAATAACTGGAATATTTAACTACATTACATTATTTTTTTTTGTATAATAATATATATAGGCAAACAAAACAGTTTATTTGGGCAATTGTTAGTTTAAAGTTTTTTTTTTTTGCTTTTGGGTTTTTTTTTTTTTTTGATTGCATTTACTTAATTATTGCAGCTAACCGAAACATCAATTATAACTAAGTTAATTTTATAATGTTGGTTTTACTTTTTGGCAGAGATATGTTTTTTTTACATTTTAACTATTTTTGACAAAAATTAAACTAATATGCATGAGTATACATACATATGAATATGTATGTATATACATGCATGTATGAATGTATGGATATATACAGATATTGGCTGAATGAGGGGCGGCACTTTAAATGACTATAAATTAATTGGGCACAAAATGAATTTTATTGCATTTTAATGCTGATGCTTCAAATGTGATTTTGTGCCGATTTCAATTAGTAAGCAATTTAGTTTCAATTATGTTAAATGCCCACATGCATACACATATACATATGTACATATCTATATGTATGTATATAAAAACACAAGTGTATAGATATACACATATATATGTATATATGTATGTACATTTACATAAGCATATACATACAAAGATATACTATAAAAATTCAATTTTCAGTTAAAACACATGATTTTCAACAAAATGGCTTCATTTGTTTGTTTGCTCGCATCTGTGGTGTGTGTGTGTATGTGGGTGAGTGAGTGTGTGTCTGCTATGCATACGTGAATGTGTTTGTTTGTTTGTGTGTGTGTGTGTATTTGTTAGCAAAATATTCACAACATTTTAAGGGGCTCATTAGAGTTGCAAATCATTTTGCTTAGCAATGCAAATACTTTGACCATTCACCATAATTCGATTTCTCTCCTCTCCTCCTCTTGTCCTCTCTTTGTTTTTTTTCTTTTTTTTTGGCGCTCTCATTGAAAACAGGCGTTTTAGACTGATGTAAAAATTAATATATGTACATAAGTATGTATGTATGTATGTACATACGAGTATACATACATATATGTACATATACATATATGAATGACTGTATATATATATATGGATTAATCTAGATTATAATAGCACAATAATAACAAATATCTATTAGCTAATTAATAATATTTTTTATCATATATGTATACGTAACTATACTGCATATATAATATCATAAAGTCTTTAGTAATTTTAAACTCTTGGCAAAACATACATACATACATACATATATAACTAGTATCTAGTATATGAATAATTTCAAATC
Organism: Drosophila sturtevanti; assembly: GCA_018150375.1. Taxonomy (NCBI): domain Eukaryota; kingdom Metazoa; phylum Arthropoda; class Insecta; order Diptera; family Drosophilidae; genus Drosophila; species Drosophila sturtevanti. Next base: position 2,175,940 of record JAECWJ010000564.1, read on the forward strand.
CCAAATCCAAAATGTGAGCACACAAATCGGTTTTAAATCAATTCGAAATATAAAATCTATTCGATTTTGTTGATGTTTTTGAAGTATTTAGTTTAATGACTTACTTAAACATTTTCTATTAATCGTTATTAATGGATCATCGATCCAATAATCCTCCGTCATTTAATATTTAATTTTGATTTCTTTTTGGAAAACGAAAGATGACCAATCTTAAAGATTAAATTCAAAATCATTTCCTAAATTATAATGAATGTTATTGGTAAGAGATGAAGTTAAAATCAAAGTGAAAATTATTCATAAATGTTAGGAAATATTTTAAAGTTTTAGAACTTATGTATATTCATAATTGAGATATAAACCGATATGCGAGCCCAATCGATCGATCGATATACAAACACATATTATTTTTTTTTGTTTTTATACAGAAACCTCCTTGGTATATTTAGAGCGATCGTTTAGATCAAGCACCAATTTATCTGGACGCTTCGGACGAGTGGTTCCACCACTTCCATTTGTCTTGTCCGTTTGGCTAGTAGAGTTATTCGATGCATTAGATACATTCCCCAGCGAGGGAGCGGCAACTCTCAATGGTTGTTCCTCATCGTCTGGACGTTCAATCGGCTTCTGTTGCCTTTCGATGGCGTCGGTGGTGCTGCTGCTGATGTTGGCAGAGAACAAGGCAATGTCATCTGTGGAACGGGCTGTCATTTTGGTCACAGCTATTTCCGATACACTGCGGTCAAGCAGCTCACTGCTCCGTGCCTGACTGGGCTGACTCGGTGCCGGAACCTCCTCGCCACTGCGTCTCCGTCCACTAAGCTTATACTTACTTCTACAATTATCACATATTTGATACGAAATGCTGACCTCGGCCTCAAGAAGATTACGTGGACTGCGCTTACAGCTGGTCGGTGGCGTGTTGGTAGCCGCCGAACGTTGAGCAGGTCGACGACGTTGCGTTTGGTCCAGATCCTCCGACTGGGAGCACATGCAATCCAGCTTGATGTTTGCAAAGCTGAGGCTACCTTCCTGTTGAGGCGAACCTAATTGCTCGCAAGCACTTCGCGGTGGACAGCAAAAATAGTGCTCTTTGGACGCATCCAGACACCGACTGCAAATAATGTGTCCATCGGCAGTGCGTCGTAGCAGCTGTTCCCGGAAATCATCGCCACTTAGTTCAGTGTTCATAGCACGCTCTTCGTAGGCCGTTGACGGCGGAGTGGATGATGGTGGCGTCTCTAGCACCATGGTTGGTATACTGGTGCGTGTTCCCCCGGCACCATTTCCACTTACACCTCCGCCACGGCCATTGGCATTATTGTTCTGATGCTGATGCAATTGCAGCTGCTGTTGATTATATTTTTGCATCTCTGCATTGAGCGCCAGCAAGGGCAAAGCTCTCTGTTGTTGGGAGGAAGCATGAGTGGCCGCTGCGGCTACCACCATCATGCCTCCGGGTGTTTTCAGACCATCCAATAGACTCGATATAGTCATGACTGCCACTCCTTTGGGTGGTGCCATCTCTTGTATTCGTTGCAGTTGCATGCTCAGCTGGCGAATTTCCTCCAGCGCCTCCTGGTCGGACAGCTTGTTCTCTGCAAGTAAAAAAAAAAAGAAAGGAAGTTCAGGAGAAGGCCCTATCAATTACCGTTCCACAAAAAAGAAAAGAGGGAAAATATTGCGTAAAGCAGCGTTTTCACGCCGCTGAAACTTTTTTCTGGGCAAACTCGACAAACACGCCCAAAAGTTTTTCACTAAAAAGGTTGCCCATTCCCATTCCCACTCCGATTCTCCATTCATCCCTCACTTCATTTAAATGCGTATTGCCGTAGCTGCTGTGACCGCCAAGGCCAAAAAGGAAATGAAAAGAAAAGGGACGTGAAAGGGAAGGCTCAATGGCGTTTTGTGGCTTTTAGCTTGCTTCTGTTACTTCTGCTTTTCATAACTGTTTTTCTGTTGTTATTTTCAGTTTGAGTTTCAGTTTTTTCTTTGCCAAGACATGTGCCCCGCATGATAAATGACTGTTCAATTCAAATGAAAGCCTCTCGTTGTGATTTAAGTGAGGTCCATACAATGTCGCGACTTTTCAATAGGAAAACATTGCATAATTCTTAGTAGTAACTGAAATTTACTCTCCTCTTAGAGTACAACCGAAAAGATCGCGCTCTTTTTCTTATGTTTTAAATTATATATAAATATGTATCGTAAGAATATGTACATATGTACATATACATAAATATCATGTATTTCAATTTGTTTGAATTCGTTATATCGGTGTGTCCAGATAACATTTATATTACGATTAGTATGATCAGCAGTCTAGTTAAAATGTAACAGTTGAGATATTTATTAACACTAGTATAAAACCTACCCTCTGATTTTGCTTACTAACACTGGCATCAACAGTCGTTAGCTTTGACGTTAATTTGAGATGTTAACGTCTAATATTAACGAAAAAATTTAAATAAAACCTCAGTCTAATGAACTACGATATTACCCGTATAGCAAAATCAGAGGCACCATTTAGAGGATAGAAAAATGCTTTTGATTTGGGAGTGTATTTACCTATGCATGTGTGTATATACATACATACATACACACATATGTATGTACATATGGCTGTATGTACATTACGCTGGTGAGTTAATTAAAAATATTGTTAAATTGGATCATTATACATACATACATACATATGTATGTACACATAAAAAAGTTCTTTAAGCAATTGTGGATTCGCAACGTTTTGTCCAGAAAGATTAATTCTGGATACTTTAATGATTAATATTTAAGTACAACTAATAACTTTATTTCGTACAAATCGGATATCGTAAAACCGATAACTTCAAGCAATAAGTTATTTAATCTCTAGGCGTTGGGGCAAAGACAGATCTTTCTTAACAATGGGCATCTCTTTCTATTTATTTAAAGTCTAAAATATGAAAGAGTATACATACATATAGACTTTACGGACAAACTAAATTTACGATTCGTAAACTTTTTATTTGGTCTTGAATTTAGATTTATTGCTGGGAAATTAAGCGAACGGCGAATAGAAAGAAGTCGAGAGTGGGCACAATTTAATTTATTATGTGTGAGAGTGAGTTTGGAGAGAGTGTGTGTGGGTGGGACTGTGTAGAGTGCCTCCAACACAGTTTCTATTTTTTTTTTTCGCAAAAATATTTAAAATTCGCCACACAAATGGAATCTGCAGAAGTCGGCTCCTGCTGCTGCTTTGTGATTGTTCAATTTAAATATGCAAATTGAAGGCCGCTTAAAAATGCGAATAGGGCAAAAAAAAGGGAATAAAAAAAATGATAGAATGAACAAAAAAAAAAAAAAAAAAAAAAAAATGTAGATGTAAATTTAACGCACAATTTACGGCAGCCACAAAAATGCGTGACGTCTAGAAATACGATGAGTAATAAAAAAATTAAATAAAAACCGTGGAGAGGCAAACAAAAACCCAAAACGGAAGCACCTACACATAAACTCCCTATATACTATATGTATACTAGGTACTAGGTATATACATAGAATATATATGTATGTACATATGTATGTATAGGGAGGACGGTTATAAAACATTAAAACATAAAGCTGCCGAGCGTTCGGTGATAAACTGAAGTGGAAATAGGAGCAGCAAATTAAAAAGTCTCACGATAAGAGAAGGCCATGTACGAGTATCTATCTATGTATCTATATGAGTGTGTGCCAATGGAAGGAAGACTCAACTCAACGAAGATGAATTACTGCCTTAGTACTTATCTAATGTTAATGGTTTTGAATCTCTTGAACAAATTTTCAAATAGTTCCTTTTACGCCCAATCCCAATGTGGATGTGATAAACAAATATGGCATCGTTGGCGGCATTAAGACGGAAGTTTACGCTTTGTAACGGTTTCCTTCCTTCCTTCACAAATATAGATACATATATGTACATATGTACACCCACATACATATATCCTTATGCACGCTCGGGTTAACCACAGACCCCGACGGAAATTGTAAAAGCTTTTTTTTTTCTCTCTTTCTATTTTTGGAAGGGAACATACATAAATCAACGACTGAAGTTGACATTGGCATGGGAATGGGAAGGAATGGGGGTGGAGGGGGTACGAGGTCGTTGCTGCGTCTAGACGACGACACCGGCGATAAATGGCAAGTGGCGCCACTTGCTATGCTCATTTTTAAAGACAGACTGACAAACCTGAGCCAAGAGAACTTAATCAGCTCGAGTCGCACCCCAGATTGCGCCCCGACACTCCTGGTAAGTGTGCTTTGCATAAATCTTACACCAAAATTCTGGTCATCATTTGTCAAAAATATATATATATACATATCCATGTCTAAGTCCATGTCGTTTGTCATAAATCGTCGATATGCTGCTTCACCATTAGGACTAACGACACAATTAGATGAACCCAATGATGATAATGATGATGATGATGATGATGGTGATACTGATGATTGACTTACCTGCTGATGTTGTGCCAGCCACTGGAGCTGTGGATGTTGTCACTGAACTGGGATTCGCAAAAGTTCGCACTTGGGGCCGAAAATTGAATTTTGCCCCCGATGCCTTGGCTCCCAGTCCGATGTTCTCCTGATGTGACTTGCCGCTCCGTAACACAATGTAGACCTGCAAATGTAAGAATGATAAACAAATGGATGAAATAGATGTGAGAAAAGATGTGGAAATATGGATGGATGGATGAGTTAAAGGGCAAAACTCAATGTGGCATTACACATTACCTTACTGCCAAAGATTAGGGCCAAGAGCAGAGTCACTGTTAACTGGGTGTGGCAAAAGAATATGATGTACAACAGATCCGGATTGGCTGGAGATTGTAAAAAGAGCCTGAATGGTTAAAAGTAGAACTTAATTAATCGAAATTATCAAATTGTTGTTATTGTTGTTCCACTTACATGGACACATTTAGAAAGCAAGTGAGCAAAAACTCATTGTAGATCGCCATTGAAATGAAGCGACTCTCGTTGAATTCGGATGGTGCCTTTCGTACCATGATACAAAGTCGAACGCCCCAAGCCAGGAACAATACCTCCACTGGGAAAGCAGCAACAAGCGTAGAAGGGAGAGAGAGAGAGAGACAGAGAGAGAGATAGAGAGAGGGGTTAAAATATGCTGGAAAGTTTCATGCATTTGCATGGCTTTTAAGCTTTTCCTTTCAACCTTAATTAGCCCAACTAATTATATGGCCAGGCAAGTAGCAAGCATTATAATTGCATTTTCATTATCATTATGTCTATCAGGTGACTCCAAACTAGCACAGTCGAATGAACAGAACACAACACAACACAACACAACACAACTTTCTTTGATTCCACGTTTTTTGGTTGCAAAATAAATCTGATGGCAAAGTAAATGTGCATCAGCACTGGGAAAATGCAATTAAAAATCCGTAATGCCTGCTACGTGCCACTCCCAAATGAAGTTATTTACAATCTGGATGGTGTCATAGTGCGTGTCTTTTAGAGCAGTAAACGAATCAGTGATAATTGTTTCGACTATATCCTATATATATATATACATATATATATATATATATATATATACATTTATATATCATATGTATGTATGTACATATTACTTGGAAACTTTTTCCATCTCGTCTCCTATATGTAAAGTTTTTTAATTAAACAACATCTATTATATGTATATTTGTATGTACATATGTATCTATGAATCTATCTACATATCCTTGACACTCTACCCGGGAACAGATTTTCTTGTTCTCACACACGAGAGACGCAGCTTAAGTCGTGCATGAATGTGACATAAGGATGGACAACCAACATAAGACAAGGCCAAAACACGACAGATGCCAAGTCTTTTTTCAACTCAACTCAACTCAAATCCAATCTCAAATCAACTCGCCTGCTGCGTGATATATCTCAGTCACTTGGCTACAGTGGCATAAAGCTGAACATATGATTACTGAAATATTTTAATTACTTTATCATTAGCTCAATAAATACATTTTAAAGAAAATGAATGATAACTTCCGATTATCAGTTTTCTGCAATTAAAATTGTATTTATTATAAATTCTGTTCACCTTTGAACTGACTTCTGATTTCCATATATAAAAATAATTCATCTCGCAAATGCTAATCTATGTATATTACATCTGACAAACCATTTCTTGTTGAAATAGCAAATATATGTAATATAAACATGAATATAGAATTATTTCCAATCAGTTTAACCAATTTGCATACATTCTCTTCGGTATATGTGATGGGTGATAATAAGAAGTAAATAATAGTTTATTTGCAAGGCGAGTTTTCGCATTTTCGCAATCTATTTTTGTTTCATTATTATAAATTTCCATTAGAAATCGAATCAAATTCCACTTCACTCTTTACTACCTCTTAATTAAATCAAGTGTACTAATTTTTTCCTCGCCCATTAAATTGAAAATAATTTAATTTAAAAGTCGAAAAAAAACGAAATTTTCTACTAAATAGTAAAAATATTTATCTGAAAATTACTCTATTTTGATCTGACCGATATATGTAGAATCAGTATTGTTATCTAACAATAAAATAGCAATAATTGTTAACTTAAATAAATCCAAATATGATAAAAAAAATAAATATATTCGGGTTATTTGATTATTTGTTATTAAGATTTACATAAACTGAACTTCAGGAGATATTGTTTATTAATATTTCACTATTTGTTCCTTTTTTTTTTCGTTTCACTCCACTGTAGGGCTAACGGTGCTTTTGCAATCTATTGCTTGTCATGGTAACGGTTTTTATTGCAGCTGCATTCCTTATTTTTCTTTTATCGTTGTTTCTGCACTTGCAATTCATATTTTACAAAAGCAACCAACAGTGCGTATGAGTAACATGGTTCACTTTGTTATTGCTGCCTGCTGCTATTCCTTTTATGTTGGCCTTTGAGTGGCTTTGGGACCAATCAACTGTGACTTTATGCTTGGTCTATTGAATTATTTGGCCAACTCATTCCCTTTCTCACTCACTCACTCACTCACTCACTCACTCACTCACACACACACTCTCTCTCTCTCTCTCTCTCTCTGTTTTGCACACACTTACTTGATGTGAATGTATAATCCCACCAATCTGTTTTGCATAGAAACGCTTTGAGGTCATCGGCGGTGCGTCCAACAACAACATCCGGGGGCGAAACTAAAGTCCGTACCAGGAGGCAAGTACCAATGGCTCCACATATGATGCCCAACCGCTTGAGCAAAGCCGCATCAGTGATTTTAACTGCTTTCGCCGAACGAACCCGAAAAATCACCGATATCCTATAACAGAGATTTTGCGAATAAATATTAAAGCGGGGGGTGTATTGTCATATTAGACTTATAGTGTTGGATAACGCTTAAAGTTAACAGATACCTACCGCCATGTTTTGAGCATTAGGGCGCCATAGGTTAGCGAGAAACCAATCTCACGCAACCAAATTCGTGCTGTACAGGTATACAGATTCGGATTCGGATACATAACAATATTCTAAAAATATATATATATAAAAAAAAAAACGAAATGTGTTCATTAATAAAAAATCGAGCGTTAAGTTGGCGCCCTGCGAATGTCAACAATTTTGGCATAAATATTTAAGCAGAATCCGTTGTTTGTCTTTCATAAATCAAGGCCAACACACGAATGGCAAAGAAACGGATGGAGGGGGTCTCCACTTTATCACTTGCCATTAAAAAATCATAAAGCACACTGACTGGGCACAAAATGCCAAAAATGACAAAAATGTATCCACAGTTTTTGGTTTGACTTCATCTTTCATCCATCCCCTCCTATCCCCTCCTATCCTATCCTATCCTATTCTATCCCATCTCATCCTATCCCATCTATCCATTCTGTTTTGTGAATTGAGGCTTGAGATACTCTCTTGACTCCACACACACAGACACACCCATACATACTGTAGTATATTTAGATGCATACATATATACATATCGCATAAATCTTCCATCCAATGTCCAATGAACTCTCGTTTAAAGTTGTTTATTTTGGCCAGTATACCATTAGTTTTCGTCACGAGTCATAAATCAATCAAATTAAATTGTGTAGAAATTGATTGGAATTGGCAAACGGCAAATGACATTGCCATTGAAGCGTGTTTGAAAGGCACAGATTCTTTCTTTATTTGTGTATGTATGTGTGTATGTATGTATGTATGTATGTATATCGATGTATGTGTGAAGGGTGTGTATGAATTTCATACACTCCTCTGGTGTGCGTGAATTTGAATATGCTAATTTGGCTAAAGAAGGCCGACTTTGACTGATAATATGCAAAGAATAATTCCGCTTTATGTATTTAGGTTTCATGTTTTTTCATTGAGTTATGACAACGTGCTAAAATTCTGAATTGAAAATATTTAAAATGTCCCATCAAATTGACAATCAATGAATGTTTCGTTTAACGATACTCCAAATGGCATTTGCGGCAATTTTAATTCATATTTAATGTAATGTTTAATAGCCAGAAATGTTTAAGCAATAATTTTTGGATTAAAATAGATTTTTATTAAATCCGATTGTAATCGTGATTTTAATTAAATAATTTTTAATTTCATTTCATTTCCATTTACGTTACAAATTTTGTATAAGAATAAACAATTTGTTTAACAAAAATATATTTTCCGGCATATGGAACACATTAAGAAAGGATAAATTGTAGTTTAAAATTAAAGTATTTAGATAGTAGTCACTTATCCTGTCAAAGGACTTTTGTATAAATAGAAGAAAATACAAAAGTGAATATAGAATCAACAGATTTGAGACATTTCAATTATAACGTAATCTATATCCCAATTGACTTATTATATTCTCTTCTTTTTAAACTTAAGTTGGTTAAGTGTAAAATTTGATAACCATTTACTTGGCCTATCATGTCGTATGAGTTACATCCTTATTTTCAACTTTAATGCCAATTCTATCTTAGAAAGCTGCTTTTAATTCCAAATTTTTCAATATTTTTAGCAATCTCATAGTATTGACTTACCGTGCAGTATATAAAGAATGCACCCAAGGCGATGACCCGTAAAAGTGCCGGACTAGCTGCTCGAACAACCTGCAAAATGAAGGAAAGAATGAATCGAGTTAACAGAAATAAAAAAAAAAAAGAACGGAAAGAAAAGCCAAAATGAAAAGTTTTATTCATGTAGGTAAGGTTTATATACGACTTTTGTTACTTGGCCAAGCGCAACAAAAAGTTTTCTTTAACTTGAAATTAAATTTAAATTGAAATTGCTTCATTCACACAATTTCACAGTACTAGAATATATACATATATCTAAACTGGCGGCATCAGACGGAGCAGGGAATCAGAAAAATAAGTTTGAAATGCAGTCACACTTGGCATGGGATGTCAGGCAGCATGTTAAACACCATTTAATTAGTTTGGAGTGCACATACAGACACACACACACACACACACACACACACACATATATATATATATATATATACATAGATATACAAAAAAGAAATTGGTGGTAGAGGGATGTGGATGAGGGAAACTGGATGACATTCGACGTAGACACAAATGCGACAGAATCGCATTAGGAACAAAAACAGTTTAGTGGTAGTTGGCCGGGTACTAAAGGACAAACACGAATGTCAGACGACGACAAGGGAATGGAATAATTCAGGGTCCTTTCCCATACATACGGAAATATGTATATGTATATGTATATGTATATATAAAAAATATGTATGGTGGAAGGCAAAAGCGGACTCGATGACAAAGTTCAAAATGGTTTAAAACTATACGCCTGAGACACTGACTCTGTGACTCTGAATTCCTCTATCTCTGTCTCTCTCTCTCTCTCTCTCTATCTCTCTCTCTCGTTTTCTCTTTGGTTTAATGAGCGCACAGCACATGGATACACACACACACACACACACCTAAGCACACACATAGAGGATACAGTGTCTATTGGAATGCATTGGGCGGAAGTCGGTTAAAGTTTGGGTGAATGTTTGCACTTCCGTTTATACGCGGCAATCTCCGTTGTCTCTTGTCTGTTGTCCGCTGTTCTATGTCATTTGTCCTTTGTCCGTTGTCCGCTATCCACGTCCGTTGTCATCAGGATGTGCACGAATGAACGTAGAAAATTAACTTGAAACTAACAAAAAGTAAGCCGCTTAGCGGCTCAATGATAGCAGCTTACTAGATCAGACCAGGAATTTGTCAGCTGTTCTTTAAATATTTATATATACATACATACATATGTACATACATACAGAATATAGATGGGGATGATGTAAGGGATTGAGGGGGGAGCGTAGGTAGATCCATTATGGTGTTTACCTTGACTTGTTGATAGCGAAAGGTGAACCAAGCAGCCGGTGGCAACAGTCCGATGACAATGCAGGCCAATGCCAGAATACTGGTACGCATGGGCCAATTCAGGGCTGCAATGCATGGAGAGGCATCCTCACAGGAATCACAGCCCTCGGCACACGGTAGGCATTCGTATTCGCTATTGCTGTTATAGGTGGAATTTTTGCCCTGGATTGGTTTGGGAACATAAATATATAAATATATAGGTTAGATTCTACCTCAAATCAGTTTCTAAATGGTAAGGATATCGGATCGTATTTAATCCAATAAATGAATTACATTTTTCGTTAAAAAGTTTGTTAAATTCAAAACGAAATTGGCTTGGGTCAGCACTTACCAACATGAGCTTCTCGTACTCCTCTTCTAAGAGGCTGCCATTAAAGAATTTGTGCTGCGATATCACGTCGGGAAAGTAGAAGCCCTTGCGACAGAGGCATTTGTAGGAGCCACGACGAAATCCCAAACCCATGATGGCCTCACACTGAAAGAAGTGCGAAAAAAGCAGAGGAGAACCATGAAGGAAGGGAGGGGAACGGAGTGAGAACGGAAGGTTGGTTGATAGTGGGGTATAAAACATTAAGTGCTGCTGCTGACTTGGGAGTATACCAAGTGGAGAATTGAGGACTGACACTCACCATTGTGGTTCGTTGCTTGCACTTGTCGGTGCCGGCAAAGATGTTCAGTGGTCGCTTCGTGCCCGGAGTATGACGCTGTGGACACTGGTCGATGTCCACGCGCCGCAAGTCGATATCAATGCCAGATGTGCCCCTGAAAATAAGAAGCAAAAGAAGAGAAGATGCGTGTGGAGTCAGCAAAAAAGGCGTTAAAAATTTATGTTATTAATTTGTCAGTTTAACAATCAACTGGGCGGCGGCACTTAAGCCAAAATGGCGCCCATTTATAAACTGGAATTCAATAAAAATGTGGAGTCTACCACCGTCGTTTAGGGGGTAGGGGCTTAAATTTATGGACAGAGTCCCACTCCCTCCCTTCCTCCCTCTCTCTCTCTCTCTCTCACTCACTCGGTGTCTCTCTACATACGATAACAAACAATAAATTCCAACTCTGATTGCGCATAGTCCGAGATGGAGCAAAAATAGCAAGCAAAAGGAATACGGAATAAAAGGGATAAAGGATAAAGGCCATACGGAAACTACAACAACTAGCGTATTATGGTTCCGGTTTCGCAGAAAATTATTTTCTTGTCCGAATGGATTGAGACTCGCCTAGTAGGGGGTTGGCCTTGTCGTTTTACAAAGATATAAAGCCATAAAAAGGGTGCACTAAGCCGCCGTTACCGTTGTAACCCTCCCATCCTGAGCCAGTCTGTAAGTCGGTCGGCCAGCCAGTTGAAATCCTATACCTCTTCGCGCCGTCTGCCCTTTCCTCGGCATTCCTATCCTATCCAGTCCACCCCATCCTCATCCCAATTACACGCATACCGAAGCAGAAAGAAACGACTACTCCGGGTCAGATGGAAGCCGGCAACCGAAACACATGTACAATTTTACGCATAATCCGAAGTTCACATTTTCACGCCAAAGTTGTGGCTGGGTTGTCCTCATATCCTTTATATATTTGCCGTGCCAGCTGACTGACGTCAATGGACAAAGGGGGCCTGATAGCTTAGCCATTATGTTGGAAAAACAAAAACCAAAAACTAAAAGGCCAATATGCTAATAGCAATAGAAGCCAGCTAGTTCCACTCCCAGTTCGACTCGTATATACATACATACATACATACATACATACATATAATAGACCTAATTCAATTCCAACTTGCCATTACCGATATACAGAGAGAGATTCGTTTGAAACTTTATGGGAAATATTCCTTAGCTACGTAGGTACCCAAAAAATTTCTTTTAAAAATGATTTTTCCTATATGGATTTTATTTTTTTTTACTTTAATTTCGTATACAGTTTCTTTCTCATTTCATTTCAATACAACTCATTCGTAAGTGTGTGTGTGTGTGTGCAGCCACATCCGGTCTGGATTTGGGTCTCGGTCTGGTTCTGGGTCTGGGTCTGGGTCTGGGTCTGGGTGCCCCGGTCTGGTATTGGGCGTTTCCATGTGCCTGTCAGTTAATATTGACATATCAGTTTGTATTTATTTGATTGTTTCTGACAACTTATTGATTGCAAAAGAAGAAAAAGCAAAAAAGAAAAAAAGAAAAGAAATGAGGAAAACGAAAGGAGAGAAAGGATATTCAGGACGAAGGCTGAAAAATGGCCAACCGACAACGACAAAAACAACAAGACTAACACAATGACCATATTACATTATAGTAATGATTATGTTAATTCTCCAGCAGTTGATCCCAACGCCTTTATATGAATTCTGGAATTGTAGGCCCCTTTTCTTTTTCTACTACATACTCGTACTCTTTCCCCTTCCCCCCTCTCAGTCATTCGTTACTTCTCTGTTTGTCTCTTTCTTATTTGTATTTTTTGCTGTGGTTTCTCGTTTTCCTTTCAACATTTCCTTTTGTTGTTGTTGACAGTTTTTCTTCGTTTCATTTCGTTTTCCTTTTTTGCAGATAATTTGTAAACGGATATTAGAAAATAAGCTTATTGAGCTGACCGAATGAGTTTTGTGTCACTCTGAATGCTCCTCCCACTCCCATTTCATTCCGAAACCTACCTCCCTCCCCTACCATAGAGTGCGTGTCTGTCATATTGATTTATTAGTTTGGCTGTGTTTGTGTGTGTGTGTGTGTGTGTGTGTGTGTGAGCGTGTGTGGAGATGGCTTTACTAGTGATGTGACAATGTTGGTCTATATCCTTGATTTATTTGACAAAACGCCTTTGATTTAGTATTTAAGCCTACAAATGGGCTACATAGATATAAAATTGTGTCCTTTAGTTTTGATAGCTGATGTAAATTTATCTATGTATAAGCGGAGGATGGGAATTGTGAAAATTGTGGGTTAAGGGAGTCCGAATATCAAGAAAGGGGAAAATGGTGACTTTAAATTTACTCAAGGTTTCAGTATCAGACTGATTAGCATAATTGGTTTTCTGTTTTGTTTGTAGGCCTTTCTGTTTACTTTTCTCCTAAAAAAGTTGCAAATTTTCTAATTAAATTGATTGTTTTCCCTTTTGGAGTAAATTTAGTCTTCCAATCTACTTTTCCAAATAACTTTCAGATGACTTTAAGCCGAGCAAATATAGCAAGGGAGCCGCCAATTGTTGAATACCCTATCTGTTAGGAAGAACAAATCACTTGATTAAAATAAAAGGCTGAGCGAATTTTACATAGATTCAAAATTTTGCATTTCTTTTTTTCCTAATTGGTTTAGGCTACATTTTTATAACGTATTGTTTTTCAACACTCATGTATACATACATATTTTTATATACAGATAGATATATGTTAACGTTATGTTAATTTCAGTGTTAGTTAACATATACTGCCGACATACTACACTAAATGTCTCGATGGTTACAATTTAAGTTGACAGCGTTAAACTTTCTTTAACATTTAAATTTCCCTTTTTCAATTAAAATACGAGCTTAAAAGAACAAACAACCGTTGAATTTCCGAAAGGACCAAGATCGTTTTTAAAGGTGGCCACACTTAATATAAATAAATTAAATAATCCAAAGACTAGACGGGACTGCAAGCCAAATTCGGTAGCTCTAACTCGAATAGTTTTCAAGATCTTGATGTTTATACTGACATACGGTCTACCCGTTACATATATTTTGGCAACTTTAATATACCATTTTACCCAATTAGTACAGGTTATAAAAAGAATTAATTTAAATAAAAGATATATAAAATTAAATTACACAAAGAGCAAAATATATGACGACAGACTCTTCCCCTTTGCAAGGTTGATCAGTATCGTTCTAAGCAGAATAAAGATTGTTTTTAAAGATTAATGTCGGTATTTATTATCCGATTTGATATAAGCCGACTGGTGGGTGTCATGTAGAATTATCATCTGTACGTTTAACTAAAATGTTTTTCCAACAAACCTTCTTTGTCCGAGGTACCTCTGATCTTTTCCGTTTTTCTACACCTTATATAGATGACCGATCCGACTAATTCCCAAACTTTACGAACATACATGTTTGAACAGCTTATTTCCCGAGTTTCAGTGACGTAACTTAAAATTTAAGGTATTTAACTGTGAAGAAACAGATAAACTGACGGACGGACATGGTTATATTAACTCGTCTATTGATTTTGATCAAGAATATATATACATCGGATAATTATCTATCTCTAAACTCTAGCCTAGGTTTTTCTTATGAACTGATAAAATAGGTTTGCTCTATTTAAGCATCTTCTATATACATACATACCAGTTTTTCAGTATAGGCAATATATATGAAGGGTAAATGGAGAAGCAGTGAAAGCGGAGTAAATTCTAAAGCACGTGCTGCGAGTACAAACACGCATTACGTGAATAACTGAAATGCATTTTTGGAGCTCACGCATACTCACACATGTAAGCACTCATTCGCACACAGGCACAGACACAGACACACGGAGGCATACATATACAACATGCACGTACGAGCTATTTAAAAATGGCGACAGCTAATACAGCTGCCAAGTCCTTCGCTTTAACATCCTTGTTGTTGTTTTTCAGATCCTTGTCCTCTGTCGAGTTTATAAAGTTTACTAGTAGTTGTAAGCGTATTTTCGTTATGGTATGGCATGAACGGAACAGCCATCAACTAGGCTACAAAAACAACAACATCCTCATACCAAGCCACCCCATGTCACGCACTTAACTTGTAACCATTTTGTAAACAACTCATCTGGTTTTTGCCAATGTCGCATTACGTATACGCCACGAGTGCCTCAATTTGCCTATAGCAAACTATTTTGTGTATTGCAGCATGGTTGGTGGCGGTTTTTCCCGCCTACCTGTTAATGCACATAATCAGTTTTGTAGTTTGCACACCGATGGAATGGGGTACCTTCCTCTCTCTTTGTTCCTCTCTCCCAACCTTTCCACGCTTCAACGCCGAACAGATTCTCTCGCCAACCCGCAAATGACACACTGGGGGCTGGGCTGGAAATTGATGCCAAAAATGTGCGCAAGAGAATATTTTTTATTGTGTGGTTAGCATAGAGAGGGAAACCACCAATCCACATTAAAGTCACAATTTGTTGCCGTTTGCAATAGTTGAACAAAATGAAAATACATCGAACATTGATGAGATTCGATTTCCCAGAATATGGATGAGGCACAAACGAATGGTATCCCTTTTTTGTTATTTTTGACCTTTCATTGCTGTCTTTCCCCCTTTCTATATAAATAAAGCAAGTTTAGCTGAAAAAGGCGGCTTTAGACCATTAATGTTGGAATTCTAGTTCTTTCTTCTGTTTTAAATGTGAAATACTTTTAAAACAGCTCTCTAGTTGACTTTAGTTGTCGTCCTTCCCAACTAGGACAATGCGTTGACAGAATAATGGGGACAGAGTGGTGAGTTTACCTTGATGTTTTTTTAATGAATAAAAGTTAGCTGCTTTGCGCCATGTAATTGGCCCTATGACACGATATTGACACTGACATTGTATTCTGTACAGGCAATTGAGTGCATACAAGGCGCAACAAAGAGCACAATGGAGCGCGATGATTGGCAGATGACAGGGAAGAAGACCAGCATCCTCGTAGGTTCCTTTCGCTTTTCTATATTTCCTAACATGGTATATGTAAGTACATATGTACATATGTATGTATAGGTAGACATGTCGAACATGTAGGGCGAGTGAGTTGGTTTAGAAATCTAATGCAACATGAGTTTTCAGTTTCGTTCAGTTCAGGTCCTAAAATACTGCTGCGTGATAATATGGAAGGAGCAAAGGACTCTGTTGCTGGCCCAAATGTAGCTTGTAACAGAAATAAAAAAAAAAAATGCCTGAACACCATACATACATACATACATACATACATACATACATATATACATACATACATACATTGTGGAGTGGGCATTGGAAATGTGCTTTGGTGTGGGCTTGTGGTGTGGCCTGGTCTGATCTGTAGCATGCATATTCATAATCATGCAGATATTCAGATGTTGCAACTCGACAAGCTAACAAGCTGCCGTTTTTCGAACAAACCCTCTCTGACTTTAGCACAAAGGCATGCTTATTGCAATATTTGATATTTCCGTTTCCGTTTGCCTCATTATGCTTTGCCCACCATAAGAGTGTAGGGGCGACTGAGTATGATGTGTGTGTGTTTGTGTGTGCAAGTTGGCTGTTTGGTTGGAAATATTGCAGCATAAGTCAAATAAATATAATACTGAGACTACCGACCGACCCCTTGCCTGTTGCCAGTTGCCCTTGCCACTCCTCCTTTAATATTGAAAATTTGTTGCATACAGCGATGTAGGAAACCACAAAGCAGAGAAAAAGAGAAGATAGAGTAATAGAGAGAGAGACAGATACAGATATAGAGACAGAGAGAGAGAGAGAGGAAGAACAAGAGAAAGATGGAGTGCGGTAAGTAGGTTCTTTGTGTGGGCCCGCTAACCGAAACTTAAATGAAATCAAATAAAATTATTGCCTCAGCAGGAGGGCACATCTCCATATCCTGCTTGCCTTATTCTGGTCCTAGTCCTGCTCCTGTTAGTGGTTGTGCTCCTTGTCGACGTCCCTTCACAGCGGGCGCTTAATGTGATTTGTTGTTTGTTTAGCAGCTGCTAATGCGCATTTTGTTTGGTCCTGCCAAGTGCCAAATAATTTTTAATAAAATTATTTTTAATTTAATGCTGATGCTTTGTTGGTTTTTCGTTT
This sequence comes from Drosophila sturtevanti, assembly GCA_018150375.1. Classification (NCBI taxonomy): domain Eukaryota; kingdom Metazoa; phylum Arthropoda; class Insecta; order Diptera; family Drosophilidae; genus Drosophila; species Drosophila sturtevanti. The sequence goes on from JAECWJ010000564.1 coordinate 2,193,070, forward strand.
GTCTCGTCTCGTCTCGTCCCCGTCTCGTTTCGTTTCATTTCGTTTCGTTTTGTTTCATTTCGCTTTTCGTTGTTTAAGCATATTTTATGCAATTAAGAAAAATGAACCGCATAATAAATTAAATCAATTAGCAACTTTTCCTGCCTTCTGCTCTTTATTCTCTACTCTCCACTCCCCACTCTCCACTCTCTACTCTCTACTTTCTGCTCACTGACGATGGCCACGTCCGAATGCTGCCAACAATAACGCCGTAAACAAATTCATTTTGCGACCACATCTACCCAAACTAATGGGAAACTGATAGCAGAACATTATTAACACGAACCGGAGCCAAGAGACCAACAACCAGACCAGAGAAGCCGGTCTCCCGGAATAGAATCAACGGCCGCAAACTTTTTACTGCACAACTTTATTTTCATTTAGTCCTGGGTAGGGAAGGGAGTGAGCGGAGAGGGGCAGAGAGGGCAGCGGAAAAACGAGGGCAGAAGCGTGCCAGCGCTAAGCTGTTAAAACAAATGAGCTCCGTTTTGATGAGGACCAGGAGGAACAGGAGTCCCAGAATGAGAACGGCCAGCTGCAACTGCACCATTCAGTCTATGTGCAACAAAAATGTTGCCAAAACTCAACTGAACTAATGAACTTTTAACATTTAGACATTAATTTCAGATGCATTTTACAGTGGATTCTGTGTTTAAAGGAATTCTCGTTTGGAGAATAAGCTCGAGATGCGTTAACCTGTAGGACTTAAGCGGCTTATCCTCTAAAAAGAACAATCGAATGAGTAGCAACTTTGTATTCATGTTTAAAAGTTTATTTGGTTAAATATAGCACGGTAAGTACTTAATTTAGGATGGTTATGGTCTGCGATGGAATTCTATTGGTTCAAACTTTCAGGGACACCCCCTAATAAGTAGATTGACATTTTTAATAGGGACAGTATTTTATTTGTTTCCTACATTTTTAAATAGATAATAAAAAACTTCCGCATGGTTTGATTGGCTGTACCTGCGGTTCTTGCTTAAATACCTCGGTCATAACTTTTATGAAATCAGTTTATATCACACACTTAATGGAATAACATCGTAGTAAACGGAAAAAGAAATCAATTTAAGAATAAACCTACGAACAAGATAGCTATTTATCCCAGGTAAAGAAAATACTTTTAATCCAATGGAAATTGGAAACATTAAAAAACTAGTTAAAATATAAAATTATAATCTATACTATATTACAACTTCCTGTAGTTGTATTTCAAATGTTGAGTAATTTTCATGTATAAATTAAACACACATTCCTTGATAATTGGGGATGCAAAAGGTAACGATTAAATCCTCTTGTAAATGTATAGTTAGTTATCAATTTTCAGTTTCTACTCTTAAACAGAATAATTGACTTTTTGAATTAGTAATTATTAGGGACCACAGTGCATCCGTCCATTAGTGCGAGCCGAATTTATGTTGCAACTAATTGCAGTTCGTAAAGTATACGTAGTGGATGGGTTTCCGCCTGTCAAAGTTGCAGCACTCCTCCTCCCCGTTCCTGGTGCTTCACGGTGCTTTTACCCGTAACTTTCATTGACTGTGCGTGGAATTTATTGAGTGTGCAAAGTCATTGAACGTTAAATAGACATGTGTGTGTGTGTGTGTGTGTTTGTATGGGTATCCATCTAACTGATACTACTAGCGATTTCGCAAAGTGTTGAGAACATTGATAATTGATTGCTTTAATTAAATTTTGAAATTTTATCTGTTGGAGGCAGTGCTGCCACCTGTTAAAAGTGTTGTGTTTTTTTCGCCCCCCAACACTGGCATCGCAAGTCTGGCATGGCTAATTAAATTTTAAACGCTCATGCTTGAATTTCTTTTGGGTTGCGGTAATTATGTAAGGTGAAACTTATAAGTGAAAGTCAGTAGCATCATGTTATCCGAAGCAAGAAGGCCGCAATTCCTGCTGATGGTAATTTTGATTTCTGGCATGGCTCTGACGGTAGAAGGGCAAGTAGGAAGGCCACAAATACCCTTGAGCTGGTGGCAGACACAATACTATCAGATGCGCTGTGAGTGAGAAAATGGGCGACAGCAAGCTGAGTGCAAAGAAAGAATAAAAAAAAATTAAATAAAATAAAATAATAAGAACAAACACATTTCAGGGGAACAAAGACTACGTTTCACCACAACACTAGAACCTGGTGCCATTCCCGATTCCCATGATATAAGAATGGTTTATCCATGCTATTGCTATAAGCCGCCCCTGGACGGTGAATCCACTACGAATCAATATGAGAAGTATATGGTTGAGGGCAAGGAAATATTTATATTGAATAAATAGCCATTTGAGTGAAATGGAATTTGAGGCCGTACGCGAATCTGAGAAGTGGAAGAATGCAATTTTAAGCTGGATACGATATACATACATATAGATACGAAGAAGAGGGGCACAGATTTAAAAGTGAAAATTAAAACCAGTGTTGAGGAGAAATTCAATATTTATTACATTTATTTTTTTTTTCTCTTCTGCATGCCCACTAAGGTATGCTATAGAAGACAAGGAGGCAAAATGAAAACCGCTTGGCAGACAAATTGTCCGTCTGGTTATGTTGTTAGTGTTGTAATTCTCTGGTTGTTGCCAAGTGATAATAACAAATTATGCATGAAGTAAGTAGAGTGGAACAACTTACTAATTGTTTACCCATTCACCACCCACCCCCCAACCACCAAATCCGAAATTATTCTTTCCCTGTTTCCAGCGAACTTAAGTCAAAGGCAAATCCTTTCATTTGGCTCTTTGCCAGGTTTCGTCATAAATATCCAAAAGGCTTTTATTTCTCATCGCAATTGTCATTATGCTGATGGGACAACCACTACAAATGCAACATCAACATCGAAATTAACATCATTTCAGGCACTCATCAGCACTCTTGGTTCTTCTTAGTTCTTGTCGTAGTCAACTAAATGGCATCCTGGACAAGGACTCGGGGATTCGCTCTATGGCTCTCTAATTGTAATTGTGTTCAAGTTCGTTGGGCTTGCTAAGCCGCTTACCTCTGTCTGTGCCTATGCCTACGCATCTAGCCACACCTTATTTTTCCTCCTTTTTCTCTTATATAAACTCATAGAAATATTTGTAATAAAGCGCTTGACACGCACAGCTGATTTAACAAATTTAATGAAATGGCCTCCTACCTAAATGAATTAATTAAATATGCCCAAAGTGCACTTATTCCCACATCACCAATTGGAATATCCGGCATCAACATTGAAACTGGCTCCAATCTCTTCTAGCATTTTCAAATTTATTGATTTGGCCACGCGACGCGTCATGGACTGGCCAAAGGACCTCATGGACAGCATCGACAGACCCAACATCAATGAAATTTTCATCAATCTAACTATGTAACTTGTTTTGCTCGGCTTCTGCTCTTCTTTCTTTCTTTTTTTTTCAGCGTTTTCTTTGCCAACTTTTTTCTCTGTTTTTTTTTTGCTTCTTGCCATTCAATTGAAAAAGTTTTGGTAAAAGCGCCACGCAAAAAAAAATGGAAAACCAAAAAAAAAAAAAAACAAAAGAAAGAAAACTATGAAGAAAAGGGAACAAAAATTGAAAATTACTTAAAAATAAAGAAAAGAAATCAGCAAAATACGAGGACAGGAAGCAGAGGAAAGCATTCCCTAAACTTTCATAAGAATGTTATGTTCTGGCCATGTTTTAACGTATTCCGTTTGCCAAAGCGTGAGCAAAATTTGCTATCATTTTAAAAGAAAACAGGGACACAAATAAAAACAGAAAGAGACAGAGAGAGAGAGAGAGAGGGAACTTTCTGGTGCACGTGCCAGGCTAAGAGCTTTTTTTAAGTAAGAGCAAGCAATTCGGCTATTCAATTATTGCACGCAGAAGAAAAAAAGCCAAAACGAAAAGTTGGAACCAAATAATATTCTTGCTTTTCATATTTTGTTATCGCATTTTCATTTTTCTTCTTTTTTTCCCCACTTTTCCTTGTGCTGTCATTGAAAGCGTTAAAGAGTTATTTTCCTATTTTGATACTCTTACCAAAAAGTCATCTAATTCGGATCATCAATTTGTCAAAGTTTTCATTAGAATTGAAAAAGTAATATGTACCTATGTACATGCATAGGAATAATAAGTTTAGAGTATTTTAAATTCGTTGAAGTCACAATTCTTTTAGTTTTGCAATTTTCAATTCTTCCTTCAGTTTTCAATTTCTGTGTATTATTTATGAAATGCTTCTTCATGTGCATTATTGTTGAATTTGTTTTGTTTCATTTTGGTCTTTACTTACTTGAAATGATAGCTGCCATTTTCGTAGCCAAAGAATGGCACTGTATAGGTTAACATCCATATATTGCCACCGCCGCAATCGTAATAGGGTTTCGACCATCTGCCATCCTCATATTTCACAGCCAAAGTATCGTCCTCAATACGCTCCTCGGTGCGGTTTGAGTAAAGATGAAAGGCTGCAAGGACAAAAGAGTTTGAAAAGTGAGTATGTGTGTGTGTGTGCACCAGTAGAAATTGGGGGAAAGGAAACGGGAGGGGTTTCGGGGGTTAAGCGGTTGCCATCAAATGGGTGAAAGTGGTAACAGCAGCTTTTTCAATAGATTTATGCATTATGCAAGTCGTAATTAAAGAACCCAAGAAATCGATATTCTCTTTCAAAAGGCTGCACATTTCGATAGGATCTAATATGCAACAGTAGAAATACATTTAATAGTCTACCACATACACAGAGAGAAATTGCTATTCATTTATTTAATTAAATATAGCATTTGGAAACTTAAAGATACATAATGATACCGAAATCAAACTAAGAATAGACGAAATCAAAGCCAATCACTAAAAGTGACACCAAACTTATTTGTCTGTGAATTAAAATAAATTTTTTTTTGTTTTAGTAGGTATATGTACTTTAAAACATTATCTATTAATGACTGTACATAAATACATATATAATTTCTCCGCTCATTGCTCCATACCCACAGGTAAGATACCTAATTTTTGGGTACTTAAAAAATTTGAATTAAAATCTAATTTTTCGGGAAGTTAATTGTAAAGACATTTTTAACCAGAAAACATTTTTTTTTTTTAATCTATTATGTATAATAACCCGATTTAAACGTTAATTGAATACGCTGTAAATTTTTTTGCAAACATGTATTTAAAGTTCAAAATACTTTAACTTTTTCTTTTTATAGAAAAAGATTCAATCTACTTTGGATGGATTTTCTATCAAACCAGGTCAGGTTTAATTTCGATCAAATTCAAAACTCTGAAAGTAGACTTCGGAATTACATTAATTCAAAAGGTTTGTAAAAACCACATGTGTTCAGCAGCGTATTTCCCAATATCGGTGGCAAATTATGAAAATTGGGGTACACAATAAAGGGATGGATTTTCACATACCCATAAGGATATTGTTTATTGAATCATCTACCATTTATTTTTCTTTCAGTGTTAGTTGACCGACGAGTTTTGTATTGGCCAAACGAATCCGGCTAATGTCTTTATAAGTACATCAAAGGCGAACTGGAATTGGAATTGAATGAATAAACCAATAATAATGAATGGACATTAAAAAGAAATCAAGGATTCGCTTTTTCTTCACTGTTATATAAGAACCCTTGGATAGGGGAGAGTTTCATTTGGCAATAAACCTGGAATCGAAGCAGAAACAGAATGAAGTTGCCACTCCTTAAACACCTGAAACCAGCTCCATTGGATGAAGTAGTCAAATCAGAAGACGCTTGCATCTACTTTTATCTTTCGATGAAAATAATTGGATGGTTACCTCCGAAGGAGGGTCCTCGCCGTTGGCTCTACTTGCTCTGGACGGCTACTACAACCCTGTTTGGTCTTTTCTATTTGCCCTGCGGACTATTTGCAACCTATTTTATTCATTTTAGCAAATTCACTCCTAACGAATTCCTCACCTCACTTCAAGTTGATCTGAATGCGTTTGGCAACACTGTCAAGGCCTGTGTCACTTTTTCGCAAATTTGGCGTTTGAGGAAGATGAACGAGTTGATTGGCCAACTGGATGACCACTGTGTGACACCCAAACAGAGGGAACAGTTACATAAAACGGTGGCTTGGGGAAATCGTACCGTGCTTTTCTATGCCACCATGTACATTGCTTTTACCACATCGACTCTGCTGTCGTCCGCTTTTGCAGGATCACCGCCCTGGCAGCTTTTCAATCCCCTGGTGGACTGGCGTAAGGGAATCGGGCATCTGTGGCTAGCATCTCTCATGGAGTATTTTGTCATGTGCATTGTGGTGACACAAGAACAACAGTCGGACACCTTTCCCATTGTATTTACCCTTCTATTTCGTGGTCATTTGGCAATTTTAAAAAATCGCATTGAGAATTTGCGATCGGATGTTCAAATCAGTCACGAGAAACATTATGAGCAGTTAGTAAGCTGCATTAAGGATCACAAAATCATCTTGGAGTGCGTTTTGACTCCATTTAGAGAAGATAATATGTAATACATACATAAATATGTACTTTATTTTCAGATGCTGTGACGTAATGCGTCCCATGATATCAGCCACCATATTTACCCAGTTTATGTTGATTGGCATGGTTCTTGGTTTGGCCATAATCAATATATTCTTCTTTTCATCCTCCATTTGGACAGCAGTGGCTAATATTTCGTTTGTTGTCGCACTTTTACTGGAGACATTCCCATTTTGCATGAATTGTGAGCTATTGATTGACGATTGTCAAGCCCTTACAAATGCCATCTTTCACTCCAATTGGGTGGATGCAGATCGCCGATATAAATCAGCTTTAATATACTTTCTCCATAGAGTGCAGCAGCCAATTCAATTTGTGGCCGGGGCCATTTTTCCCATATCCATGCAAAGTAACATTGCAGTGGCAAAATTTGCATTTAGCATTATAACCATTGTAAATCAAATGAATTTGGGCGAAAAGTTTCGCAGTGATCATTAAGATAAATCAATTATTGACTTGAATCTACAATTGATCGCCCATCGAACAATGTAAAGTGTGTTTAAAGAGGATAATAAATATATGTACTTACATACAGTCGGTAAAAAAGTTTAACTTAACTGTTTACATACATCAATATTATTTCTAAATATAAAAGATGCTAAATTTGGCAGTGCCGAAGTTTTTAAACCCTTGCAGTTTAATTCAAAACTTTGTCCGTCATATTGGCCGGCCTCAAGATCTTGTAAACATTGTAAATATTAAACTTAACAAAAATTTGAAGCAAAAAAAAAACAACATAAGGGAATTTGATTAATATCGGTATTTATTATCCGATCTTACTGGTATGGCGTTAAAGTAAAATTAATATCTGTATACCAAATTTAGTTGAGACATCTCAAAAACAAAACAGCAAAGTTTTTCTTACATTTACTGATTTGAACAAAACAAACTTTGCCAGAGGTACTCTGATGTATATCTTATAGTTGTCCGATTCGACCAATTTATAAACTTGATTTACATATGTATGTATATAAATAATCAATGAACAGAATCATACAACTTCTATTCACATAGTTCAAAATTTAAGTTTGCAAAGATACGAAGACATGTCTAACTCATTTTATTACAGCAAAATAATTCTTCATTACAAAGTTCCCTATCCGAATTCGATGGCTTTTGAAACTTATTAAAAAGAATACTTTTGATTTGGCAATACGTTCTTAAGTTGAGAATCAGTTTTTTGTCTGCCTGTGCTCAACTAATCAATCATTATCTCTCCACATATGTATGTACATATGAATGTCTGCCCCTGTTTTGCCACAATCAACAGTATCTCTATTTTCCTCAAATAGAGATCGGTGTAGGAGGAATGTGTAACGATATTAATAAATTTCACGCACCGGAAAATCACTGTTTTTTTAGTGATGGCTAAGCCCATCTCTAGTCTGGGATCGGGGTAAGTTTGTAAGATGTAAGTGAGATGTCCTGCAAGCGTAGTGAATTAGATCTAAAAGTAAATTAATAGGTAAGAGTTTTCTTTAGGAATTTAAAGATCTTTAGATGATTATCGAAGTTGCGGGTTACAAAAATACGAGTCCTACACTGCCATTAGTCAATAAATTAGCTAAGAGCCTCTGTTTTTTTATTATCTTTACTTTACCCAAGTTTTAATACCCTGTACCGGTGTTAAAGTCGCTAAACAGGCATTTCCCGTACATAAAGTACACCGAGTTGACTAATACATTTCCGCCTATCCGTCGGTAGTAACACCTATGTACATCTTGATGACTAAGAGCTGGAGCCACCAAATTTAGTATAAACTTTTATCTAGTGTCTGCGCAGATGAGGTTTCTTTTAAACTTGCCGCGCTGATTTTCTACCCCGCAAAATTGGAGAAACGAATAACTAGACTTTTATGAAAGGCTACAAATTTCTATATTTTAAAGCATGTCTACTTGGAACAGGATATACTCAAAGTCGGCAAGGACAACTTGTTTGCCTCATTTTTATGTATACATATACATATACATATACATATACATATGTATATATATACATACATACATCATAGGTAAAAGAAATTAAATTGGAATACTTTTTGGTGACATTAAATATGCTATCCCAGATTTAAATTCACTGTTGTTTGGGTTCACGAGCTTGAATAATGGATAAATCCCTGTTCACACACTTTGTAATTTGGTATTTGTTTGTGGTTTAATTACAGACCACGGATTATATTGAAGGCGTGGGCGTGAATTTAGCAGCTGGTGTCCAATTAGCATTTAACAGGCAAAGGTGACAATGGGTATAAAAGGTTCATGGTTGAGCAGAGATTTGCCACTTCTGCTGCAATGGTCGTATTCAAGTTAATCAATCCCGCACCTTTGACGGAGCGGGTGCAATCCCGTGAGGCAAACATTTATCTTTATCGAGGCATGAAGCTAATCGGCTGGATACCGCCCAAAGAGGGATTGTTGCGTTATGTCTATCTATTTTGGACGTGTGTGCCTTTTGCTTTCGGTGTATTTTATTTACCTGTGGGTTTTGTCATAAGCTATGCCAAGGAGTTTAAGAATTTCACTCCAGGGGAGTTTCTAACATCCCTGCAGGTGGCCATCAATGTTTACGGGGCATCGGTTAAGTCAACGATTACCTATATTTTTCTTTGGCGTCTTCGAAAGACGGAACAACTGCTTGATGCCTTGGATCTTCGCCTGCAGACCGAGAGTGATCGTCGCAAAATCCATGAAATGGTGGCTCGTTGCAATTATGCTTTTCTCGTCTATAGCTTCATTTATTGCGGTTATGCAGGTTCCACATTTTTATCGTATGCCCTTAGTGGTCGTCCTCCATGGTCCGTTTATAATCCATTTGTGGATTGGCGTGATGGGCTCGGCAGTCTATGGATACAGGCGATATTTGAGTATATAACCATGTCGTTTGCGGTCTTGCAGGACCAACTCGCTGATACGTATCCATTAATGTTCACTATCATCTTTCGGGCACATGTGGATGTGCTCAAGGACCATGTGAGAAATTTACGCATGGATCCAACAAAATCTGAAGCCGAGAACTATCAGGAGTTGGTCAACTGTGTCATGGATCACAAGATGATACTGCGGTAAGTAATATTTAATCATATTATTTTATAATATTTTGTCTATCTGCAGATGTTGCGACATGATCCGTCCCATGATATCTCGGACAATATTTGTTCAATTTATGCTAATTGGATCCGTCCTGGGATTGACTTTGATCAATGTCTTCTTCTTCTCAAATTTCTGGAAGGGCGTGGCCTCGTTTCTCTTTGTCATTACGATTTTACTACAGACTTTTCCCTTCTGCTATACATGCAATCTGCTTATCGACGACGGTGAGGATTTGGCAAACACAATATTCCAATCAAATTGGGTTGATGCCGAGCCCCGCTACAAGGCCACATTGGTACACTTCATGCATCATGTCCAGCAGCCGATTATATTTATAGCCGGTGGCATATTCCCCATCTCCATGAACAGCAATATCAGTGTGAGTTGTGGAAATTTTCCTTTTTTGAATTGGGATTGACAATTGATTTTCCATTTTTTAATTTATCCTTTTTTGTTGCTCAGGTGGCGAAATTTGCTTTCAGCATTATAACCATTGTGAGACAAATGAATCTGGCAGAGCAGTTTCAATAAGATTTTACTTTAATTCTCATGAAAACAAATCCCCACCACCACCACCCCCTTCCACCACCATCCACTATCTTTATATAATAAATTTGCATAGAATTTATAAATGTTATAGTTTATCTAAAGAGATTTGGCTGATTTAGTTTTTGGGACGGCACTCAAAATGTTAATGGAATGGAACTGTGGGTGAGTGAAAAGTCCAAAAAGTGGTGGATACGTCATCCAATTTGGTGGGAGCTCAAAGGGGAGTAGTGGGGGATGTCGAATTTGCAAATTGTGTTAACAGACGGAAATTACAACAGCGACGGCACACACACACACACACACACACACACCAAGGCATAGACACAGTCAAACGGAACCACAAACAATCGGGAGGAGAACTGGGAATGAACAGTCGCTGGGAGGCTCAGACTTTGGTCCTGAACTCCGTCATATGAGCTGGAGGCAACCAAGGGAAGTATATATAACTGTTTACATATTGTATGTGATTTTTATTTAAATTTTATGTTAAACACGTGACTTCTAGAAAACGAAAACGAAACAAATGAAGGACCAAGGGGAGGCAAAAGAAAATAATAATAATATTGGATGGAAAGAATATACATATATGTATATATATATACATATATACTTATATCTTGGGTGGGAGTGGAGAGTAAAAAGCAAATATTATGACATATTTTTGCGGTTTTCCAACCACACAAGTTGCCACATAAACCATGAATATACGTACACAACCAGTTATGCTGGTGAGGATGGGGTGGAGTGAAGTGGTGAGGTTGGGTGTGGGGGAGGGGAAGTTGGAGGGAGATGAAATAAAAAGGAAACCGAAGGCATGCGATTCATATGAACAAATGCAACATTTTACATTTTCATCTTTGCGGTTTTTCTTTTGCCAGATTCAGTTTAGTTCTAACAAGTTGATAAATATATATTAGGTATTAGGTATGTATATTTAAATTTATCTTATATTTAAAATATTTACAATATTTTGGAAACAAATGTTCAAATCCAAAAGTATCCTTAAAGGACGACATTCAAGAAGCTTATACCGAAACCAAATCTGATTGAAACTGCATAAAGTTGATCATTTAAAGTGTCTTTTGAAATACATTTAAATTGCGATTTAACTATAAAAATATATTTAACTCAACAAAATGTTCGATTATCTTAGGAATAGAATATTTAATATATATGTACACATACATATATAAAACAGTTAAAAACCCTCCCAGAATAAGACAAATTGAATGTGACATAATTAATATTTCTATAAATAAATTTACTTTTTTTGATATACAGAATTCTCCTCGTGTCCTTTTTCATTAATACGATATTATCCTTTGACTCACAACATTTTTACGATTTATTTTTGTCCTCGTTTTCGTTTACTTATTGAAGCTCAACCAATTGTAATTAAATTATAAGTTGACATTAAATATTAATAAAAACTTAATAAATAATAATATTGAATGAATAATACTCACCTATAATTACTACCCCATATTCATTCATGAAAATAATTAAACATAAAATTAAATAATAATCAAAACTTTAGTATCCAAATGAATTCCGATTGTTACAAGGTAAAGGCACGTTTATGCCAAAAGACTAAAGAATCTTGTTTCTCAGCTGAAAAGAAAAATAAGTTATAGAACTGATTGCGAAAAAAACTGTTAGCTCATTGGATCACTGTTCGGTATATTATCGCTGTAGCCCCTAAAGTTTTCTTACGGTTTTTTACAAACTTATCAATACTTATCGATACTTATTTATCGATACACACTTATCAAATAGCCCCGTATTTGTTTAAGTGTTCAGAGCATCGAATAATGGGGTTTCATATTATTAATAATCATTGCTATCTTGATATACATATACATATGTATATATGTATGTATACATATGTATTTATGATAAAGCGAACAAATAAACACTTCTTCATTGAAACTATTTGTATTTAAAATATAATTGGTATAACAAAATTAGTCATATGATAGATAATTCCAAAACTAATTAATTAATAAGGTTTAAAACGCGTTTGACTATGCTTTACAATTATAACGCATAAGGACTCAAAACATACATACATACATATGTATGTATATACATAGATTCGTTCATAGTCTATATTCTATATACATATGTATGTATACATACATGCCTACTTTAAAATAATAAACATACATATGTATGTATGTATGTATGTACATATATTATACATAAATCGGTAAAACGGTAAAAAACTAGTTATGGCCATGAAATACATACATATGTACATACATACATTTGTATGTACACATATGTATGTACATATATCTGTTAGAATTATTTTTAAGGCCAAGATTAATATTTACAATTAAAATTGTAATTTATACCATAACCTGCTCCCATTTTATACACAAAATGATTAATTTATCTTCACCAAGAGAATTAAAAATATGCCTAATATTGAGATTATTCTATACATATACATACATACATACATACGTACATACATACATATGTATACACACATGCATACATACATATGTACATACATATGTATGTGGAGTCAATTCAATTGTTTGGAAACTGATGAGAAATGACTTAAACAAAAAATTTACAAATTTGTGGTAAAATAGTGATGTACTCATTTGGTAAGAGTGTAAAGATGCATAAATTTGAACTAAATTAAAACTTTAATCCTATTACGGTTTTCGCCCAATTATATCTGCCATTAATTATGGAGAAATCACTTTTAAAATGCTAAAAAAAATGTGCACGAAAATCAATACGATTTATAAATACATATTATTATTTTTTTGCTTAAAAAGTTATTTAATGAATTCCGCAAAATTAATTGTTTAATATTATTCGTCTACTAAATTTATGACGCAAGGGAATTGTGCAACAAAATATACATATGTATGTACATACATATTTCCATAATTGTACATACATACATACATATATACTCTATATACTATAAATAAAGGCACTTACATACTTATGTACATACATATATAATGGCATTATTAATTATGCAATGAAAAGGCAATCATATTTGTTAATTGGTTTTTCCACGAAAAAGGAACCCAAACCACAAAAATATAATCAAATTAATTGCACACGAATTGCCCGCCACTTGGTTGCGGTGTTCTTCATATTTTTGTTACAAAATTTTTGCCATAATTTTTTATTTGCACTTTGATTTGCTGGAAATTTAATAAAGTCCCTTCTGTTAGCATCCACAACAAAAGGAAGGCACAACGTGTCGTCACAACAAATTTACGGGCAGGCGGCAAAGACCCGGGCGGAAAATTTTTCATTCGGATCCTTCTGCGAGGGTAAACTTTGTGAGGGAAAACTTTAAAAGCGAATGCAAATATGCAAATGCACACAAATTGAAAGTCAAGGAACGATGTGTTAGTTATCCCATGATGGCCTTAAGGCGGGCTCAGTGTCGTACTCCCATTGCCACTTCCACACCCCCACTTTTGAATGTTTGGTGTTGAGTTAAGGTTACCATATATCATAGTTCAGTGCAGTCGCAAAGAGGAAAAAAGTAAGTTAAAAAAATAAGAGGAAGGTCGTTAAATGACTCGAACAGAATTGCTTTCGTCTATTGTTTGAGGCTACAAATATAATTTTGTTTGGTTTGGTTCTATTGTTTCAATACCCTGTATCTCTAGAATGAAGCGGCATACTCAGCGTTATATTGTAATAATTTTTAAGATACTTTCACAAATTTTTCATGCTAGATTTTTTTTTTTTGCTATGTATTAGAATATTTACTGATGCGATGGCAACTTTGTTGCTGATAGGCTAGCAACACTTTATATAGAAACGTTCTGAACGGTGGCTTAATTGGAAGATTAATCCACTAGATGGGTGTCAATGAGTTTTCTGGATGCTGTTAAAGGGTATACAACAGGTCAGCCTTTTCAAAAGGTATTTACTTTCTTTTGAGGCTTTTCCGTTCTTCCTTCTTTTTTTTTCAAACAAATCGAAACGAGAAATGGAATTTTATCTATGGCAAATACATAGTTGGCCTGATAGACCGACTGGGCCAGCAATCAGCCCAAAATACTATTAGTATGCATGGCTACGGATCCTTCGTGTCCATTTTGCGTTGTTTGTTTTCGATTCCGTTTGTCATTTCCACCCCCTCCCTCTATATCAATCCTTTAGCAACTCTCTGTCTGTCTTTCTCTCTATCAGGTTACGTGTCCTTTGTGCTCACATAGCCTACATACATATGTACATATGTATGTATGTATGTATGTACATACACATGTACATATGTATGTAGAGGTGAGCGTGTGTGTGTGTACATTTTTCAGCGGCATCTCGTGCAATTTTCCCATGCAATTCTAGGCGGAGACGGTGCATACAAAAATTCCATGAAAATTTCGCCGCCCCCTTTACCACGCCCTTCTGCAGAAGTGCCGTATTAGTTATAGGCTAGCAAACAAATAATTTGCATGCCAAAATGGGCAAACACATCACGTGTTGGCTCCCTTCAAAAAGGTGAAGGGGCAAGGAAATATTTTATACCGCATAGGTATGTACATACATATATATGTACATGTGCATATATCCCATACATACATGCATATATCGTATATATACACGATATATCTAACATAACCTTTAATTTCTAAATTATTCAGAAATGTTGCGGTTGTGTGGTGGGTGAATGTTATGCAAAAACTTGCACAAATTTGTCACTGCAAATTGAGACCCCAGAGTAAAATTAGGTTAGTACATGGAAAGGCCCATAAAATTTAATAAACTTAATAAAAGTCGATTCAATCGTTTCCTAATATTTCGTTGAAGTAGTAGAAGTTGATTTTCAGGGAATTTGACTTTATTTTGTGATAATTGATCAATCATGAATTGACTCGCCGGCAGACTCTGATTATGAATTGGAACAGCTATAGTGGGTAAGTTCATCTAGGGAATGTAGCCAATTCCTTGATATGGATTGTTCTTCATTCAGTAATTTTTAATTCTTTATTATTAATCCTATAATCTATGTATCTGTTAAAGCCGATATGTTTTTAATTATTACACTTAACTCAAGAAACTGAGCAAACTTAATATAATTCTGTGTATTATATGAGTTCCCTTTAATATTTTCTTTTCATATTAAGTATCTTTCGCATTTACTATTGGCTATTAGCCAATTCCATAGGAGAGAGATAACTGTTCATATGTACATATGTATGCATGTATGTATGTACATACATATGTATGTATATGTATGACATCATTGCAGGAAATTTATTACATATATTAAATTTTCTACCTTTCGGGTAATTCACAAATGAAATGTTTAACCTGCTAAGAATGCATTTCCCCTTCTTTTATTGCGGGGGTGTGAATGGGTATGTCGTCCAATTAGGTAAGGAGCGTGGCTAATTTGCATTTAAAGTGACCTCCCCCTAACTCCAGGTTAGTAAATATTTATACATTTATGTGCCCCCATTTTCGTTTTATTTATTAGATTTCCGTACTTAATTGCTTTGGATACCCTGACATGGGGAATTTTTGTCATGCCTTATTTTTTTTTTTTTTTTTTTTTTGTTTCTCCTTGTTTTTGATAAAATGTAGTAAAATATGCGACTTCTTCTTTGGCTAAAATGGCAACGCAATTAGGCAGTTCAAGCCATCCTTATTTTGGTCCTTGTCCTTGGTTCTTGTTAGGTTGCTGCTGCTTGCCATTTGCTGTTTGTCGTCTGGTACGAGTGACTAATGAAGTCGGAGATTAAAATAGGCAACAAATATAAATATTCAATGCCATTTGCTTATATTCATTCATCTTCAATGGTTTGTGGAGGAAGGAGGGTTGAGGGAAGGGAGAAGGAGTAGGGGGGATACATAAATGTACCCTGTTGTTGTCCTCATAAATAAGATTTACGTTAACCTGGGCATATATACATACATAAATCAGACCAGACCATTTTCAAGGTACTTACATTTTAGATATTGCTCATTGCGTGCTATCACCTTTTCGGCATTCTTTCGGGCCAAAAAGAACCATTCGGATGTATTGCCTAGATAGTGATATTCCATGGCCAGATCTTTGGCAAAAATTGCTCCTAAATTTGGTGGCGGCAGGCGATAGGCAAAGGGACAAAACAAACCTGGCTGGGCAGGATGCTCGTTCCAATCGAAGCAATTGCCGGCAGCAAATATATCATCATCGAACTCCACCATGGACAGGACAGAGGCATGCAGTAGGTTGACATCTTCCTGCACGGACCTTGCCGTTGTCTTGAAGATTCTGTAAGAAAAAAGAAATAATAAGACACATAGGAAAAGAAAACGGATGTTAGATGCAGAAATTGAATTTATGATGCCAAGGCAAGAGATAGGAAATTGCATTAAAAAACCATGAAAAACGGCAACATAAGGAAATCGGATAACACCGAAATATAGATACACTAGCACTGTAAAATTTTATAAAATAAAAACAAAATATTCTTTTGTATATAAAAAATTGATTTATATCTACTAATGGAGATCCTAAATTAGATCATTGCATGAAAGATTCTCAGAGCACAGAGTCAACATGCTCATGCTCTTTCTTTGTACATGTACAATGAAAATTTAAGCAGCAAATAGCCGAAAGTGGCTCAGTGGGGCGACTTGACCCATTCCTTCTCTGTTTGAGTACCTACTATTTTTATAGCAGAAGGTGGGGCCTGGTCTGGGACAAGTGCATACTTATAGGCGCAGCGCATTATGCTGCCTCAAGCTGTGCTCAAGTGTCCTCCTGGCTGGCTATTGTCCTGTCCTGCACGTTATACTACATATATATATATATATGTTACATACATATATGTATGTATATATGATATGTATGTATGTATGTATACAAGTTAACGAGAAAATTATGTTAAAGATTGTGCTTGGAGTGCATCACAAGCAGTGGAACGGCTTGTCCCTACGCATCCGTTGGGACCTTTTTCTCTTTCCCTCCCCCCCCACCCCTCAATCTGCTTGGTTTTTGAAAATATTAATTAAAATGTCGCTTTAATAAGACATTACCGCTTTTGTTTTCTACCAATACATAGCATATATTTTCATCTTTTTTTATTTATTGTCTTTTCCTTTTTGGTCTCCAATTTGGAAAATTTCAACAACAGACTCTCATGCGATTTGCTGGCTAATTGGGCGTGGCTTCATTAATTAGTTTCTCGTAGCTCATTTGTAAATGTCAACGACATTGTGTCAAGCTGGTTCCAGCCTCAAAAACTCGTTGTATTACAATATTGGCTAAAAGGAGGAGTTAAAGATAATGTTGTTTATAACAACTGCTGCTCTTGATGATGATGATGATGATGCAGCCATGAAGTTGACATCAATTTTTATTTTCACTTTGTAATTTATGGCACTTCACACGATGCTTAAAAGGCGCCAACTAGTTTAAAAGTATCAAAGAAGTTTGTTTTCCCTTCCGTTCAATTTAATTACTTTCTCATATGGCTACACATATCTCATATTGCTGCTCTCGAATATTTTGTTTTTGTTTTTTACACCCGAGATACCTTTTTTCCTATTTTTCTATACCTTCTAGTTTCCTGATTCGACCCATTTTTACAGCTTCTCAGCTTGATTTAACAAGGAACACAACCATTCGACATTCATTCACATACCTCAAAATTTAAGGTCTAAAAGCTGTCAAGAATCAGACAGACAGACGGAAGTCTATATACTCTCTTGTATTTAATTTGAATAAATAATCTACAATTTTTTATATTAATTGCATTTGGTTTCAATAAAATTTAATTTTTCCCTACTTAATTAAAAAGATTAATAATGTATGGCGAGGGACCTATTTGGACGACATACTATATATATAGCCTAAATGCTTCCTTTTAAACACAACAAACATCTGTTTTTTTTTTTTTTATTAAGTGCGAACTCTGGCCCAAGTGGCTGGTCAAATTTAAATACGTCTCCACAGGAAGACTTTATAGTCGGCTACCTCTCTGTGTTTTCATCTCTCTCTTTCTACTTGAACGCCCTGTGTTTGCATTCACTATAAACACACACACACACACACATCGGCATCACGTATATTTCAGAGAATATGGCAATTGCTGTTACAGTGATTACACTTGCAGTTACGCATCCGCATCCTGGCCAAAAGTGTGTTAAAGACACTTAGGCAACACTTAAGTGCAGCTGCAGGAAAAAAAGGGGTGAAAACAAGCTATGCCAAAGGGACCAGGAACCCAACCAGATTCAGTCACTTGGAGTTGGTGGTGGTGGAGTCGAGTCAAGTAAGTAATTCAGTAAGTACACGAAAGTGCTTCTTTCTCAGTGAGAATAATAAGAAAACAACACAAAAGAAGAAAACAAAAGAAAGCTTTAACTCGCGAGTTATATCTATAACACATAGTGATAAATATATCTAATATTAAAAGTTTACTATAATGCAAGAATGGAGAGCATTTTAAGACCCAGTACTTACTGTAAGTATGTATTTACTTATATATGTGGTAAAAGAGTATACTAAAGTCGCCAAAAAGGAATGCAAAATCTGTAAAGCATATAACGAATATGTATATTCTTGATCAAAAATTTGAATAGCCCAGTCGATTTAACAATGTCTGTCTACCTTGTTGTCTAGTTGTCGATTACATTTGATATAAAGCACTTTTCAGTATGCTTCTCTATACCCTGTACCCATAGTCTACAAGGGTATATAAAAGTCGCTGAAATGTATGGAACATGCAGAAGGAAAATTTTCCGACCCCATAAAGTATATATATTCTTGATCAGCATCAACAGCCGAGTCGATATGACCATGTCCGTCTATCCGTCCGTCTGTATGAACACCTAAATCTCAGAGACAATAAGAGCTAGAGCAACTAAACTTGGTGCCAACATCCGTCTAGTGTCTACGCAGATCAAGTTTGTTTCAAATTTTTGCCACGCCCACTTCCGCCCCCGCATATTAGAAAAAAACTATAACTCGAGTTCTATTAAAGCTATCATATTTCTTTAATATAAATATAAATATAAATATCGGAGATATACGTTGCTATATGTATGTTTTGTACTTGAAAATTTTTCAATTATGGGAATTGAGTCGTTTACCGTCGCGGACGACTTGCTTTCTTCATTTTTTTTATATACATACATATGTAAATCTTTATTTAATTATAAACTTATCCATGTGTTATTTTTAATCCTAAAAACAATCTGAATATGTTTTAAAAAAAAAATTATTTAAAAAAACATGACAATATGATATATGTATGTGTGTAATATGGTGTATACATG